>BLSH010312981.1:70031-80062 GCA_018402905.1 Glandirana rugosa
GTACCTCCGTACCCTCAATAGTGGTCTGGGAAAAACGGTTTACCTTCCTCTCTAACCACCGTCCTCTGGGAGAAGGAAAAGGACATTACCGACCCCTCGACCTCCTCGACCTTCTACCGAGGGTCGTCCACCGATTACTGGGTCTGGTACAGAGACAGGGACTGACACTCTCACTTGGTTTACATCATAGACTGAATCTTCAGGCCTCTCTCCTGAAAACATGTCTTGTTGATGTTCTACAGTGAGGGGAGTCTCAGTCTCTTTTGTACTTCCACCAAATACCCCTTGGACACCTGGGATTAACCCACCACAGAAAAAGGATGTACCGAGAATTTTTATTAAACAAAAAAAGTCCGTGCGATCGTTCGGGTTCCGTCCGGACCCGGACCCGGACTTTGTCCCGAAGTTCGGACGGACCAGCAGAACCCGAACTTCCAGGTGTTCGCTCAACTCTACTCATTGGGGTTCCCCTTCTCACTACATTTCACTTATCATGGAACCAATGAAAACTATCTGTTCCACTTCGTCCTCCCCATATTTCATGACCTAAAAAAACAAATTATTTTTAAGAGCCATGTAGGAAAAAGACACCACCCAATTAGGGTCCACAGGTTCCCCATAAACCACCTTCATGTTTTCTCTGACTCTGAGGGGAGTGACATCTTGTAGTTGTTCTGTACAAAAGTCCTCTCTCCGGACTTCTAAGTCAGATACTACATTTGGTTCACTCTCACAGTCAGGGACAGAGACATGGTCTGGGTCATTAGCCACCTGCTGGGAGCCATCTTCCAGCTCCTCCAGCTCCCCAGCCATTACAGGAAAAGGAAGAGGGTCTCCTGCCACCAATCTCTCCTTCCATTTGGCAAAAAGGGTCTGGTGATAACTCCCATGCCTCCATGTGACTTGAGCATGATGCTATACATGCGACCTGTGAAAAAAAGAGAAATGCGTATTTTCATATAAGCATTATCAAATTGCATGGGTTCATCATTCAGGGGACAATTGGCAGCAATGTGTCCCAATGCATGACATTGGTAGCACTGTATGTGTTCTATACCCAGTCCTCTCAAGAGACCCCAAGACCTTCCTGGCTTCTTTGGCCAGTTTCCAGGTCTAGAGCCCTCAGTCTCTTTAACTGTATCAGTTTTATCAAATTTCCCCACGCCCCTGAGCCCTGGAACAGTCTTACCAGGTCCACCGAGTGATCTTTCCCCTCTAGAGACATTGGAGTGGGGCGCAGATGGGTGCCAAAAAGTCTTCAGAAGCCATGTATCTCTCCACGAGGTCCACCAGTTGGCTTGCAGGTTTGGGGTCCCCATGGCTGACCCATTTCCTCAAAGCAGCTGGGAGCACCCATAGATAGCGGTCCATGACCACGAGCTCCACAATCTGGGGACCTGGCAAAGTCTCTGGCTGTAGCCATTTCCTGGTAAGATGAACTAGGTTGAACATCTGCGAATGGGGTGGCTTGTCGATGCAGTAGGTCCACTTATGCACGCGTTGGGCCCGGGCAGCCATGGGTGACCCCCATGCATGCGAGTATCTCTGCCTTTAGAGTTTCATAGTCCTGGGCCTTATCTGTTTCCAGATCGAAGTAGGCTTTTTGGGGTTCGCTGGTCAAGAATGGTACTAGCAGTCCCGCCCACTGCTCTTTTAGCCATCCTTCGTGAAGAGCGACTCTGTTAGGAAAAGCCTGTCTTTTTAAAGCATTTTTGCGCCAAACGGCTCCATTTAAGCTCACAACGCCCAGCAGCCAGTGCTGTCCATTCTACAGTGTGTGAGTGTTCCTGAGCGACCTGATTTCCTGAGTATCTGTTCCTGTGACCCGGCTTGACCTTGACCTTGTTGATTTCTGCTTGCCCAGCTTGCCCACGACAACTCTTCTGCCTGATCCCTGTGTACTTCTGCTGCCAGCCCATTAACAACTCTGCCTGCACCTGATGACCCTTCTACCTGAACCCTTTGTACCACATTGCCAGCTAGTTGCCTACCCAACCTGCACGACCACCCGTTACCTGCACAAGCTTCACTGGACTCTCCACACCATCAACAGTGATCCTGTCCAGCCCTCATGCCCCCCTGAGCTCCTGTGCTCCCTGTCTGCTCTACCAGGGAACCTTGAACCAGGGCTGCAAGAGTGGTTGCTTCCTGCATAAGACAGACTCCACCACCAGGTGCATGACAGACCCTTTGAAAGGTCCTGAGGTACATCTCCACCCCATCCGCAGGTGTCATCTTCTACATGTGGTAAGAAGCGCATACCAATTTTGGTTTCACTGTCATGGGAGATGCGGGCCCCTTTTTTAACTCCAGCAGGACCTCTGCAAACTGTTATTTCATCTCCTGTTGACCTGCTTGCTGTGCTGCAATGGCCTGGTGACTCTCCTCTCGCTGAGCTGCAGTGGCCCCTGTGACCTGTCGGTTGGTTTCCCGCTGGGCTTCATCGGCTTGTAGAAAGGCCTTCAACATTGCCTCAATCTTTGAAAGTGGCCTCGCTGAACTCCACCATGTGTGGGAGATTAGCTTGTGGGAATCACTTTTCAGAGGAAAAAATTCAGCATGGAGGTCATTTGCTTTAGGTTTATTATTACAGGTTTGCAAGCTCAAAACATATAAAAACAAAAAGCAAAACCTGATCCTCTCTATACAGTATGGGTCTGTCCCCGACACCCACATAACATAAGCACAGTGCAAACCTTGATCCTTAAAGTCCAAATGTAGCATCCAGAGTTCACTCAGCTTTCTCCCTCTGAGATAGAGCTTTCCTTTGTTCTCTTCCTGGTGATTAAATGCAGGTGGAGAGGGGTTTGAGTGGACCAGAAAGTCTGGGCTGGAACCAGCTCTGCCACTGTGACCGACAAAACCCGGGTCGGACTCCCGGTAGTCGCTTCAAAATGATCGCATGCGAGGCAACAAGTATAGCTTGTCCATTGTGGTGCCTCATATAAAGTCACACCATATAAATGCCACTTTGATGATATTTAATATTGGATGCTTTGTTGATCTTCCCTACCCCTTTTGGGAGTTAGAACCCCGTTTTTGATTTTTGATATCTGACGTCCTTATCTTAAAGTGGTTCTAAAGGCAGCCCCGCTAATACTTACCTGAGCCCGATCTCGATTTGGCTATGTTGAATGAGAGACTCAGCTGTCTGGGACTCTCCCTCCTGATTTGCTGAGACACACAACGGGCACCATTGGCTCCCGCTGCTGTCAATCAAAGTCAATGAGGTGAAAGTGGGGGTGGGGCCGAGCTGGGCTTCATGTCTGAATGGACACACAGAGCAGTGGCACAGCACGAGTGCCCCCTGTGGGAGATTAGCTTGTGGGGATCACTTTTCAGAGGAAAAGATTCAGCGTGGATGTCAGTTTCTTTAAAATCTGGTGGCTTGCCAGGTTTTATTGTCACAGGTTTGCAGGGTCAAAACACATAAGAAAACATAAAACAAAAACTATACAGTCGGGTACCTCTCTATACAGTGAGGGGCTGTCCCAGACACCCACAAAACATACGCACATTGCAAACCTTTGAGTCCAAGTTTAGCACACAGAGCTCACCCAACTTTCTTCCTTTGAGATCCAGGATAGAGTTCTCCTCTGCTCTTTTCCTGGTCATTAAATGCAGGTGGAGAGGGGTTTGAATGGACCAGAAAGTCCGGCCCAGAACCAGCCCTACCATGGTGGCTGGCAAACCCCGGGTCAGACTCTCGCTAGTCGCCTCAAAATGATCCCATGCAAGGCAACAAGCATCGCCTGTCCACTGTGGCGCCTTGCATAACGTCACACCCCATAGCAAGCTGCTTGCTGATGGGGCACTCGGCAGGAGGGAGGGGCCAGGAGCACCGATGAGGGACCCGAGAAGAGGATGATCTGGACCGCTCTGTGCAAAACCACTGCACAAAGCAGGTAAGTATAACATGTTTGTTATTTTTAAACAATAAAAAGCCTTTAAGATCACTTTAACTCTCTTAACCAAGTGGAACCAAATTGTCACCAAGCCTCTGGCATGAGTGGGATAACTTTTACTTTGAGGTTGCCTGTTTAACACTACTATGTCTCTGGTTTTGTTTTTATTATGTACTTAGGTTTGTTTAGAAGCCTTGCTAATCATGGACTTCTGGGACATTTCCCACAATCTGTTGCCCCTGCCTTCCTACTATTTAATTGTAAGCCCATACACATCAACGAGGACTCTTCTTTTTTTTTTCTTTGTTTTTCATGAAATCTACTCTGCTGCCTATGTTACAGGCACACCCCTTCAGATTCCAGAAGTCCATCTTTGCCTGGGTTACTACGTTTATTTATCTAGTGAGATATTGTTTTTGGTGCGTGTGACCTCCAATGTTAGTCACTGCTTCCCCCGCTTTGTCCTTCCTATAGTTGGTACTCCCTGGACAGTGTCTTGCCCTCTGGTCGGGTAATTCTGACCCACACAGACAGACTACTCATGCGTTTAGCATGCCTAATTTTTTTAGGCTCCTGTTGCTCTTATTTTTATTTTTCTTCCTCTCAATACTTCTTGTTATTTCTCTCTATCTTACCCCCTTTTTTTTTCCTTCCTTACCCCAGGGAGTGGCCGTAGCTCCACCATGTCAACTGGATTGAGCTTTGTTCTCCTCCTCCACCATGGCTCTGTTGAATATTCTCACTCTCAACGTTCAAGAACTGAACTCCCCACTTAAACGGGTTAAGGCCTTTTTATTGTTTGCTTCTGCCAAAGCTCACATGGTCTGCTTGCAGGAAACCCACTTTACTAGCCACCACACACCCAAGTTCTTTAGCACCTCCTACCCTCAAATGTATTCTGCCTTGGAAGACACCAAACGTAAAAGAGTTCTTGTGGCATTCCACTGAACCACCTATTTGCTCTCTGGGCAAAGATCAGAGACCCTGAGAATCGCTATATTATTTTAACTTGTCACCTCTTGGATTCTGAAGCCACCACAATCTCATATTATGCTCCCAATCGAAAACCAACCTCGTTCCTTTTCCATCTGCTGCAAGAGGTATATGCTTACAACCGGAGCACCCCGCTGATCTAAAATCTTATACCTTTTCCCTGTTTTGTCTATCTCTGTACCGCCTGATTTTCTTCGGATTCTACAACGTTGAGCATTGACCTAAATGTGGAACAAGATCAGATCATGTTTGTCTAAAACTATCCTGTTTTCCCTAAAGATTAAGCGTGATTTGCGATTTCCAAGCTTTAGCAAGTACTACCAAGGGGTGCACCTGGCCCAACTTCCTAAATACCATGTAGGATATGAAACCCCACTTTGGGTTGCCCTAGAGTCTTTGGACTGTGACCCCCTGTCTGTCACTAACCTGTTGTGGCTACATCCCGGAGATCCCTGTCGCTTCAAAACCCAGTCACCCGAAATTATCTAGCTCTCTGGGACAGCCTTAAATTTCAGTATGGCTTGCAGTCTCCACACAACCTATTTTTTTAATTTCTTCACAATTCAGTTTTTTACCTGGCCTGGTCCTACCCTGCCTCATTTCCTTTTTGGTCCTCTGCCAACTTTATTTGAGCTTAGAAATTTATGACTCCTATTGCCTTAACCACTTGCCGACCATCCGCCGCAGCATGACGGTGGCAAGGTGGCTCGTTATCGCGATACGCCATCACAGGAGTGGGTAGGGCGGACTCGATCGCTGCTGGCTACCCGCGATGGCCCCCCCCAGTGAGAAAATGGAGGTCCGTGTAAGTAAACACGGATCTCTGTTCTGTTAGAGGGGGAAGGGCTGTGATCAAGGCTTCCTCTATATGGAAGCCATGATCACTCCCTTCCCCCAGCCAAGCCAGCCCACACACAGTTAGAACACACCCAGGGAACACAGTTACCCTTAAAGCGCCCCCTGCAGGTTAACCCTTTCACTGCCAATGGCATTTACACAGTAATCAGTGCATTTTTTATAGCACTGATCGCTGTATAAATGCCAATGGTCCCAAAAATGGTCAAAATGGTTCAACATGTCCGCTGCAATATCGCAGTACTGCTAAAAATCGCAGATCGCCACCATTACTAGTAAAAAAAATAAAAAAATAAAAACCCCAGAAATGCATTCTCATCATCCGTAAACGCGGCAACTTTTGGGCAAACCAATCAATAAACACAGATTGGGATCTTTTTACCAAAAATATGAGGAAGAATATAAATTAGCAAAAACCGATGGAAAAAAAAAATTATATATTTTTTTGGATTTGTATTTTAGCAAAAAGTAAGAAATTTGGGTTCTTTTTGCAAAATTTTCGCTCTTCTTTTGTTTATAGTGGCGATCAGAAATGACGCAGAGGTGATCAAATACCACCAAAAGCTCTATTTGTGGGAAAAAAAGGACGCAAATTTCATTTGGGTACAACGTCGCACGACCGCGCAATTGTCAGTTAAAGCGACGCAGTGCCGAATCGCAAAAAGTACTCTGGTCCTAAAGTGGGAAATCCTTCTGGGGCTGAAGTGGTTAAAAGCATTCCCAACTCTTTGCGAGACCTAAGGTATTTCAGGATCGGAACTGTACATACATACATACATACAATTAAACTCTTCCCACTATGAATAGCTTTAAAGGGACCTGCAAATGCGATACTCAAGAATGAAATATCATCTCCACCCTATATGTCCAACTGTTAACCCCACGCAGTGTTGTCAACCATCAGTATTTTTTCTGGCAACCAGTAAAAAACAGGCACATTTCTCCTGCCAGTAAATGCCAGTAACAGGAAAAGGTTGGAAGTAAAAATATGGATGTGACACTTGGCTCAGAACTGTGCATATGCAGTTCTAGTCTGGATCTAGCCAAGACCATCCAAGTGCCTGCTACAGTTTGTTTAGGTGGCGTTGGTGGGGGAAGGTCTGGTGGAGGCGGTGCCTGAGCATGTCATGTGATGTCATGGTGCAAGGGAGCCGAGTGGAGCGGCCAGAGCCTTGTCCGCAGGTCTGCGGGATGGGAGAAAGGCAAGCTGGGAGTGGGACTTTCAGTGCTGTTTGGACTGGAATACACTGAACGGACCACCTGGCATTGAGAGACTGTCACTGTGGTTCAAGAGAAGACGTGTCGTGACAGTGGGGTACCATTATTGTCTGCTGCACACTGCTGTTAGTGTCACTGTTAGAGTCAATTTCATGTGTGTTTGCCTGCCCATTCTAATTTCTTGCCCTTTTGAGTCCTGTCCCTGAGATACTTACTATATCGAAAATAAAATAGGAAATATGTTTTTTGCCATAATATCCAACTTAAATCACATTGTTAATTGCATATTGTACTTGCTTGTAGCCTAAATACTGACATTTACACTTAAAACTGTAATTGTGTAACTTTTTGAAATGCCAGTAAAACCTTGGCTGTGCCAGTAAATTTTGAGTGTCCTGTCAGTAAATTTCAATCTGGTAGATTGGCAACACTGGCCCCACCATCTCACACGTCTCTTTCCTACACAGTTAAATGGAAGGCCTTCAGTTGGAAGTTGCAGACTGGACTGATATTTGGTCCTCTATGAAATCATCTTCACAGAATATGGTGACCATAGAAACAAATCACAAAGTCCTTATGAGATGATATATGGTCCCTGCTAAATTGCCAAATTTCTTCCTTCCTACTGTCCCTTCTGCTTCTATGGCTGCTTTGAAGCAGGCACACACCATCATATCTGTTGGAGCTGTCCAAAGGTTCAAACATACTGGGCCAAAATTGTTCATATACTCACCACTATGTTTGATTGTTCTTTAAGCATTGACCCAGCTACAGCCCTGATTAATAAGAAACCTTTTGAGGTAACCCGACGGTAGTTTAATCCACTCTTGCAAGTCACGACTGCAGTGAAGCAACCCAAGGCTTGGAAATCTCCCCAACTCAGTTTCCTCAAAACTAAACACAGAGTTACCCAGGTAATGATAATACCAAAGTTGAGGCAGTCCTTATGGATAGGGTGAATAAGTATGAACATCTGTGGAAACCATGGGTGGACCATTATTTACCAAATGATTTTGATGAGACTTTTTTGTTTCATTTGTTTTTATTGGAAAGATATATAAAAATATCATACAGAGGTGCATGTGTGGGCTCTGTAAGATGGACATCTAGTCACAGAGCTCCACCCCATTCCATTTCTCTGGCACAGGACCGGGACCACTAGGACACCTGCGGGACCTGATTCATGCCGGCAGGGGTGTCAAAACACAATTTACAAGCTCAGTTTCCAGTGATATCTGAGGTGGATGAGATTTCCAAGATGGCCGTGGAACAGCCGCTCCATGAGGCAGCTTATCCAGGGATCCCTGTCTCTTCACTCTGGCAGGACCCGCAGCAGGAGGAAGTATGTGGAGGGATGCCCACACTCACATCACTTGGAGGCCCGACATCACCAGCCTCCACAGTGTCTCTAATCAACCAGACACTGGACAATATGCTGATGTCCCCCACAGATGCGGCCTCACCAAGGCCTAATATGTCTCTTCAGGACATGGGGCTGAAAACCTCACAGTCACCAGATATCACCTTCATGTTTTCCAAATTTGCAGAGTTGCTGGATAACCCAGACTGCAGCCAGAATAACTTCTGATATCAAAATGGATCTCCAACTTTTAGGCTCTTGCATCGAGACCATAGGAAACAGAGTGGATGTCACTATAGACCATTTTAACCAGAACACAGACCATATCCAAGACCTTCATAATCAATTAGAAGGGGCCATGGCCAAAATTGATGACCTTGAGAACAGGTTGAGAAGACTTAACTTCAGAATTAGGGGTCTGCCCGAAACCAGATATACCTGAAGCAGTGAGCTCCCTCAACAAGAGATTTATTCCAGATATCCGCGCCCGCAGATTGAAAATAGATAGGGCCCACAGGGCCCTGGGGCCCCCCCATCTTGATGGACTTCCTTGAGACATTGTGGTCAAGCGGCACTTCTACACTGTTAAAGAAGAAGTCATGAAAAGCGCTCACTGCACTCCACATATCCAGATTTTTGCCGACATCTCTCCCTACACAATTCAGAGAAGACGGGCACTCAAACCCCTCTTGAAGGTGCTGACACAGAAGAATATTAAATATTGGTGGCTTGATGGGGCGTGGCCAGCCGGCGCAAGTCCAACGACTCACCAAGCGAGTACCGAGTGCAGCCATGGCTTCCCTGGACAGTGCGGCACCTGGGTCACTCCGCAAACAGGGCTCACAGAGAGGAAACCCACAAAAATGAGCTGATTTCTTCACCCCCTTCAGGGGAAAGGTGTACCAAGATGGCGCCTCCATGCAGCCTGCAAATGTGGAGGACAGCGCCTCAGAGTCTGGCGGCTCAACTAACTCAGCGATCCACATCCTGGGAAAAGGTAACAATGAATTATCCCCTCCTGACAGCCCCCCCGTAGTCCTGCTAAATTTAAAAAAGCCAAGGGAGATTGTCAGTCTGAGGAGTCAGACATGGAGGAGGCAACTGCAGAGCATTCTGCCCAGACTCCATTAGAGAAGTTTCCCTCATCATCCCAACCTGTCTCCATGACTAGAGTTGAGCGAACCTCTGGAAGTTCGGGTTCTGCTGGTCCGTCCGAACTTCGGGACAAAGTCCGGGTCCGGGTCCGGACGGAACCCGAACGATCGCACGGACAACGAACCCCATTGAAATCAATGGGGACCCGAACTTTTAGGCACAAAAATGGCTGTAACAAAGTCCTGGAAAGCCCTAGAGGGCTTCAAAAGGAAGTAAAATGGGGGTAAGGGTAGGGCAAGTGCCCTACAAAAAAATGGGGACAGGGAAATAACTTTAAATATTTAAAAAAAAATAAAAACATAAAAAAAGCAAAAATGGAGGTGAATGTGGATCATCTTCAAACTGTGTCTGAAAAGTATTAATTAACGGTAGAAGCCATATAACTGTTCGAAAATCATCTTCAAACTAGGGCAAGTGCCCTACAAATAAATGGGGATAGGGAAAATAAATTAAAATCAAGTAAAAAAACGGGAAGGGGGGTGTATGTGGAGTAGGAGCCTAGAGGTTGACTAGGCCGTGACCGTGGCAGTGTAGGTGGAAGTGGC
>BLSH010312981.1:85732-97888 GCA_018402905.1 Glandirana rugosa
AGGTACAGTCGGTCGAAGCGACTGTGAGAAACATTGAGGACAACGACGAGGAATATACGTAGATGATTTCGTAATACACGACACTTACGTAGGAGGTAAAACAAGAAACACACCCTGTAGGAGACGACGTCTAGTCAATACCTTCTCAATTATCCAGCGTCGTACAGATGCACATGTCTCAAGGTATCACTCTAGTCGTAGAGGAAGTATAACCAGTACCTATCACAACTCGCTTGGGCCTGACATTGCAAGCCCAGGCATGGCTTGAAAGCCCACAGGCACCGTGCCTGGGACTGGGCCTGTAAAGTTTTTAGCAAGCCCAAGCCAGGCCCCCAAGGGCAAACCAGTGAAACGCTTGTTGATTGGCTGCCCTGCAGCTTCTCAACACGTGGAGTAAAATAGCAGAACCCCCGGACCGAACCCGAACGATTTTTGAAATGTCCGGGTCAGGGTCCGTGCCACGGACACCCGAAAGTTCGGTACGGACCCGAACGTTACAGTCCGGGTTCGCTCAACACTATCCATGACCAATATGAAGGAGATGCTGATCTCACTATGGAACTCTGTACACGTAGACATGCTGCGACCTATTAACTCTTCCATAACTGATCTGCAGCAGAGGATGTCCCACACAAAGAACAAAATGGAGGATGCATTCACAGCACATAATGCTTTAGTAGATGCATATAAGGAGCAGCAACAGGAGTTACAAAGAGTGTCAGCGAAGCTGGCTGACATGGAAGATTGCAGCAGAAGGAATAATATAAAATTCCATGAAATACCCGAATCGATAATTGCAACAGAATTAAATGGCTTCCTACGTCACATGCTGCACACCTTGGTACCTGAAGCCAATGACATGGAACTTATCATTGACAGGGCACACAGATTGCCTAAGCCCTCATTCCTCCCTGCAGAAGTTTCAAGACATGTCCTAGCCAGGATTCACTATTTTCATATTAAGGAAGCAGCCATGCGAGCCATGAGGAAAGTTCAGCAACTAACCAGGAAATTTAAAGGAATTACACTCTACACAGACCTCTCACAAGCCACCATTCAACACTGGAAGAAACTACGAACAATTATCAAGGCTTTGAGAAATCATATTATTGTGTACAGATGGGGGAACCCATCTAAGCTGACAGTGACCTACCAAGATAAAACTTACAACATATTCTCACTGGAATGTGCTACCTGAAAGAATGGCGAATCCTCCCATATGAGGAACCTCCAGAATCTCGACCTGCACCAACCAACCTCCGCAAAGAGTGGTCCTAAACAACTCCAGGAAACGCAAACCACCAAGGCCTCATATCTCAGGTACATGGCAGAATTAAGTATCCACACCTCACAGTCAACCCAAGATGGTGATCCTTATTTCCATGTTGGCATGGATTACCTGCCCCCAGGTACAGTGCAAATGTATCTGTCCAGGAGGCCCTGGGCAGGCTCCTGACTCTTTTTTAGTTGTTGGATGTGTTTCCCTTTTTTTTGTTTGGTTTGAATCTGCATCAGACATTTCAGCCAAGTTAACAATACTCACACGCACAAACAGATTGGAAAAGCCTTATACAGTGCCCACGGACTCTTGCAATCTTCCCATACCTCTTACAAATTGATAGCAAGTATTCTACTTGCGAAAGAGAACAGTTTATCTATCCACATATCAACTCTATCTCCTGTTAGAGCACCAAGAGATCTATCTGATGGCCAACTGATAGACCTTCTTCCAACCCCACTGTTAAACCGCAAAGCAACAAACAACGCTTTCCTATATTGTGATGGTACTTAAAGTGATCTCCCTTAATGTTAAGGGTCTCAACAGCCCTTTAAAATGCAAAACAATGTGGTCAGAGGTGAGGGGGATGAGAGGGGATGTTCTGTGTGTGCAAGAGACACATTTTGCCACAACGAAGGCACCTGCTGTAAATGCACACACAGACAGTATCCAAACATTTTCTTCGCCAATGTGGAAACTAAGAACAATGGGGTCCTTATTGCAATTAAGAACTCAGTAGCCTTTGTAATGCATACAGTGGTTACAGACCCAAAGGGACGTACATAATCCTAATATGCATGCTGAATAATGTCCTGTACGCTCTTGTTGCAGTATATGCTCCCAACCAGGGACAAATTGCTTTTCTAAAAGATTTACTAAAAAAGGTTAAAGCTATAAGTAAGGAAAAATCTCCTCCTGAGGGGGATACAGAGAGACAGATAGATAGAAAGATACAAATATAGACTGCTCACCCCCAAAAAGTAAGTACAAACTCACGCTACAAACCACTATTAATAATGAATCACTTTATGATGTCTGATGATGCCATCACCCTGGTGAAAAGGACTGCACTTTCTTCTCTAATCCACATAAATCATATTCCAGAATAGACCTATTTTTGACTGACTTAGACACGCTTTATAGAATAAAATCAGCACATATAGGAACTATAACATGGTCAGACCATGCCCCTATAGCAATTGAATTAGAAGAAAAAGTAAATGTAACCCTTACAATTCTTCGGCGGAATACACAAATCCTTAACCGTGCGAATCACTGAGAGGGTATCAAAAACCATCTGGAGGAGTTTGTCCAAATTAATGACACAGATAATATTCAATCATCGACAATATGGTGTGCTCATAAGGTCTACATTAGAGGCCTTCTACTGCAAATAGCAGCTAGAGAGAAAAAGCAAAGAATACAAGCAACAAACACCCTCCTAAGTCTCCATCCATAATTAAAGAATTGCAAGAAAGTAGAATAGAACCCAAATAGAACTCGGCCAATAACAAAGCAGGGAAACTTTTGGCGCAACAAATTAAAACTCAGCAGGCCAAAACAAGAATAAATCACTTAATAGCCCCAAAACAGGCGATAAGATAAGTCACCCCAAAGAAATAGTGAACAATTTTAAAGACTACTATAGCACACTTTATAACTTAAATACAGACACCAACACCCCTCAGCCATCCACAGAAGGGATTGAAACATTCCTAGACTCAAAAAAACTCCCGGCCCTAACCCCTGACATGCTGAACGGCCTTAATGCAATATTCTCAACAGAGGAAATTAGGAAAGTAATAAATGAGCTGCCCTTAAATAAATCCCCAGGCCCTGACAGTCTATCGGCTGAATATTACCAAAACTTCGCCGATGTCCTAATCCCACACCTTACACAAATCCTCAATAATGCAGAGAGCTTAGGTACTCTATGTTAAAAGCGCTGATAGTTACACTATCCGAAATGAGAAAGGACCCTATTGTGCCCCAAAACTTCAGACCGATTTCTCTCCTAAATACGGATATAAAGATATATGCGAAAACAATAGCCAAAAGAATATCAAAAATTTTGCCGAAATTAATAGACGCCGATAAAGTAGGCTTTGTAGCCAATAGACAAGCCCCAGATGGCACTAGAAGAATGCTACATTTATTGCGAATAGCAGAAAATTACAAATTGCCCACTGCCTTTATAGCCCTAGATGCCAAAAAGGCATTTGATATAGTACGCTGGGGGTATTTACGAGCTACTCTCACCAAATTTGGCTTCAAGGGATTTATTCCCTCAGCCATTTTAGCCCTGTACACAGATCCCTCAATGCAGGTATGTACCTTCAGTGTACTCTCGGACACTTTTAAAATCACAAACGGAACAAGGCAGAGCTGCCCACTGTCCCCTTTCATTTTTACGCTAGTGGAACCCTTTGCCACGGCCATCAGAGAAGCTCATGATATAAAAGGGATTCAGGTAGCTAAAAAGTCCCATAAAATAGGATTATTCGCGGATGATGTCATTTTGACTAAAACGGATATATATTCGTCTCTACCAAGGGTCAATGAAATTATTAAGATGTTCAGCGACATCACTTATTATAAGATAGACATAGCTAAATGCCAAATTCTCACCACCAATATCAGTCATAATAGACGGGTTAAACTACAATCACTTTTCCCATGCAGTTGGGAAAATGACAAAATTCAATACTTAGGGATTGTCCTAACTGCTAAATCTAATAAACTTTACAAAGCCAATAATAAAAACACTGTCCAAACTGAATCATCACTATTAGGTAAACATGAAACATCATGGATGGGCAGGATAGCGACCTACAAAATGGTCATACTACCAAAGATACTTTATATCTTTCGAATGGTCCCAATTCCCCTACATTCCCTATTCTTCCAAAAAATGAATACACTACTTTGCTCATTTATATGGAAGAACAATATGACAAGAATATCCTTTGCCATCCTCACAAAACTGAAGAAATAGGGGGGCATAGGTGCCGCAAAGATTAGAGAATATTACTTTGCCTCACTTTGCCTTACTGCTGGACCAAATGAAAAAATGGGTACAACCCTCCCAGACAACCAGTGGGTTACAATAGAAGAAAATATGATTTAGGGGAAGAGCCTCAAGGCCTTGTTGATAGCAGTGGCCACCAACAAACCAATCCATGTACCCACACACCCGTCCATAGTCGCATCTTTAAAAGCATGGCATAGTCTCCATGAAAAAAGCAATGAAATCATTGAGATACAGACACACAATATTCCTCTACCAGCATTTGAGTTCCTAATACCAAACCTTACTGTCAAATCATGGGTGAATTCCGGATACACCACTTTAAATGACCTGCCAAAAATAACCCAAAATAAAGATACATTTAAACTGATTAAAATCCAACACTTCATTCATACCCTACCAGTTAAACACATAGACCTGAACAAATAATGATGGTATATCTCTTATTTATTCCCTTTTCCAAACTGAAAATCCAGTAAGGAACGCTACATCTATATTAAAATGGGAACAGGACTTAGGCAGCGTCTTCCCTGAACAGGAATGGCTACAAGTGATCGATTATTGCACTAGGACCACACATAGTACCTCACACTGGGAGAACATATTCAAAGTAACCTACAGGTGGTATCTAACACTGATGAGATTATCTAGAATGTACAAGGGCAGCTCCCCAGCCTGCTGGTGTGAGTGCGGTCAGACTGGGAACCTGTTACACATTCTGTGGTATTGAAAATCTGTGACCAGCTTCTGGAGATCGGTATTCCAACTGATTTCAACCACAACTGGGCTCATAACTAAACCAACCCCAGTTCTAGCTCTGCTGGGAATACACATACAGTAGGAAATTGCCCCTGCAATGTCAGGACAATAGTATACACATTCTAATAGCAGCCAGATTGACCATAATGTGTCCAAAGTGAATACAAACTGCTTATATGAAAGCGTAATAGCTACTATGAGTGGCCAGAGAAACATGTTTAGGCAGAAATGGGAAATATGGATTAATGCAAACACTCTTTCCAATATTATATGATGTAATAGACCAATAACAAGGACAGCATACACATATGGCAGCTACCATCGCTCAGCTCAGAATGAGGGTCAAACCTCTAGGTTTCTAGTATTTGCCTCCTTTTCTCTCCTCCCTTCGCCCCCATTTTTTCTTTTCCTCCCTTTTCTTACTCTCCCAATCAGTAGTTCAAGTGTTAGGATATTCAGGGGTGATATGTTACCATTCATTTTCTATCTCGTGCGGGTATAAGAATTGAAGAGCTGTGGCTCAACCATTAAAAATGTTGAAAGAAGGCAGTTAGCTTACATTAAAGCAGCAAGGGAGACAGGTGGCCACCACCCTGTCACAGTGTGTTTCCATAGGGCATTGCGGGGTGGTCCAGAGGCGAATCTGGCTCTGTAACAATCTCAAACACTGCTTATCTATCAACCTGCAGAATAACACAGGTGGATAACTCATTTGAGATGTAAAAGTCTGATGCATGTTATTAATGTACCTGTATTTTTTCTTACCACTCTATGTATAGAAAATTAATACAACTGATTGCCTGTATCACTTGTATCACTTGTATCACAATATTTTTCAATAAAAATCTTTAAAAAAAAAAAGTTAAAAAAAAAAAAAAAAATATTGGTGCCTTTTTCCCTTCAGCTTGTAATTCGAACTTAACAACAAGCCCTGCAGATTTTCTACCTTTCCAGAAGAAGAGAATCTTCTGCAAAAGCTGGGAATCATTTCCAGAGATCCACCTTCTCTGATGCAGTCTACATCTTCAGGCTTGACCAAACATCCACCACCTCCTCCCCTGAGTTGGAACTTTTGCTCTAGTAACACTTTTCTTCTCTGGGACCAGGTCCCTCATGGACCATCTGGCTTTTATGCCCCCTGGATTTAGGAACCCATTGATTTCATTGGGAACATGTTATGACTCTGGGCAATTCCCATAGACCTCTTACATCGCCAATATACTAACTGGTTATAACTGTGCTCCCACCCCCCCTTCCTTTCCTCTTATCTCTAAAGGACATGGACTGCCTTGAGGCCCACTTGGCTCTTCTAAATCAAGCTTCAAATCATCCATTCAGAAGCGACTCCCTTTCTACACAGTTTTGGCCTACTATGAAACAGTTGCCTATTTGACTTCATTTGACCCTGTTAGCCCCTCAGTCCTACCCGCAGTATTTACAACCCTCCATGCGCTACTACTATTCTTACCCCATTCTAGCTGCAACCAGATGGTATATTAGCTAGCAGGGCCTTTCCATTAATGCCCTCTGGTGTTCCCTAAGCTCCAGCTTTACACTTCCCCTTCGTCCCCTCTCAGTGGCTCTCCTCCTCCTGCTGGAGTCCTTACTCCACCTCCTTAACTCCCCTTCAACTATTACACTTGATTTATCTTAATATGCCTGGAATGCTTATATGTTACAGTTGTTGCAGATGATGCTTCTATGTTTACATAAGTTTTATGGTTATTTTGTTGGGAAGTGCTGTGAACAGAACGGTACTCATGCACCTCCTGCTGTACTCAGAGATGCAGATTTTCCCCTCTCCTGGTCAGGACCCCCCCCCCCCCCCGGTGGGAGAAACCGCTTTTGTCATTCAGGGTATAGTGGAAACACTCCACCTCTACCCTTTGGGTTTTCCCATTTTTCTCTCTCTCTCTTCTTCCTTCTAGATCTTTCAACTGATACAAACCTCTCTTTCCTCTTAGTGACTTGTCTGACCTCTTGACTCTGCAGGCTCCAGGATGACACCACCATGCCATGGTTCACACCTCCAGTCCTGAGATCCTCCACCAGGTTGATGGTAAGTGATCGGGGCTCATTGGCATTCTCTCCTGCATTGCTCCATGGCTAGTGTCAGGACCTGTGTACTTGCACATGCTAGTGGTACTGTTGTATGGAGATCCAAAGGGTGAAGTTCTGGTGGCCACCAGTGGGTGTCTCCCAGCAGATGGAGTACAAAGGTTGTTAAGCTACACCTGATGAGGCTGCTGGGACTATATAAGACCACCTTGCACCCAGTCCCAGTCCTTCAGCATTTTCCCTGTAAGCCATATCCTGCCTGACCTGTCCTGATCTGTGTTCCTGACCTTTCCTGATCCGTGTTTCCTCCTGGAGTTCTGACCCCCTGGAACCTGCTTCCTGCTCCCTCATTCACCATTCAGCTCTCAGTATCTGCCTCCCTGTTCTCCTCATCTTATGTCTGCCTGTTTTTGCCTATATGTGCTTTTACATTTGTATTTAGTTAGAATTTTTTAATAACTAAACCAAAAAAGAAATGGGGATTTTCCCAACCCGCACTATCCTGCCACTATCCAATCCTGCAGCCACATCAGCCAGTCCCAGTCCACTACCACACCAACCAATCCATTCCAGTCTGCCACTACAGTCCAACCCACCATGGTTCCAATTGCTCTATCCAGGCCTGCCACCATTCCTGCCATATTGGATTGGCCCATGGAAATTAAACCTTCTGCTGGTGTCCTGCCTGTAGCTATTCCGCCTGACTGTACTGGTCCTCTGTCCATCACCCAGTTTGACCCTATGGACTCTTTGCCAGCTAATCAATTTGACTTTACTGTTCCTGATGCCCTGCCAGGTGCTCCCATTCCTGATGCCCTGTTTGATCCTGTTCCTGAAGCCCAGCCTGTTATTCCGGTACCTGCTACCCAGTTTGCTGTTTCAGTGCCCGCTGCCATGGCTGCTGCCCAGCCTGCTGCTCAAGGTTTCACTGCCCAGCCTGTTGTTCCAGTGCCCACTGCCATGCTTGCTGCCCAGTCTGCTGTTCAAGTCCTCGCTAACCAGCCTGCTGTTTCGGTGCCTGCTGCCATGTCTGCTGCCCAGCCTGTTATTCCGGTGCCCACTGCCCAGCCTGCTGATCCAATGCTTGATGCCCAGCTTGATGAGCCAGTTCCATTTGCCCCGTCTGATGGTTCCATTCCTGCTACCCAGCCTGATGACCTGGTGCCCGCTGATCCAGTGCCTGATGACCCAGTGCCTGATGACTCTGTGCCTGCTGATTCAGTGCCTGATGACCTGGTGCCTGCTGATCCAGTGCCTGATGACCCAGTGTCTGCTGATCCAGTGCCTGATGACCCAGTGCCTGCTGATCCTGCGCCTGATGACCCGGTGCCCGTTGATCCAGTGCCTGATGACCCAGTGCCTGATGATCCAGTGTCCACTGCTCCAATGCCTGATGACCCAGTGTCTACTGCCCAGCCTGCTGATCCAGTGCCTGATGATCGTGTGCCTGCTGATTGAGTGCCTGATAACCCGGAGCCTGCTGATCCAGCAGGGTGATCTACCGGGTGCCAGATGACCCAGTGCCTGCTGATCCAGTGCCTGGTGACCCAATGCCTGCTGATCCAGTACCTGATGACCCGGTGCCTGCTGATCCTGTGCCCACTGTCCAGCCTGCTGATCCTGTGCCTGCTGTCCAGTCTGCTGATCCTGTACCTGCTGTCCAGCCTGATGCTCCAGTGCCCGCTGTCCAGTCTGACGATCCGGTGCCTGCTGTCCAGTCTGACGATCTGGTGCCCGCTGTCCAGTCTGATGATCCAGTGCCCCCTGTCCAGTCTGATGATCTGGAGCCTGCTGTCCAGTCTGATGACTTAGTGCCTGCTGATCCAGTGCCTGAAGACCCAGTGCCCGCGTATCCAGTGTCTGATGACCCGGTGCCCACTGATCCAGTGCTTGCTGATCCTGTGCCTGATGACCCTGGTGCCTGCTGATCCAGTGCCTGATGACCCAGTGCCCGCTGATCCAGTGCCTGATGATCCAGTGCCCACTGATCCAGTGCCTTATGATTCAGTGCCCACTACTCCAATGCCTGATGACCCGGTGCCTATTGCCCAGCCTGCTGATCAAGTGCCTGGTGACCTGGTGCCCGCTGATTCAGTGCCTGATGACCCGGTGTATGCTGATTCAGTGCCTGATGACTCGGTGCCTACTGATCCAGTGCCTGCTGATCCAGTGCCTGATGACTGAGTGCCTGATGACCCAGTGTCCACTGCCCCAATGCCTGATGACCCGGTGCCTACCGCCCAGCCTAATGATCCAGTGCCTGATGATCCTGTGCCATCTGATCCAGTGCCTGATGACCCAGTGCCTACTGCCCAGCCTGATGATTTTGTGCCCACTGATCCCTTGCCTGATGATTCTGTGCCTGCTGATCCAGGGCCTGATGACCCGGTGCCCACTGATCCAGTGCCTTTTGTTGCTTTCCTGCTTGATGCCCAAATGGCCACTGATTTCCCCCTGCTTGATACCCAGACTGATGATCCGGTGCCCACTGTCCATTCTGATGATCTGGTGCCCACTGTCCAGTCTGATGATCCAGTGCCCGCTGTCCAGTCTGACAATCTGGTGCATGCTGTCCAGTCTGATGATCTGGTGCCCGCTGTCCAGTCTGACGATCTGATGCCTGCTGTCCAGTCTGATGATCCGGTGCCCACTGTCCAGTCTGATGATCTATGCCTGCTGTCCAGTCTGATGACCTGGAGCCCACTGTTCAGTCTGATGATCCAGTGCCTGCTGATCCAGTGCCTGATGACCCAGTACCCATTGATTCAGTGCCTGCTGATCCAGTGCCTGAAGACCCAGTGCCCGCTGATCCAGTGCCTGATGACACGGTGCCCACTGATCCAGTGCATGCTGATCCAGTGCCTGAAGACCCAGTGCCCGCTGATCCAGTGCCTGCTGATCCAGTGCCTGATGACCCAGTACCCATTGATCCAGTGCCCGCTGATCCAGTGCCTGAAGACTCAGTGCCCGCTGATCCAGTGCCTGATGACACGGTGCCCACTGATCCAGTGCATGCTGATCCAGTGCCTGAAGACCCAGTGCCCGCTGATCCAGTGCCTGATGACACGGTGCCCACTGATCCAGTGCATGCTGATCCTGCGCCTGATGACCCGGTGCCTGCTGATCCAGTGCCTGATGACCCGGTGCCCACTGATACAGTGCCTGATGACCCAGTGCCTGCTGATCCAGTGCCTGATGATCCAGTGTCTACTGCTCCAATGCCTGCTGACCCAGTGTTTACTGCCCAGCCCGCTGATCCAATGCCTGATGATCCTGTGCCTGCTGATCCAGTGCATGATGACCTGGTGCCTGCTGATCCAGCAGGGTGATCCACTGGGTGCCTAATGACCCGGTGCCTGCTTATCCAGTGCCTTATGATCCAGTGTCCACTGCTCCAATGAGTGATGACCCAGTGTTTACTGCCCAGCCTGCTGATCCAGTGCCTGATGATCCTGTGCCTGCTGATACAGTGCCTGATGACCCGGTGCCTGCTGATCCAGTGCCTGATGACCCAGTACCTGCTGATTCAGTGCCTGATGACCCGGTGCCTGCTGATCCTGTGCCCGCTGTCCAGCCTGCTGATCCTGTGCCCACTGCCCAGCCTGCTGATCCTGTGCCTGCTGTCCAGCCTGCTGATCCTGTGCCTGCTGTCCAGTCTGCTGATCCTGTGCATGCTGCCCAGCCTGATGCTCCAGTGCCCGCTGTCCATTCTGATTATCCGGTGCCCACTGTCCAGTCTGACGATCCAGTGCCCACTTTCCAGTCTGATGATCCAGTGCCTGATGTCCAGTCTGATGATCTGGAGCCCGCTGCCCAGTCTGATGACCCAGTGCCTGCTGATCCAGTGCCTGATGCCCAGCTTGATGAGCTAGTTCCAGTTGCTCCGTCTAATGGTTCCATTCCTGCTGCCCAGCCTGATGACCCGGTGCCTGCTGACCCAGTGCCTGATGACCTGGTGCCTGCTGATCCAGTGCCTGATGACCCGGTGCCTGCTGATCCAGTGCCTGATGACCCAGTGTCTGCTGATCCTGTGCCCACTGTCCAGCCTGCTGATCCTGTGTCCGCTGACCAGCCTGCTGATCCTGTGCTCGCTGTCTAGCCTGCTGATCCTGTGCCTGCTGTCCAGTCTGCTGATCCTGTGCCCACTGTCCAGCCTGATGCTCTGGTGCCCGCTGTCCAGTCGGACGATCCGGTGCCTGCTGTCCAGTCTGATGATCCGGTGCCTGCTGTCCAGTCTGATGATCCGGTGCCCGCTGTCCAGTCTGACGATATGGTGCCCGCTGTCCAGTCTGACAATCCGGTGCTTGCTGTCCAGTCTGATGATCCGGTGCCCACTGTCCAGTCTGATGATCTGGGGCCCGCTGTAGAGTTGAGCGAACTTCTAGAAGTCCGGGTTCTGCTGGTTTGGCTGAACTTCGGGACAAAGTCCGGGTTCGGGTCCGGACAGAACCCGAACTTTGTCCCGGACCCCGAACCCCATTGAAATCAATGGGGACCTGAACTTTTAGGCACAAAAATGGCTGTAAGAAAGCCCTGGAAAGTCCTAGAGGTCTGCAAAAGGAAGGAAATGGGGGTAAGGGTGGGACAAGTGACAAAGAAATGGGGACAGGGAAATAACTAAAAGCATTTTTAAAAAAATAAAAACAAAAAAATCAAAAATGGAGGTGGATGTGGACCATCTTCAAACTGGGTCTGAAAAGTATTAATTAACGGTAGAAGCCATATAACTGTTCTAAAATAATCTTCAAACTGTGTCAAAAAAGTATAAATAAGCCGGGAGAACCCATATCACTGTTCTGCAAACATCTGGAAACTGTGTGTCACTGTAAATGAAACCGGGAATAACTGAACATCTGTTCTGCAAACATCTTTAAAGTCTGTGTGTCACTTTAAATGAAACCGGGAATAAGTGAACATCTGTTCTGCACACATCTGGAAAGTCTGTGTGTCACTTTAAATGAAACCGGGAATAAGTGAACATCTGTTCTGCACACATCTGGAAAGTATGTGTGTCACTTTAAATGAAACCGGG
>BLSH010312981.1:98230-112281 GCA_018402905.1 Glandirana rugosa
GAAAGGTCTACACACGTCTTGTCTACACATCTGGAAAGTCTGTGTGTCACTTTAAATGAAACCGGGAATAAGTGAACATCTGTTCTGCACACATCTGGAAAGTCTGTGTGTCACTTTAACAGAAACCGGGAATAAATGAACATCTGTTCTGCACACATCTGGAAAGTCTATGTGTCACTTTATCAAAAACCGGGAATAAGAGTCAACTCTAGCTCGCTGTCCAGTCTGATGATCCGGTGCCCACTGTCCAGTCTGATGATCCAGTGCCCACTGTCCAGTCTGATGATCTGGGGCCCGCTGTCCAGTCTGATGATCCTGTGCCTGCTGTCCAGTCTGATGAGCTGGAGCCCTCAGTCCATTCTGATGACCCAGTGCCCACTGATCCAGTGCCTGAAGACCCAGTGCCAACTGATCCAGTGCCTGATGACCCGGTGCCCACTGATCCAGTGCCTGCTGATCCTGCACCTGATGACCTGGTGCCTGCTGATCCAGTGCCTGATGACCCAGTGCCCACTGATCCAGTGCCTGATGACCCAGTGCCTGCTGATCCAGTGCCTGATGATCCAGTGTCCACTGCTCCAAAGCCTGATGACCCGGTGTCTACTGCCCAGCCCGCTGATCCAGTGCCTGATGATCCTGTGCCTGCTGATCTAGTGCCTGATGACCCGGTGCCTGCTGATCCAGCAGGGTGATCTACCGGGTGTCTGATGACAAGGTGCCTGCTGATCCAGTGCCTGATGACCCGGTGCCAATCAAATTCCAATCAAAAATTATTAACTTTATATGGGAGGCAAAAGGACACAGAGTTGTCAAGGGGATCCTTTACTGCACTAGAGATCAAGGAGGAGTAGGCCTACCAAACCTTCTCTGGTATCACCAAGCAGCCCAGCTATCCCAACTTTCTGTCATTTATTCTAAAATTGCACACCCAGACTGGACACATATGGAAAGGCAAGCAATACTGCACTACATACTGGACTATCTGCTCTGGTGCCCTCCTAAATCCAGACCTGCTATTATGGCACCCACACTTTCCCACTTCTTGCCCCTTTGGGACTCACTTAAAAGTAACCCATGACTGATCTCTAACTGGTGCCCTCTTTCTCACTTCTTTCGAAACCCTCTATTCCCCCTGGCATGGATATTAAAGCCTTCCATTGGTGGCTGCATAAAGGCTCTATAGACTAGGGCACTTTGTCAACTATGTGGGACCCCTCTCTATGGCCCACTGTGTGCAAGCTTTATATGCCCATGTCTGAAAGATTTCAGCTCCACCAAATCTCTCATTTCATTCATTCCTTATGGTTCTCTAAACCTAACCCACTTTCGATCATGGCATATCAACATTGGTGTGGTCAGTCCATGGAGCAGAGGGGGGGAATAGCAGTGATTAGCCAGTCACTCCTTTATGCGGGACTGGGAGACAGACAGGTCGAAACTGGAGTCTAACGGACTGGCATAGGGATTCAGTCTATAAGGGCATACTTAATACAGCACTAGTGGAGGTAAAACTTAAAGTATTAATGTGGTGGTATTTATTTCAAGTGATTTTTATTGAGATTTTAAAATTACAATCTTGAATTACAAACACTTAGTAAAGAGTGGCTTTATGCCAACTTAGTTATACGGTATATACAGAAGCAATCAATTTTGTAGCAGTATAGGGTCATAATAAATATAGCATTAAACCTTAATCAGTAAAGGCATAATAATAGGTAATAGGCATAGGTGTTTTTCCAGTAAAGCGTATTACAGTATTTAGAGGCAATTTACCGATACCACTCAACCCATGGTTTCCAGTTTTTGTCAGTAAGTGTATTGGCGGAAGTGCTAATAGTTTTTCATATCGGTGGCTGAGATTGACTCGTGTTAGTACCTCTGACGTATTTGGAGTGGTGTTGGTTCTCCAGTGTCTTGCTATATCTAATTTGGTCACTATCAGAATGTGTGTCACTATCATCCTATATGGTGTAGGTTACTCTTCAATTCCTACATGTAGAATAGCCAGAGCTGGGGTTGGTGACACCTGTGATGCTCGCAATTATACTAAATATTTTCTTCCAGTAACTTGTGAGGTTTTTACAAGCCCAGAAGATATGGAGGATTGTTCCCGGTTGGCTACAATCTCTCCAGCAGAGGGCTTTTTGAGAGGTAATATCTTGCTAATTGTTGGGGCGTTCTATACCAGCGCGTTGTTATTTTCTGGGTTAGTTCCCAGTGGTTGATGCAATGGGATGCTGTGTAATTGTGTTTGAATGCTGTGGTCCATTGTTTTGGGTTGAATGTTGTTTTCAAGTTCATTTCCCACAGTAGCATCTGCGGTGATTTTTCGAATGATTGATTTTGTTGTAATATATTGTATATTAATGAAATGCCCTTTTGGGCTGGGGTTGCGTCACCGTAGTAATTCCATAGTTGTGAACTAACCCGGATTGAAGGGGGTTGATTTTTAGCCATGAAGCTGGCAATTCTTGTGTGTGTGAAAAGGGTAGATTTGGGGAGGTTATAGTGTTGTGCCAGGCTGTTTAGTGGTTTCAATTTACTGTCCATTATCAGGTCATCAACCCATTGGAGTCCCAGTTCCTTCCATTTACCCACCGCAGCGTAGGGAATTAGGTGCTCTAGGGTTTCAATGGGTATTCTGATATTTCTGTACTCCAGGTTATGTGTGGTTTTGGTTTGTTGGAGAAGTGTCTTCCAAGCCTGAATTGCTGCTTGGACTGTTATAGGGAGGTTTGGTAGGTCAAGTGGATTCCATATGTCTGCCAGAAGCAATGTTGGTAGGTGGGATGTTTTGGAGCTAGCGGTTTCTATATCCACCCATAAAGCTTCGGGTGCGTTCCTGAACCAATGCCTAATCTGAGTTAGAAGAGTGGCTGTGTGATAGTCCTTTATATCCGGTAGACCCATTCCTCCCACTTTCTTATGTTTAATAAGGTGTTTGTTAGCGCACCTTGCTTTTTTCCCTTGCCATATAAAGTGATTAAGGGTTTTATTGATCTCTGTTAGGTGTTATGTTTTTAGTTGTATTGGGAGTGTTCGAAATAAGTATAAGATTTTTGGGAGTACCATCATTTTGAAGGAAGCAATTCTTCCTGCAAGGGAGAGTTCAACTTTTGCCATGCGTGTGAGGTCCTGTTTAATAGTGTTGAGTAATAGTTTCACATTTGCTTCTGCAAATAGAGATGTTTTGGGGGTTAGGTTTAACCCTAAATAAGGAATAGAGCGTTTCGTTCATGTGTACGGGAGGGTTGTTTCAAGGTGTTTGCAGGCATGGGTGCCAATTCCCAGGTCCAGGATTAAGGATTTGCTGAAATTTACCTTGTAATATGAAGTATATACCTTGTGCTGAAGTGGGTGAGAACTTTGTGCGCAAACGGGAGTGATACGGTGGGATTTGTTATGAGGAGAATTACATCATCGGCAAACAGATTTATGACATGTGGCTTTTGACGGAACTTAAACCCTGATATATGAGGGTGGGTGCGGATAGATTCTGCCAGGGGTTCTATTACCAGGTTGAAGATTGACGGAGAGAGAGGGCACCCCTGCCTGGTGCTGTTAGTGATGTTGAAGGTTTTGGACAGTAGGCCTTCTGTGTAAACTTGGGCAGATGGGTGGGAATACAAGACCATGATGGCGGACAGTATATTACCTTTAAAACCAAACTTTTGAAGAACGGCATGCATGTATCCCCAGTGGACTCTGTCGAACGCCTTCTCAGCATCAATTGAGAGAAGCAGAGAAGGTGTTCGTCTCATCTCCACCTGATGGATTATGTTTATGATGCGCCTGGTGGCATCCGATGCCTGCCGGCCTTTGGTGAAGCCTAGTTGGTCTGGTTTTATCAGGAATGGGATTATGTTAAAAAGTCATTTGCAAGCACTTTCGCATAGATTTTGATGTCTGTATTGAGAAGCGAAATTGGGCCAAAATTGGATGGCGTGGTTAGGGGTTTACCCGGTTTGGGGAGTGTAATAATGTGCGCTTTTAACATTTCTCTTGGGAATGATCCCGAGGTAGCTGCTTCCTGTAGGGCAGGAAGTAAATGGGGGGTTAGAGTGTGTTTAAATGTTTTATAGTACTCATTAATGAGGCCTTCCGGGCCCGGGGATTTGCCGTTGGGCAGGAACGTGATGGTGTTGTCTAATTCCTCTTTAGTAATTGGTGCATTAAGGTCTTCTAGATGGTTTGGTGTTAGAGAGGGTAGGTTCAATGAGTCTAAGAATTCCACGATGGCATGGTCTGAAGGTTGCGTGGTTGAGGTATCTTCTCTTAAATTGTAAAGGGAACTATAATAGTCAGCAAAGGAGTTAGCGATTGATTGTGGGTTAATGTGCTTTTCCTGGGTTGCTGGGTGTATGATATGGGGAATTTTAGTTTTGGTTCTCTGGTTTTTGAGTCTATACACTAGAAATGTGCTTGTTTTATTATTGTTTGCGTAGTAGTTTAGTTTGAGTCTACGTAAATATATATCGTTTTGGGTGCACAATAATTCTCTCAGAGTGTTGCGTAGCTTGGACAGTTTCTCCGCCAGGGCGGTTGTAGGTTTTGTTTGGTTTTGTTTATCTAGGGTAGAATTTCTGTTAAGAGAGTGTCTAGTTTCGCTGTGTAGCTCTTTTTTAGCCTGGAGCTGCATTTGAGTATTACCCCTCTCATGAATGCCTTGTGGGCATTCCAGTTGGTAAAGGCATTCGTATCGTTCAGTTTGTTAAAATGGAAAAATTCATCTAAGTGTTTGTTGATTTCCTTTTGGTATTCCGGGTCCTGCAATACAGATGTGGTGCATCTCCATATTTGTGCCGCTGCAGCAGAACCTCCCTCCTCCACCTGTAGTGTAATGGGAGCATGGTCAGACCATGTGATATCTTGGATAGAGGAGTTGGAGATTCTCTGCAGGAGCATTTTGTCAACCAAAAAGAAATCTAGGTGTGAGAACGAATTGTGGCTGGGTGAATAATAGGTGAAGATTTTTCCTCAGCATGCTGGCACCTCCAAGGGTCGTATAGGTCTTCGCCAGCTAGGAGGCCGCCCATGAAGGATGGCTGTCTCCCAAGGGGCGAAAAGTTGTCAAGGGTTGGATTAACAGTAACATTAAAGTCTCCACATAGCAAAACATTACCAAGTCACCTCTGCGAGATCTTCTTGAATATTTTTAGGAGAAATCTCAGCTGGTGCGAGTTGGGAACATAAACTATAACCAAAGTTAAAGGAAGATTGTTAATAACACACAGTAAAATAATATACCGGCCTTCTGGATCAATTAGAGATTTTTTCAGCTCAAAGGAAACTGAGTCTCGAATGGCCAGTAGCACTCCTCTTTTCTTCGCTTGCATGGATGCTGTGAAGATGTGAGGGTATCTAGGGTGTGAGCATTTCGGGTTGTAGTCTTTGTGAAAATGGGTTTCTTGCACCGCTTGGACATCAGCATTTTGTTGCAGCTCTGTTTGCCAAAGGGATCTACGTTTAGCTGGATTATTGAGTCCTCTGGCGTTGACAGATAGGAATTTAAGTCCCATGTTGATGTTTCCTGATGATATAGGATTTCTCTGGTATGTTTGGATAAATGTGATATAACTTCTGGTAGTTAGACCTGGGGAATCTCGATAGGTATGGTGGTTTCGGAACTGTGTTGTTCAAAGGACCGGTAGGCATGGTCTCGTTCATGGTCCTTTGGTTAAGGTTTAGTTGAGTATGTTTGCACCAGTTATGCCGAAAGGGTTTGAAGAGAAGACTAGATGAGGCCAAGATAGCAACTCTTTCAAACATAGAGACGTAAAAGCAATGGCTGCACTCAGTGTCCGAGCTATAGCCTTAAAAACTAAGTCCAACGTGGACTAAAGCAGGCCAAACTGCCTATTCTTTTGAGGGACTGGGTACGTTGTCAGGTACCCTCCGACATCCAGGGGTTGTCTTGCTATGGGAGGGAAATGACCACTCAGAGGCGCTTCAGGTTTTGTTTTTGGTAGGTTTACGGCAGGAGACTTGCCAGTCACTTTGGATATAAGTTGGGGTTGTCGGTCTTGCATGATGAGGCGGGCCTTGGTCAGGTGGAAGGACTTTCCAGGATCTCAGAAGCTTTATGCCTTCTTCCAGGGACGTGATGCGGTGGTTGGAGCCATCGTGGGATATTTCAAGTTTTGCCGGGTATTTCCAACGACAAATGATTTTGTTGTTTCTGAGAGTCCTAGTGATGGATGCTACATTCCTGCATTTCTGTAGGGTGTATTGGGAGAAGTCCGGTAGTACTTGAAGGTTCGCAGCTTGTTCTGGCAGAGTCTAAATGCCTCTAGGATCTTTTCTTTTACTTGGAAAAAGTGTATGCGCATGAGTACGTTGCGCCGGACTTCTGTTGGCAGGTATGATGGTTTGGGGACTCTGTGTACTCTGTCAATTGTAAGGTCCGCCGAGGTGAGTGATGGTATCACCGCTTTAAATAGATCACGGACAAAATGTGGAAGCTGGTTGGATTGGACGGATTCGGATATTCCACATATTTTCAGGTTATTTCTCCTCGAGCGTTCCTCGAGGTCCACCAGTTTTGCTTGTAGTCCCTCTATATAATTCCTCTATATAGTCCCTATAATTTCTTGATGGGAAGTGTGAGAGTCCACCAGCACATTGAATGAGGTTGTAAATTTGCTAATTTTTCCTTCAACTTGATCCACTCTGGTACCCAGTTCCTGGACTTCTACTTTACATTGTTGTATGCAGGTCATCATGTCGGTCTGTAGGACTAGTCTCAGTGACATAAGCATGTCCTTTAGGGTGACGTCTGAGACTGGTTAACCCATAGTAGGGAAATGTGCAAAGGGGTCTGGTGGCTCTGCAGGTGATGGGCGATCATTTTGTGTTGCTTGCACCTCCATCGGGAGTGCCAAGGGGTCTACCTCTGTGGATTCTCTGCAGGGTTTAGACTTAGCAGGACTTCTGACAGTGGGTGAGGCAAGAGCTGTATGGCCTGACTCACTCTCTTTGTCCGAAGCGAAGGCTGCTTCGAAGTTTGCACTCTCTTCGTTCGTGGAAACGATCGCTCCGGTCGTAGGAACGCCCGTTTTAGGCTCACGATCATTCGTGCAGGCGCTCGCTAGAGGTCCGA
This sequence comes from Glandirana rugosa, assembly GCA_018402905.1. NCBI lineage: Eukaryota > Metazoa > Chordata > Amphibia > Anura > Ranidae > Glandirana > Glandirana rugosa. Next base: position 105,330 of record BLSH010312981.1, read on the forward strand.
CTGTTGGCAGCGTGGGTAGACTCCAGTCACCATCTTGGTGGAGCCCACGGCTCGCCGCCGGAAAGTAATCCGACATTTTCTGCACTTTCGGTGGGTCCTGGCGTTGTCTCCTCATACCTTCCTGTGCTGCGGACGTTGGGAAGTCTGAGTGCTTAGTTGTGGAGGATTAGATGCTTCCTGTGCGCCGATTTCTTAGTCAATCCCCTGTAGGAGAGCAGAGCTCTGTGTCTAAGCGGCCATATTCTCCGGCGGTTGCCACGCCCCCCCCCCCCCCAATGCGGTGGTATTTAGTTCCACTGAAAAATAGCCAAAATGTACCCGTCATCTTCTCCTCTATGCTTCCGTAACTACGGGCTAAGACCACCTCTTTCCTCTCTCTATGGTTTTCTCTGTAGCATTTTAGGTACAATCTCAAGACTGTCCCATTGGGACACAATGCTCCCCCTCTCACATAATCAGGGAGAGGGGTTATCCTTTACACTGGCCCAAATGTGGGCAATTGAATATTAAATTTTATCATCTATGAGTCTCTCATATTCATAAGTGCTGATGTGGATACTTCTCTATGACATTTATATGAAGTTCACTATTTTTACTTCCAAAAATGTTTTATTAAAAAGCCACATACAGGTTATGATAACACGTGTCATACACCATATTGTAATATATATCTCCACATATCAAGTTTGACAGCTCCATCATGTAGCAGGGAAATAACAAAGTTAGCTGATAACCGTAACAGACAGGATTTCTGTAGAAATAAATCAACGTCTTTTACAATATTTGAACAATGTTCTTTTCCAAGTAAGGGATCTGTTTATCATATCACTTCTTTCTTATTTCCGATTAAAACCCATGTCATCTGTGTGTGACCAGAAATAAGTAAAATCTGTACAAAGGTCCGTCTCTTGGCAACAGTTACTTCTAATAAGGGGTGGTGGGGTAGGAGATAGCTTGCGCCCTTCTCTCCTCTCCCTCCAACCTTGTCTAGGGTCAATATGAGTGGAGTGAGAGAGGAGAAGAGAGAGGGGGGATGGGAGAAGGGGGAGAAAAGGGAAAGGGTAAAAGGGGGGGACCCCTCGTGTGGGTGGACGGAGGTGGGAACGTGGTGGGTTGCGTTATAGGAGGAGTGGGAGCCCTGCTGCCCAATCTCTGTTCCCTGTGACCAGGGAGTAAGTTTAGGTCTCTGATTTATCCAGTGCCATTTTGAGGTTATGTGTTTATCTGTTTATAGTTATCAAAAGGATCTATGAATTTCCTGAGATCAGATCATGGTATGCATGCGATTTCTGAAATTGAAGCCATGTATCCCACGTTTTTGTGTACGCTGTCATTCTGTCCATAGACAAACAAATCAATTCTTTCTTTGTTCCTATGCGATTTATGCATTGATCCATTCCCAGATGGAAGGGGGTGAGATCAATCTCCAATGTACTGGCAAGCACAGTCTAGCAGCATTGATCATGTGCATAGCAATCGACTTAAAGTATACTTTCTTTGAGACCCCAGAAATCTGCAAGAGATACTGGTCTGGTGTAAATTCCAAGGGGATCACGGAGATTGTTGATGTAATGTTGTGTATTTTATGCCAGTACGGTTTAATTTGTGTACAGTTCCACCATATATTGATAAATGTGCCCCTCTTCTTACCACATCTCCAGCATCTGTCTGTGACTGTGGCATTAAATCTGTTGAACAGATCAGGTGTTTTGTACCATCTGGTTGCTATTTTGTAGCCATTCTCCTGTATCTGTACATTTAGGGAACCCTTGTGAATGTATAGATATATTCTGTCCCATGTGTCTTCATCTGTCCAGGGTGGTTTCCAAAAACACCTGATCTGATCTCAGAAGGTCGTGTTGTTCTGTAAATAGGGAAGCATACAAGGCTGAAATCACATGGTTTTGGGGTGAGGATCAGGTGCACAACGATTCAAACGTTGTGAGAGATCTAGTATAAGTATCCCTTCGGTCTGGATGGTCTAGAAAGTGGCACAATTGCATATAACTCCAAAAGGGGTATACCTTTGTATTGGACATTTCCACTAGGTCTTTCTGCCACAGAAATTTCTCCTTTGTGGAAGAAGTGTCTAGTTTGCATTGCAGGATATGGCCATTCATCAGCCAGGAAATGTTTAGAGAGGCCCTGCGGGAAATCGGAGTTGCCTTTAATTGGGGTAATTGGACTCTGCTTTGCAGAGACCTTATGGGCCCGGCGAGATCTGTCAAAGGCTCGAACAGTCACCCCAACCATTGGGTGAGCTTTTAGGCTGGATGGAATCTGTTCACCAGGCAACCAGGGCATGTTGCATATAGGTAAGGTTGTTAGTGAGTTCTCTAAAGAAACCCAGTCTTTACATGTAGAGTGAACTCTCCAGTTCACCACCCATGCTAAATGTATTGCCCTGTAGTAGCACAGTAAGTCAGGGAGCCCAATTTCTCCTTTGGCCCTTGGCAGCACCAGTCTCTTCTATATTATTCTGGCTGGTTTGTTACCCCATAGGAAGGCTCTGCATATCCATTTGTAACTTGAGAAAAAAGAAGGTGGTAGCTCAATCAGCAGGGTCTGCATCTTATAGAGCAGACGCGGGAGAACCATCATCTTTAAAATAGCAGCTCTCCCAAACCAGGAGATATAGGGAATGTCCCACCATGCTAGATCCCCATGTATGGCTTGAAGCTGTGTTTAGATTTTTTTTTTTTACAATTCTGTAAGGTTTACAGGGATTTGTACCCCTAAGTAGGTTATCCCATCTGACTGCCATTGAAAGGCAAAGTTGGCTTGGCACTGTTGTGTTATTTTGGATGGGAGGGTTATATTAAAGGCAAATGATTTAGAATAATTCATTTTCAAATTGGATATTTTGCTGAATTGCTTCAAGATTTTCATAAGGTTGGGTAGAGTTGTCAGGGGAGACGAGAGGAAAAGTAACACGTTGCCCACAAACGCCGCTAGTTTACATTTGCGTTGTTTTATCTGGATTTACTCTGATACACCTCAATAGCGGTTCTAACGTGAGAATGTACAGTATGGGGGACAAAGTGCACCCCTTCCGTGTGCCATTACGGATGGAGAAGGTGCTCGACAGATGGCTATTAACCCTAACCCTGGCCATTGGACTGGAATACAGTGATAAGATAATTGCACACATCCAAGTTCCCAGTCCAGTAATGCTCTCAAAACCTCCGCTATATAGTCCCAGGCCACTCCTTTGTCGAACGCCTTCTGTGCGTGCATTGAAAGAAAAAACCCTTCCTATTTATTAGATGTGAGCCAGTTGTGTATGTTTAATGCTTTTTTTTTTTTTTTTTTCAATAAATTTTTATTGAAGATTATGCAGACATGGCAAAGAACTTCAACCATCACAGACTATAAGAGATATACAGTCTTGGATAAAAATGAGAAGAAAATCAAAAGAGAATAAATGAAATCCTCTGTCTAGAATAAGGCGGACAGAATATGCAACAAAGGAAGAAATATACAATACATTTAAGCTTTCAGATCCTAGAAGATCGAACTGTAACCTAAAGTAACAATTAGAGTTATTCTGAACTGTAAAAAGCTGAGTACTAATAAGGGTTACTGAAGTCCCTGGGTGGGGGGGAGGGGAATGGTGCCCCAGGACCTTCACCCCTCTCAGGGACCTCCAGTCCGGGGAACCCTCCCCACCCCCCCATCAATGAGCTCCTTCCGAAGGACCCCCAGAGTCAGGCTGTCCACCCCCCGGCACCCACATGGGGACTCACTGTGCCAAAGGGGGGAGGCCCCTTTCTCCGGCGCCCAACACCAGGCGGAAGGTAGCCCTAGGACTAAGAGAGGGATAAAAAGAAAACATTTTATATCCAAAACAAACTTGATGCCTACTAACATTTTCTAATGTTAGGAAGAAAACATAACCTTCGGAGTTGCAGTTATTGAAGGAGAACAGAGGAAAGCAGGATGTCCAGAGTAGAGGAAGAGGCTGGAAGGAAGGGTAGAAGAAGTAAAGAAAAAGGGAGCAGAATAGCAGGGGAGGAGAGAAGTGAGGGGGCGGCTGTTGCTTCGTACCCAGTTCGGACAAGGCTAACAGTTAAAGGCTATGGGGTTAGAGGGATTCCCACAAAGTTTGCCCAAGGTTCCCAAATTGATTCAAATTTATTTAGATTGTCCTGAAGAATGCTAGCCAGCCTTTCCTGGATCATTAGCCAGGAAATTTTCCCAATAGCTGCTTTCAGGGAGACCATTTCCTGCTTCCAAGCTCTTGCTATCGTGATTTTAGCTCCTAAAAGGATAAAATGGATTAATTTTCTGTTGGCTCTAGTGGCGTCAGGGATGAGATCATTTAGGAGGGCAATGGTAGGGGATCTTGGAAGTTTGAGGCCTGTGACCCTATGAATTATACGAAATTTTTTTGTCCAATATGGTCTAATTCTAGGGCATTCCCACCATATATGGGCTAAGGTGCCTTGGAGTTTGCAACCCCTGAAGCAAGACGGATCGTGGTTTGGTATAAATTTATGTATTCTGGCTGGGGTTAGGTACCATCTCATCATGATTTTCAGACTAGCTTCTGATATAGTGGTGCTGAGGATGGTCTTGAAGGATCTAGAGCAGGCCGAATGCCATTTATCTAGGTCCCATTCAAATTGAAGGTCCCCTTCCCATTTAGTCATGAATGCTGCTTTTTTATTCGAAAGAGTGAGTGCTTCATAAATGAGTGAGATACCTCCCTTCTCTAACGATTGCTGACCACTCCACTGTTCATAGGTTGTAATGGATGGTGGGAGAGGTTTTTCTTTCCAGAGTTTATGGAGGAAGCTCGATATTTGGTAAAATCTAAAGGTTTCTGTGGCAGGAAGTTCCAAAACCTCTACACAGTGTCTGTGAGTTAATGGACCTCTAGTTGTGAAAAAGTGACCTATACGAAATAGGCCTTTATCTAGCCACCACTGAAAAGCTTTGATGTTTAGTCCCGGGGGGGAACTCTGGATTGTTATAGAGGTGAGCTAAGGGTTTGATCGAAGAGATCAAGGACGGGTTCCGTTTAACCTTGTCCCATAAAGCTAGTTCATTGGACAAGGTGGGGGCTAAAATGGGGGGTCTATCCTTGGGATTACACCAAAGGAGAAAATCCAAGGTGTGCCTAGGGGTTGCTTCCCTCTCAATCCGTAGCCAGTCCTGTTTTTCCTGTCTGGAATAAACGTAGGAAAATTGGGCCAGTCTAGCCGCCTGGAAGTATTTTTCTAGATTTGGTAGACCCACTCCCCCCCCTCCGCTTACTTAAAAATAGGGTTTGTTGAAGAACCCTATATCCCGTGTTGCCCCAGATGAATTTGAGGATTTTGCCCTGGAAAGAGGTCAGATGCTCTTTACGGATAGGGACTGGTAACGATCGAAAGAGGTATAGCAGTCTGGGGAGCAACGTCATCTTGACTGAGTTGATTCTACCCAGCCAAGAGATATTTTGCTTTGACCAGGAGGAGAGGTCCGCCTCAAGTTTACGGAATAAGGGAGGGTAGTTGGAATTATAAAGGGTTTCGTATTTAGATGTCAAGTTGATTCCTAGGTAGGTGATTGAAGAATCTCTCCATTTGAATTTAAAGTCAGACACCAGTTTGGAGGTAATCTCCTGAGGTAATGAAATATTAAGCGCTTGGGATTTGGAGTAATTGACCTGGAGCCCCGAGACTGTGGAGAACTGGTTCAGGAGCTGGCAGAGCGAGGGGAGCGTGGTCTGAGGAGATGTTATGAAAACTAGCAAATCATCCGCAAATAACCCACATTTGTGTTCCTGATTCCCACAGGAGACTCCTTTGATGCCTGGGTTGATTCTTATGGCTGTGGCTGTGGCTATCGCAATAGCGAAGAGTAGAGGGGAGAGCGGGCAGCCTTGTCTCGTGCCTGTTTTAATCGGTAAGGGGTTTGAATAGAAACCTTGAATCTTGATCATAGCCTGTGGGGAAGAGTAGAGAGCCCCTATCAGTCCCCGGAATCCGTCACCGAATCCCCATAGCTTCAATACGGAGAACAGGTAGGGCCATAAGATTGAGTCAAACGCTTTGCGTAAGTCTAGAGAAAGAAGCATTCCCTTTTGGGCTGGACCACCTGGCCAGTTGGATTGGAGAATGGAAACAAACTTAATTGCCCTTCTAATCTGGTCTGGACCCTGCCGAGCCGGAATAAAACCTACCTGATCTTTGTTGATGTAAAGGTTTATGAACGTAGCCAGTTTATTTGCCATAATCTTGGTCAGGATTTTTAGGTCATTATTAATAAGGGATATAGGACGATAATTAAATGCAATGATCCCTGCGCGAGGACTAAAGGTGAGATCTAGACTGCTGCCTTCCGGAAGCTCCCTATTCTAGGAAGCAAAAAATGAAGTGGAATAAACGGATATGGCGCTGTCTGATGAATATTAAATTATTGAGTGAAAAACTGATGTAAGGTGCTTTAAAGTGCAAACATTAAAAATATTAAAAATTAAAAATTAAAAAGTATTATAAAGTATTCATATCTATCTCATATAAAATCTTAAAAAGTGATGGCAAGTGTATAACAAGTACAAGGTGGGTCTTTAAAAGATAATAATGAACATCAGGTGTGAAAATAAAACTAGAAAATGTGAAAAAATCCTTGAGGTATAATGAATAAAATAATAAAGTGGATGTAAAGTCACACGTGTAAAACTAATTAAAGGTGTCTCATGTATTATACAAAAACGTTAAACCATCAGATAATATCATGCAAATGTCATCAATGTTCAAAAAAATTGAGTTCTGTGCAATTCCCCTGGTGGGTATCAAGTGGATATACAGTCACCAGTATATTTTCCTAAAGCTACATAATTCTTTTATGTCAGAAATAATTCCAAAGAAGAAACAGAGTTCTCTACTGATATCCTTAATCCTTATTCAGTCTATAGCAGTCTGTACAAGTGGATATACAGTTTCAATTTGTATAAGGCCTGTCT
>BLSH010312981.1:113635-127266 GCA_018402905.1 Glandirana rugosa
CTGTTTCGATTCAATCTCGACTTATACCGTGATTGTTGATCCCGTCTTTTCCGGTAAGCGACCAGGTTTTTGTTTAAAATATAGGTACTGTTATTTTACTCGAGCGAAGATCGACCCTTCGAAAGAGGGTCCTAGTCTGTGGAATGAAAAGGGTTTTAATCCCAACTACCATTAGGGGGGTGGAAAATTAGGTTTATTTCAAAATCCACGCAAAGTTTTTATGATACTCCTAGACATATCGGGTCCCTGACTGTTTTTACGACTGTTGTAAGTGTTTAAAGACCTTCCCCAGGGGGAAGGAAGGGAGAGACAGTTTGTTTTAATTTTTAATATTTTTAATGTTTGCACTTTAAAGCACCTTACATCAGTTTTTCACTCAATAATTTAATATTCATCAGACAGCGCCATATCCGTTTATTCCACTTCATAGGACGATAATTGTCTACATCCTCTGGATTTTTCTCTGGTTCAGGGATTACTGTGATGTACGCTGTGTTTAAATGTTTCTCGATAGGGTCCCCCTTCATGATAGAGTTAAAAAATCGTAGCATATGCGGGACCAAAGTTTTAGAGAATGTTTTATAATAATAGGGACCTGAGAATCCATCTGGACCCGGAGCCGAATCAGGTTGGAGGTTTTTTATAACCTCCATCACTTCCTCCTCCGCTACTGGTTTGTCCATGAGGTTTTTGTGTTTGACAGAGAGGGAAGGAAGGGGGACCCCTTCCAGAAATTTGTGAATGTTGTCAGCATTTTTGTCAGTCCCTGGGCTATACAGATCCTCATAGTATTTTTGAAACGCACCTAAAACTTTATTTGGATTAAAAGGTGGGGGGATTACCATCAACCCTAATTTTGGGAAAAGTAAGGTGTCTGATCCTGGGAGAAAGCTTCCCAGCTAGAAGCGAGCTCATTTTATTGTCATGGATATAAAATTTGTTTTTGGACCAGCGAATGGCCTTTTCTGCCCTAGTTGTTAGTGCCATATTCAGCTCTAACTTAGCTTTGTCCAATTTGTCTAGCAGGAGACCTGAAGGGTTAGATTTATGTTCTGCTTTAAGTGCCTTAAAGGAATCCTCTAGTTTTAAAAGCGCCAGACCTCTTTCCCGTTTTATTCTGGAAGCTATTTGAATCAATTTCCCTCTAGAGAAGGATTTATGTGCGACCCAGATTGTTTCTGCTGAGGAAGTGTCCGTTACATTAAAGGTGAAGAATTCCTGAAGGCTTTTGTCAATTTCACTATTGATGATAGGGTCCAAAAGTAAGGACTCATTGAGTCTCCATTGCGGTTTGGGGAAAAATTTAGATTTGAGTAGAATTTGCATCGTCACTAGAGAATGGTCGGAGAGGACCGTGTCGAAGATGTGGGCATCTATAGTGGAAGGTAGGGTGTAGCACGGAATGAGTAGATGATCAATCCTCGAATATGAATCATGAGGGCTAGAAAAATGTGTAAAGTCCCTCTTAGTGGGGTGTTTGTCCCTCCAGACGTCCACTAAATTGTAAGTGTGAAGGAGCTTAGCTATTCTGAGGCTCTCTCTGGATGGGTGTAGCAATTGGCTAACAAGGGGTCTAGATTTGTCCAGGGATTGGTCAAAAGCTACATTTGAATCACCCCCAAAATTAATATTGCCTTCAAGCAATGGGAAGAGGGTTCCTAACATTTTCTTAAAAAATTTATATTGGCCTTTATTCGGGGCGTAATAGGAGATGAGGGAAATCATTTGTTCGTCTAGTGTGCCTTTTACTAAAATGAATCTGCCCTCTGGATCCTTCACTTCGGAAGTGCATTTAAAAGTACAGCTTTTAGAGAGGAGGATCACTACTCCTTTCGTTTTTGATTCACCACTAGCCAGAAAAATTTGAGGAAAGTGTGAGTGCAGGAATTTGGGATTATAACTAGAGGGGAAGTGGGTCTCCTGAAGCAATATTATATCCAATTTCAAAGATTTATAGTGATCTCCAATTTTTTTATGTTTAATGGGGGAATTAAGACATGTTTAATGCTTTTATAGTGTTATCCCTGGCCTCTCTACCAGGGACAAAGCCCACTTGGTCTAGGCTCGCCCAGGACGGTAGCTGTGTATTTAATCTCGTGGCTAAAATCTTGGAGAAAAGTTTCACATCTACAGTATTTTAAGGAGTGAGATTGGGCAATAGTTCTCAACTTTTGATGGGTCTTTAATCTCTCTTGGGATCACTGATATAAATGCTGCCAATAAATGCGAGGAGGAACAGGGGGTGGTAGCCAGTGTGTTAAAGGCTCTAAGAAATGCTGGGGCCAATAGTTCTGCTAAACTTTTGTAGTACTGTGATGGGAAGCAATCAGGGCCTGGGCATTTATCTGGTTTTGTGGCCTTCAGGGCCGATATCAATTCCTCTTCTGACAAGGGGGACTCTAATAGTTTAGAATCTGCTCTCGAAATGGCTTTCGGGCAGTATTTAAACAGGCATTCACTAATAAGATCCTTACGGCTCTCTATCTCAGTGGGTGACTCCTGCATAGAGTTCAGGTTGTATAGGTTACTATAGTATTCCTGGAAAAGCAGGGTGATGTCCTCACTTTTGTGATGGGTCTCGCCTGTTCTGTCTGTCACATGATGTATCGTGGATGCTAAATTACATTGTTGCATGTCCCTGGCCAGCAGTATACCTGGTTTATTCCCCTGTTTCGTAAAATAACTTTTGAGTCAAGGTGTGTCGTCTCTTTGCTTTGGTATACAATGCTCCTAGGAGAAGCGCCCTGGTATCCGCTAGTTCAAGAGTTACTTTAGCTGCCAGTGTGCTCTTGTGCTGGGTCTCTAATTTGAGCACTTTTTCTGATAATTCCTTCACTTTGACCCTCTTTTTCCGTGCCGCTAATGCGAGTCAGTGACCCCTAATTGTGCATTTGTGTGCCTCCCATTGTATCAAGGGGGGACACATCAGGTATGTTATTGTGGCTAAAGTAATCCTTAATGCACTGTGAGATTGCAGCTAGGTCTCCCACATCAGACAGAATGATGGCGTCCATAGGCCAAATCTTAGAGGATGTATCCGTTGCATGAAACTAAATTGTCAGTGTGATTGGGTGGTGGTCTGAGAGAACCATGTTCTCTATGGAGGCGTGGTGTAGAAAAGTTAGGTCAGCTTGTCTGATAAACAGATAGTCCAGCCATGAATAACATGCATGGACAGGGGGAAAAAGGTATAATCTTTACCCTGTGGATTCAGAGTTCTCCAGGTATCATGTAATTTCAAGGAGGCTAATTGGAGCTTAACTTGTCTGAACGCTGAAAAGGTGAGCAAGGAACTGCCAGAGGAAGTGTCAAGAAGTGGATCCAATGCCATGTTAAAGTCCCCCCCAAAAATTAGAAGGCCCAATTGAAAGTTGGTTAATTTCAGCAGTGTCTCCCTCATGAAATACACTTGTTTGGAGTTGGGGCAGTACACATTCGCTAAAGTCATTGGCCTGTTTTTCCAGGTACCCTTCAGGAAGATATATCTACCTTCCGGATCCAATAGCTGGTCAGTTATGGAATCTGGGAGTGGCACCTCTTTTGAAATGAGTCTCTTAGAAAAAGAGAATCTGGGCTCATATGCAGTATGTCTCAGCAAGGACACTGCTATGCTTTTCAGGTACATTGAGTCCCCTCACATTAAGAGATAGTACTTTAAGAGCGGACGGAACATTACGGTGCATGGAAGGTGGCATGGTACTAGATGAAACTGTCATCCAAACAGAACGTCTGGTCGCAGGGAGACAGAAGAGTGGGATGGAGAGAGAGAGATAAGAAAGAGAGAGGAAAAAAAAGGGGGGCAAATAAAAGGGGTCCCCTTAATTAAAAAAAATTAAATTGAGCTGTCACACAGGTAGGCAGAGAAGAGACCACCAATGGCAAGTTACGCACCTTGGTGTATCTATCCCCACTAGTTGTCAGCCGGAGGTGGAAATAGGACCCTCTAGTCTACCTGGTCGAGAAAGAGTAAGCAGGGTGATTTACAGATGACCTGGCCGGCAGTTACCAAAGGGGACCTGCCTCTCCAGAGTCGGGAGTTGGTTAGTCACTAAAGCAAGATGGTCATCTTAGACATCCACTAGCTTCTCATGATTTATTTTAATGAGGAAAAAGTCCAAGGGCTAGACTTACACAGCCAGAGCCAGACCCAGTCCCTTGTTATCAGAGCAGCTCTGACTCTAGCCCCCCAATTCAAAGATCAGGGAACGTCAAGAAGATGGATGAGAGGTCTAACTGTAGGAGATTTAGTTAGGCAATCACATTTGTTCGGAGAGCACATGGTACTCAAACTAGAGTCTGCGGCGGGCGAGTAAAAACCCTGAAAATATAGGAATTCAATTCAGTGTTTGTCTCTCTATCTGTCTCCCATTTGGCAGAATCCTCTGCTTGAGAGACAGAGCGAGCGCGACCTCTTGGGAGTATTCCCACCCCATAGGGGACAGATTGGCTGCAGAATATATACTGTACCTCACTAACATTGTAAGTTCACTATTTTTATTCCACTATAGTGTATGACAGTTTGACTACTTGTATAATGATTATGATTACTTTAACCCTTTGAGCCAATTTTGCGTACATCTTATTTAAAAACCTAACTGCCTAATTTGATATGACCCTTAATTGTTCACCACATTTTATATCGTTCATTGAATCCTTCACACACGTTAAACTGTTTGTTGGCAGGGAGTGCTGCCCCTCACTACCTGACACAGCCAGATCCTGTAAGTGATGCCGGGAGTGAGGAGACATTCGCCCTCTGAAGTAAGATGTGGTAGTGGAAACCTTCCTCAAGGTTACATAAGAGCTTATACTTGCCATAAGCAATATGTTGAGATATTAAAATGTTAAAAAAAACATTGCCATGTACCTATGTCGCTTTGTCTATGCTGAAATAAAATAATTCAATAAAAATCTATTGGAAGTAAAAATATCATACAAACATCAGTTAGATAGACAAATGGTACCCAAATGGGTAAGCTGAACATAAATTGTCTAGAAGTTATCTTATACTCAAATATTACATGTAGTATGTTACTTGTTACACAAACCTGTACATGTATACTCATACATCATCTGTGTTTTCAAAAACTGATAATAGAAATTTTAGGAACAAAACATAGTAGAAAACCATGTCATCGTCGAAGTATTGTTCGGTTGAGGTATTAGAGAATTAAACAATAAATGTAACAATAAAGCAACAATAACCAAATTAAGTAGGTTGAGGGGGGTGGGAGGAGGAAATTAGGACAATAGGGAGATGTTGTGGGCATCTAGGTGTGGTCTGTCAAGGTGTGGGAGACAAATTTCAGGAAAGTGAAAGCCGTATCATATATTATTTAGCATAACATACATTATTGGTTTGTAGCCCACTGATTCCACAGACTCCAATGATGGTCAAAGAGATGTTTGTTCCCATGTCTCTGCACCAGTAGGCTTTCAAATGCATAGTTTTGTTTCACTATATCGATCACTTCAGACATGTTGGGTGCCAGGTTGGACTTCCATCTTCTAGTTAGTAGTATCTTGGCGGCTAGTAGAATGTGGCTAACTATTCCTTTGCTTCCATGTGGAAAGAGTTCTATGCCTATGTTGAGAATTGCCAAAGCTGAAGAGGGTGAGGTAATGATTTCAGTAATCTCAGAGATCATATGGAAAACTTTGTTCCCATGCCATTAATGAAGCCTGGATGGGGAGGGGTAAGTTTTTCAGTGACCATGGCCTCCAGATATCAGCTATCAGTAGGCTGTGTAAGGATTGTGTGGGGCTAACGGTTCTCTCAATATCTATCCATAGCTTATTAGTTGAGGAGCAGAACCAGCTTTGTATATTAGTTTTCTTGTTCAGAATTTTTTATTGAGAAGAAAAAAGGAGATGACAGTAACATTGGCCGAGGGGCCCAGTACAAGTACAGTCAGATATCAATTAAAAGGAACAGGCAGGGTTGCAACTTTCAATTATCAAGAGGGAGAAAAAAAAGGGGGGGGGGGACAATTATCCAACCAAAAGTGAAGTCCAGAAAGTGGTATAGCATAAGAATCACTTATAGACAAAAAACAACAATTATAGGAGTTTGTATGAGATCACTGAGAGTTGAGTAAGGACTTCCGGTGTGCCAAGACGTTAACAGTTTAATGCTATAATAGGTATAGTCTGAGCTACCATAACGATAGGGGAGCAAGCCTGCGGGTGAGAATAGACTGTACAACTTTTTAGAAAGAAAAAAAGGAAAAATGGAATAAAGGAGTAAACGGGGAGAAAGGGAGGGAGGGGAAGGAATAGAAAGAGAAATGAAGAGGAGAAAGGTTGGTTGTCGGAAGGAGGCCACACAGCAATTTGGTAGGTGGATGGGTATAGTGCCGTCAGGTACTAGGGATTTCAAGGAAGAAGGAGGTTAGTATCTAGGTCAGAAGGGAGAAAATGGCGAATCCAGGGTTGTCATTGGCGTTCAAATTTAGGGATGCGGTTAAGAATAGCGGCTTCAATTTTAGCATGGATCATTGCCTTTGTGATCCAGTGTTTGGTTTCCATAAGTGGAAGGGTGGGTTTTCCAGGCTTTTGCTATAGTTTTTTTGCAGCCATGGTTACCTGTAGGAGAAGTTTAAATTGGTTACGAGTGAGGTCAGGTGGTTTAGCAATGAGTAAGGTTGTAGTGGGTGAGGGTTGCAGGGAGTGGCCGAGGAGGGTAGAGATGATCTTAAAGACATCTTTCCAGAGCGCCAGGACTACTGGGCATTCCCACCATATGTGTAAATGGGTGCCTCTATCTGAACAGCCTCAAAAGCAATTTGAAAGGTAGTTTATAGTGTATTTCGCTACACGTGCAGGTACTAGGTACCAACGAAAGAGGACCTTATAGTTTTCTTCAGAAGCTACCACATTTTGCGAGGCGGACTTAGTGGCCAACCAAATCTCCTTCCGGTCCTCCTCTTCTAGCTGAATGTTTAAGTCTTTCTCCCAGTTCTTGACATATGGGAGGGAGGAGTATATAGGGGGGTCTAGAAGGATGCAATATAGTTGAGAGATCAGGCCACGCATGTGGGGGTTCTGATCGCAGGCATGTTCAAAGAGCGTTTTATGTGAAAAAGTGCTTCAGATGCAGATATCGGAAAAGTTCCGAGGGTGGGAGGTGATGGGATTCAGATAGGGTGGGAAATGGAATGTGCTTATCAGGGGAGGTAAAAGAATAGGCACGGATGAGACCAGCTGATTGCCACTCGCGGAAGGATAAGGGGGAAGACCACCTAGGTAGACTTGCACAAAGTTGGTAAAGGAACTCTGCAGGTTTCGGGGAGCTGAGCTACGGATCCCTATACTGGAGATATTCTTAAAGGGGAACTTGCGAATTTAGTTGTGGATGTAAATTTGAAGGGTTCGGAAGAGGAGGATTCTGTGCCCCCCCCCGCCTATTCTGGATCATCTACACCTATGAGTTGGATTGTCTTTCCATTCGCTATTTGGCTCCTGTAATGAGAGCTTAATAGGGAAGGTGAGCATTTAGTGTGGCTGGTGGAGGATTTGTGACACCCTATCACCTATGTCTGCCTGATTCACTGAAGCACACGGGGTGTTATTGCACCAAGAGGACTGTCTTAGTGTATACAAGCGCTGCACTATTTTATTTTTAGAGGAAGTGTATAGTTCAGAAAGGCGCGTGCGGAATAGTTGGAGGACTTTGACGGGATTTACTGGTGAATGACCCTGGGGCATTCTTCAGGCGAATAGGTTTGTAGGACTTGTCTAGGTTCTTGAGGGTAAAGGCAAGGAAGGTGTCAGGTTTGTTAGCTTTTATGTAGGTGCGATGACGGGAGCGTCAAAGAGTTTTTTCTGCTGCTTCTGTTAAGAAAAGATCTAGTTCAAGTTTTGCTTTAACAAGCCTATCCTTATTAAGAGGAGTAGGGGAGCTCTGAAATTCATCATGAGCTAGAGAAAATTCTTGCTCTAAGGAGGTGTATGTATTTTGGCCATCTTTCTTCCTGCGGGAAACTAGGTTTATTAGGGCCCCGCGGATAGTAAGCTTGTGCGCTTCCCAAATTAGAAGCGGAGATAATTCAGGGGTGGTGTTCAAGGAGAAGTATTCCTTGAGAGATACCTCTATTTCGAGGGCATTTGATGGGTGGGCGAGAAGGGCATCGTTAAGAGACCAAGGGCGTCTGCCATGGGGAGGGACTAAAGAAGAGAGCACAGTCAGAGTGGCATTGTGGTCTGACCATGGGATGGGGATTATGAGGGAGGAAGAAACAAGGGGCAGGGTACCTACCGATGTTAGAATATGATCTATGCGAGTGAACATTTTGTGGGGATGGGAGTAAAATGTGTATTGTTTCTTCACTGGGTTAAGCTCTCGCCATGTGTCCAATAAGCCAGAAGCTGTTGAAAAGAGAGTTTGCGTGGGCTTGATGAGGGAGAAAAGGGGTATTTATCAAGGAATGGAAGGAGAACTTGATTGGAATCACCTCCCAGTAGGGTAGTGCCTAGTTTGTGAGAGTCCAGGGTCCTGAAGAGATGTGAGAGGAAAGGGGTCGGATTGTGGTTAGGGGCGTAATATGACACCACCATGATTAGGACACCTCTGCATTTGGAGGTTGTTGAGGCCGTGAAGAATTGGGGGTAAGCAGGGCTAATGTATTTGGGTGTTTGTTGGGTTGAAAAATGGGTCTCTTGGAGACATACAATGTGGGCTTTTAAGGAGGCAAATGTTCTGAATGCCTTCCGCCTTTTGTTGGGAGAATTTAGCCCTTGTACATTGAGAGAGAGAAGGTTTAGATTAGCCATGAGGGGTCAGGTAGCGAGGACTATAAATTAAGGCTTTACTCACTGTGTGCGGTGGTCTCCTTCCGACAAAAAGGGGTAGGCAAAGCAAGGAGAGAAGAGCTAAAGTGTGGAGAGAAGAGAAAAGGTTAAAGTAGCAGAAGTAGTAATAAAAACAAAACCGGTTGTCGCCGGAGGGGTTGCATAGAACCCATTCAGGGGAGAACATATTGCCCAGGGAAGCCCAAAAATGGGGGGTCGCTGGGCAAGATGGGGTGCTGCAGTGACAAGCAGCCCAGAGGACAATGAGGCATTATACAAACCATGAATAAATGTAAGTAGGCCAGTGAAATGAGAAAAGCATAACACACGTATTTTTAAAGGCAACCTGATAAAGTGTGTCATTGCGGCCATCAGGAGTCTAATGTGGGGAGTATCGGAGGGATAGGGGCGATCAAGATACTATTAATATAAAAAGTGGCTGTGATCTTATTGTAAGCTTCCGGGGGTGGGGGGGGGGGGGGTGGTGGTATAGTTGTAGAATTCAGGGTGGTCAAATATAAAACAAGTTAGATAAAACAAGATAGATTTGGATGTGGGGCAATAGTTATCGGGATACATATCAAATTGTGGGAGGGATCCTGAGAGTTATGAGGAGATCAAGCCAGTTAAATTTAGGGATAACAGACCTGTAAAAGAAAATGATTATTAGACAGGGTGAAATATTTATAGATTGGGTAAAGGGTAGTCCATAACGGATCAGGCTCCTGAAGGTGGCAGGAGAGCCTAGAGGAAAAATAAAAATGAGGGGGGGGTAAGAAGTGAAAAATGTCCAAAAATGTCTGTTCTTTCCAGCAGTCAATATTGCCTAAAACAATGGCAGCAATAGGGTAGGTGCCCAAAACTTTAGGGCAAACTTGTAAAAGTGAAACAAAACCGAGCTTGGAAGGAGAAGAGAAGGAGAGTCCTTAGTCCATGGAGTCTTCCAGGTCGTGGCGTATTGGCGTTGTTTTAATTATTTTTGAAGATGAGGAGGCCTGGTGAGCAGCTGTTAGGAAAGGAACAAATTCTGGCTAAAATCTGCCATTTCCGCGGTGGTGCGCACATTTGCGCGCGTGTGCGCGCTCCCGTGCGCGTTCGCGCGCTCCCGTGCGCGCGCACGCGCCGGAAAACGGCGCCAAATGGGCCTATTTAAACCTGGAGACTTCCTGGACCAAGTGCTGCTCGCTCTACAGCGTTCCCGACCTGTACGCCTCAGCTCCGGATACCTGTTCCCGTGATTGTCCTGCCTCCTGTTGACCCGGCTTGTCCTGACCTGCTGTCCGCTACCTGCACCGACCCCGGCTACCCACGACCATCCGATTGTCTGCTCCTTTGTACCTCTGCTGCCCGCCCGTTAACGAACCTTGCTTGGACTCTGACTACCCGTTTGCCTGATCCTCTTGTACCTTCCTGCCTGCCTGTTGCCAACCCAGCCTGTACGACCATCCATCTACTTGCACGCCTTCTGGAGCCTCACTACACCATCGGTGACCCTCCAGCCCTCGTGCCATCCCGCACTCTTGGGCCTCTGTCCCCACTACCAGGGGTCCTTGAATCGGGTGCGCAAGAGCGGTTGTTCCCTGCACAAGACAGACTCCACCGTCAGGTACGTGACAGCAGCTTTCAGTGGGGAGCGCGAAGGATAGCGCCTCCGAGTTCCTTGAGCTGATGTAGGGGTACTTGGATCCAAGTGGAGCTTCTGAAGGCAGTCTTGGAGGTCTTCTACGGTCTTGCAGGAGTATTTCTGGCCATGGTAAGTGAATTGCAAGGCAAAGGGAAAGCCTCAGGAGTATATTATCCGGCGTTGTTGTAATATTTGCAGTTGGGGTTTGAAGGACCTGCGTTTAGCGATCATGGTTTGGGAGAGGTCTGCAAACAGTTGATAGTGGTGGTTCTGAAAGGTGAGAGAGTCTCTTTGCCTTGCAGCCTGTTGGAGTTGTTCTTTCAGCTTTGTATATTAGTTAATTGGGTTGCGATCCAGTAGTTCTGAAGGTCTGTCATGCCCATACCGCCTGCATTTTTATGCTTAAGAAGTAATGTGTGGGCACTGCGTCGGTTTCATATTTTTCTATATAAATTTCTTGAGTATTTTATTGAGTGTCATCATATGTACTTTTTTTACTGGTATGGGAAGGGTTCCAAAAAAAGTATAATATTTGGGGTAGCGACATCATCTTGAAAGAGACTAGGCGACCCGACCAAGAGAGCTCATATCTGGACATATGTTGGGCATCCTTTGTCAGTTTATCGATAAGAGGAATCAGCTAATTGTGTAACAACAGATAATATCTCCAAATAGGGTATTCCTTCAGTGCTCCAGGTGTAAGGGTAAGAGGCTTGTAGTTTAGTGCATAGGGCAGGATCAATACCGAGGGCTAGTAGCAGGGATTTAGTAAAGTTAACTCTGTAGTAGGAGAGTTTACTGAATGTTGTAAGAATATTGTGAGTTGCTTTAATGGAGGATACTGGATTTGTTAGGAAAATAATAATGTCATCGGCAAAAAATGTATAATATGGAATCCTTGTTGAAATTTAAACCTGGAGAATCAAGGGGATGCTCTTATGACTTCTGCTAGGGGTTCAATTAGTAAGTTGAAGATGGACGGGGACAGAGGGCAACCCTACCTAGTGCCATTTGTGATAGAGAAGGGGTAGGACAGCATGTTGGAGGTATATACTCTAGCGAATGGTTTTGAGTAAAGGGCTAAGATTGCTGATAGGATAGGTCCTGTGAACCCAAATTTTCTGAGCATTTAATGCATGTATTGCCAGTGGATGTGGTCAAATGCCTTCTCCGCATCCAAAGATAGTAGCAGAGAAGTCACCCGACCGGCCCCTGCATGCTGGATTATACCCAAGTCCCTTCTGGTCGCATCCGATGCCTGGCGTCTAGATACAAAGCCTGTCTGGTCTGGTTTGATCAGGCCTGGTAGAATAGGGGTCAACCTTTGAGCCAGGATTTTTGCATACAATTTGATATCTGTATTTAATAAAGAAATTGGCCTGTAGTTAGTTGGGGAGGTAGGTTCCTTCCCTGGCTTTGGTAACGTTACAATATATGCCTGTAGGGGAAAGGAAGCCGAGGCCACTGCAGCTGCGAACACTGAAGAGAGAGAGAGGGAGCAAGGGTTTCTGCAAACTCTTTATAATAGTCATTTAATAGTCCATCAGGACCTGGGGACTTTCCTAAGGGGAGGGACTTGATGGCCTTGTCAATCTCTTGTGGAGTGATAGAAGCATTAAGTGCCTGTATTTGGGCATTTGTGAGGGTAGGTAGGCGAGGGGAGGCTAAAAATGATGCAATGTAGGAGCCTTGTGGTTGAAGAATATCAGGGTCCTCTTTCAAATTGTAGAGGGCGCTGTAATACGTGGCAAAGGCATCAGCTTTTTTTTGTGGGTTAATGATTTTTTTCTTGGACTTAGGGTCCATTCGAAAACTTTATTTTGGATTGGGTGGTTTTTGCTTTGAAGCGGTTTACTAAGAATTTGCCAGCCTTATTGCCAGAGGAGTAGTGCATCAGTTTAAGGGCTCTAAAAGGTTTATCATGCTGTTCTATTAAGATGAGCCTCGGGTCTGTGCATAATTTGGATAAAGTTGTGCCTGTAGATTGGGTAGGATTCTTTTTGTTTATGGCCTCAAGGGTCTGAATGTCTTCAGTAGTTTGTCAAGCTGCATTGCTTTTTAATACGAGAGCACATTTGTATGAAAATACCTTTAATAAAGGCCTTATCGGCACCCCATATAGTAAACGGATCCGAAACTGAGTGAGAGTTCATTTGGAAATATTCTTGAAGATGTTTCCCAATAATGTGGACATTTTGAGGGGATTTGACCCACCATATGTAGGCATGGATAGGGGTATGCTCCTCCGCCACTGAAATTGATACAGGGGCATGGTCAGACCATAAAATATCATGAATAGAGTTGAGCGAACCTCTGGAAGTTCGGGTTCTGCTGGTCGGGCCATACTTTGGGACAAAGTCCGGGTTCGGGTCCGGACAGAACCCGAACGTTCCCACGGACCCACGAACCCCATTGAAATCAATGGAGACCCAAACTTTTAGGCACAAAAATGGCTGTAACAAAGTCCTGGAAAGCCCTAGAGGGCTGCAAAAGGAAGTAAAATGGGGGTAAGAGTAGGGCAAGTGCCCTACAAAAAAAATGGGGATAGAAAAAATAAATTAAAATCAAATAAAAAAATGGGAAGGGGGGTGGATGTGGAGTAGGAGCCTAGAGGTTGACTAGGCCGTGACCGTGGCAGTGTAGGTGGAAGTGGCGGTGGTAGAGGAGTAGGAGGAGGTAGCCAACATGGTATTTTTTTTTTGTATTGAGGCCTATTCAAAAAAACAAGTATATGAATGGCTGTGTGAGTCCGGTCTAAATGTTTATTCTGCACAAGGTACAGACAAGTCTTGTGGGATCCATGTCTGATTCATTTTAATAAAGGTTTGCTTGTCCACGTTGGATGTGGACAAACGGCTCCGCTTGTCTGTGATAACGCCCCCTGCCGTGCTAAACACACGTTCCGACAATACACTGGCTGCAGGGCAGGCCAGCACCTCCAAGGCATAAAGAGCAAGCTCAGGCCATGTGGCCAATTTGGAGACCCAGAAGTTGAATGGGGCAGACCCACCAGTCAGTACGTGTAGGGGTGTGCACACATACTCTTGCACCATGTTGCTGAAATGCTGCCTCCTGCTAAGACGTTGTCTATCGGCTGGTTGTGCTGTTTGTTGTGGCAGGCTGCTGACAAAGCTTTGCCACATTTCAGCCATGCTAACCCTGCCTTCTGAGGTGCTGGCGGTGGCACAGCTGCGGTGGTGGCCTCTTCCTCCTCCTC
>BLSH010312981.1:170670-189216 GCA_018402905.1 Glandirana rugosa
GAACAAGATGACTCGACCGATATCACCCTGCGTCCTCTCGCCGGTGCCAAAAACGATAGTCAAGACACAGTGTCAACGTACTCCTCCTACTGACCCTCCTACATCGTGAATGAAGGTAAGGTGGAACACAGTACTCCGGACTCCTAAGGCTGGGACACAGAACTGATAGCAAAAACCGTGGCCGCTCTCCTGCGTCCCACTATAGCCAGCTCAGTAGAACAAGCAGTCCAGGCGGGCCTACGCGACTTCCACAAAGAATTAAAGGAACACACCGCAAGACTCAATGAGGTAGAGCACCGTATCTCTAATCTAGAAGATGAAGCCTACCAAACCCATAAAGTGGACCAAGATCAGGACAAACAAATCAAATGGATGTCTGAAAAACTGGAAGACCTGGAGAATAGATCCAGGAGGTCTAACCTCCGGTTTATAGGCGTCCCGGAATCCCTCTCCCCCTCGGAGAAATTTCTGTGGCGTAAGGATTCCTGAGGCTCTCGGACTCTCTAGGCCTTGCATAGTAGAGCGAGCTCACCGTCTTGGCGCACCAAAACCAGACCGGGACTCCCCCAGGCCTATCATCGCAAAATATCTAAATTACGTTGAAAAGCAGGAGATCCTACAGAAATACCGCCAGATGAAATCCTTACGCATAGAAGGTACCAGCATCCTTATCTTTGCTGATTATTCGGCCGACGTCGCTAGGAAAAGAAAAGCCTTTCAACCAATATGTGCGGAGCTCTTCAAACGCAACATAAAATTTACCTTGGCATTCCCAGCTATATTGCGCATGAAGGCCCCGAACGGGGATCAACTATCATTCCATGACCCATCAGAAGCAGACGATCACCTTCGTTCCCTTCGTCAGGACTCCTACGCTAGAGCAGCATCCAGGGACCCAGCAGCCACACGCTCCTCTGATCACAGAAGTCCCCGTAAGGATCACCCCAAACTCTTCAAACCAACAGGAGACCAACTTACTGAACACATGGCTTAAAAGCCTTTTCTTCCCTGGTTCCACAGTTCACGCCAAGGAGGAATGATGGAAGGGCACAGGAGGCAAGCAGAACACACATTTTCAATCACCAGAAAATCTGTTACTCCATCTCCCTGCCAGATTCTACAAATCCCACGTAATCTGGAACAGTGACCTTTACCTCTATTGCTCCCACGGACAACCTTTCCTCATCTCTCTCATAGGGCTCCTGCTACTGGGAACTGTTTGTTGCAGTGAGTACATGTGGAAAAAAAGGAAGTGTCTCATGTTGCTTATGTATTTTCTGTTACTCTTATGTTTTAGTTTCATTGACGTGTTACTTGCAGTAAGGTTGTGCACACTCTGTAGCTATATTCCTTTGCCATTTCATAACTACACCATCCCACCCACTGATATTCTGAAGATTCCTCACATGCAGCTCAAATTCTCACACCAATCAGCTCTCACCAGTACTTATTCCCTTTCTTTCTCCAATCTGCGAACTCACTCTTATGAGAATAGTCTCCTGGAACATAAAAGGACTTAGGTCACCGATAAAGCGACCTAAAATCCTAAGACACCTAAAAAGGATGCAGGTAGATATTGCCCTACTCCAGGAATCTCATCTACCTAAATCTGATTTTCACCGTATGAAAAAGTTCTGGGTAGGCACTGTAGAAGGCTCTGAAGCCACTGGGCGCAAAGGTGGAGTCCTGATTTTAATTCGTAAAAATTTACCCCATAAAGTCATCTCAGTAGACACAGATTCCCAGGGTCGTTTCATAACGGTGAAACTCGAATGGGGAGACAAAACCCTTCTGATTTCTAACATCTATGCCCCGAACAGTCCGACTAAACATTTCTTTACAACCCTAGTGGCACATCTTCTAAAATATCCTGATCTCCCACACATCATCGGTGGGGACTTCAACTGCCCTATGTACAATCTGTAGATAGATCCCACCCAAAAAAGACACCAGCCGACCATAACCCTTCGGATCCCACTATCCTGGCTTCCACAATGGAATCACTCGGTCTGCAAGACCTGTGGAGACTCCAACATCCCACGGACAGGGAATTTACGTTCTTTTCCGCACCCCACAAGGTCTTCACAAGAATCGATTACATTTTTGGTTCAGAGCCCTGTATCCCGCTATTAGAGGAATCTAAAATAGGGGAGATAGCAATATCCGATCACGCCCCAGTCTCGATTTCTCTGTCGGACCCCAACCCGATCCTGACCCCTAATCTGTGGCGTATCCCTACCCACTTAGTTCAAGTTTCGGACTTACAGAATTTATGATCCAAAGCTTGGGAGGAATACTCCCTAGACAATATAAGCCACCTTGACAACCCCAATTTATTTTGGGAAGCAGGTAAAGCCTATCTCAGGGGCCGTATCATTTCATATGCATCGTCGTTTAAAAAACACAACATTGCTAGGTTCAAGGAGGCCAGCCAGAAACTCCAAATAGCGCAGAGGGCCCTAGCGGACGATAACTCAGATGATAATACAGCCAACTGGAAGGCAGCCAAACGGGACTTTGACCATTGGGCTGACACACTGGAACTATCCAAAAAAGCCCATGCGGATGCCACCTTTTTTAAATTCGGTAACAAACCAGGGAAACTTCTATCGAGACTCTGCAGAGGACCCCAACCCTCCCACACACATTCGAGCCCTACGCGACCAAGGAGGCATTATCAGAACCAACCCACAGGAACTAGCCAAGGTCATGTATGACTTCTATGCCCACTTACATGCCCTGGACGATATAAATTTACCCAAAGCCCAGGAATTCTTAAATACCCTAGACATTCCCCAAATATCCCCTTCAAATCTCACTGTCCTGAACGCTCCGGTAACAGCCCAAGAAATAACAAACACTATCTGAAAATTAGCACCAGCCAAAGCCCCAGGCCCCGACGGGTATACGGGCGAATTTTACAAATCTTTTCAATCGACAATAGGCCCAACACTCCTCAAGGTGTACCAGCACGTATGGGAGGGAGGCCCTTACCTTGCGACCGGTCAACAAGCCATCATCAAGTTGTTGGAAAAGAAGGGGAAAGACCCATTAGATCCAGGTTCTTATAGGCCCATCTCCCTTCTGAATCTGGACGTTAAGATCCTGTCAAAAATAATTGCCACCCGCTTAGCCAACATTCTCCCCTCATTAATCCATCCTGCCCAATCAGGCTTTGTCAAGGGCAGAACGGCCACTTTGAACATTCGCAAGGTAATGATGGCCCTGGACTATGCCAACTCACACAGGGAAGCTTACCTGGCCATCATTGCCTTGGATGCAGAAAAAGCATTTGATAACGTCAATTTTGAATAGCTGAACCTGGTTCTCACCAAAATGAGACTTGAAGGCCCCTTTTTACATATGCTCAAAGAAATGTACGCCTCCCCGAAAGCTAAGTTGGTGGTAGCAGGGATCCTCTCCCAAGAGTTTAGGCTATTCAAAGGTACGAGACAAGGATGCCCCTTATCACCCTTACTCTTTAACCTGGCCATGGAACCCCTGTCTAGACACCTAACCTTCAATGCCCCCCTTCACGGCATCCCCTTCGCAGACCGAGAAATCCGCTCTGCCCTTTTCGCAGACAATGTTTTAATCTTTACTGCCAAACCCTCCTCAGATATCCATGTCATTAAGGACATCTTTCAAGAATTCAGGTCATATTCGGGGCTGCGCATTAATTTTCACAAAAGCGAAATCCTCTGCCTAGGGAACCATCGTATGCCAGGTTGGGCTCATGAATCCCCCTTTGCCATAGCTAAATCTTTCATAACCTACCTTGGAGTTAAAATTGGGAAAATCCCCTCGACTATCTATTCTCTGAATTTTCCCCCTCTGATATCCAAGATTACACATGAACTGGAGGGCTGGATGGACCTCCCCCTCTCGCTCCTGGGGAGATGTTTTCTGTAAAAAATGGTCAGTTTTGCCAGACTCCTCTACCCATTGCAAGCAATTCCTCTTCTCCTCAAACATAAAGACATTCAAATACTTCATAGTGCACTTTCCAAATTTCTTTGGCGAAATAGAAGGGCACGAATCGCCCTCCATAAACTACATCTTCCCAGGAGCGCGGGGGGGACAAACCTACCCAATACTAGACTGTATAACCTGGTATGTTTAAACCGCATAGGCCTAGATTGGCTGACTAAATCCTCTCAACACACATCTTACGACTTGGAGTCAGCGATGGTCCGCCCCTTCTCACTCGAAGGCCTTCTGCACACTAAGCCTACCCTGCTCAGTCAGGATCTGAAACAAAGCCTCCTTTTGAGAGACACAATCATTGCCTGGCGAGAAACAAGAAAATGCCTGAAATTACCTGTGGTCATTTCGAAACTTACCCCTATTCAAGGAAACCCTAGTTTCCCAGCGGGATTGGAGCATAAGGCCTACTTGGAGTGGGAGAACAAAGGTCTCACCAAATTTTCCTCCTTATGGAACCCGAACACAGGAGCCATTCTCCCTTTTAAAGAAGTTGCGGAAACATTCTCTCTCCCACCTTCCCACCTTATCTATTATGGTCAATGTAGGAGTTTCCTACTATCTGTGGAGAGAGAGAATCTATCTCGAGTTAAATCCTCCCCTCTGGAAAACGCTCTGACCAGTAGAAACTACTCCATTTCGGCTCTATACAAACCGGTACTTCTGGCATCGTCGCCCGCATCAGCAACTCAAGCAGCCACCAAGTGGAGCTCAGACTTTCCCGATCCAGAAATCCAACAGAAAATACTATCAGGATACAACTCGATATTGCGAATCACCCCCTGCGAGACCTGGAGGGAAACACAACTTAAACTGGTACATCATGCCTACATCCCCTATACTAGATTGCTCAACACCCCCAACTCAATGATATGTCCATTATGTAAACAAGCGAAGCCGTCGCTAACCCACCCATTCTGGTCTTGTCCGCGAATAGAGACCTTCTGGGAACAGACACTTGCTTTCATTTTTGGTATCACCAAGACAAAACTACCGAGAGACCCCTTTCTCCTTATCTTCGGATATTGGGATAAACAACTCATCACTTGGTCTCCCCCCAACTCCTGGTCACTGACAACGCTTATGATAGCTCGCAAATTAATCCTCAAAAACTGGACTTTGACATCCCCCCCAACCATTACCATCCTCAAAAGAGAGCTGACACTCACCCTATACAGGGAAAAACTCATAACGGATTTCTCACATCCAGCCAGCAACCTCAGATTCTTCAGAAAGTGGCAACCATTCATAGACCACTCCCTATCACGGGACGAACAAAACCTCTTTCAAGGCCCTCTTCAATTCAGCTACCAATTCTTAAAAAATCGTTATGACTAGGTGTGGTCACACCCGACCTCAACCCTGGGGGCCTACCAGCAAATTGTCCAGAGTGCACAACCTTAAACCTGGCATACATAGTTTACAAAAGCCTATATTGGACTCGATGCTTATGTATTCTTTTTTTTTCTGTTGTCGTTAGTAATTAGACTCAGGCCTGCAACAATTGTATTTGCTCACTTCACAAATGCATTGCTCAGATCACTATGGTTTGAATTGGTTCTCCCCAGAAAACCATCCGGCCCTCCACAAGTAGGATGTACATTTCCACTAGGCCTAGCGATCTGCATAAAGATGGATAAACCTAATCCTAATACGCTGTATACAATGTACTCTTTCCTATTTCTGCTGATCTACAATGCCTGTATTAATATCTTGTTCAAAGACAATAAAAATATTTTCAAAAAAAAAAAGGATATCGGGGAACTGGGGAAAGTGCAGAGAAGGGCAACCAAACTAATAAGAGGCATGGAGGACCTCAGCTATAATGAAAGATTAGAGGAACTGAATTTATTTTCTCTTGAGAAGAGGAGATTAAGGAGGATATGATCAACATGTAAAAACACATAAGTGGTCTATATAGTGAACTTGGTGTTGAGTTATTCACTTTAAGGTCACCACAAAGGACAAGGGGGCACTCTTTACGTCTAGAGGAAAAATTAGTATCTCCAAATTCGGAAAGGTTTCTTCACAGTAAGAGCTGTGAAAATGTGGTATATACTCTTTCCAGAGGAGGTTCTGGCCAGCACAGTAGATTGATATAGAAAAGGCCTGTATTCTTTCCTAAATGTACATAACATACTACTGTTCGGCTTCTGTTCATTGTGATCATTTTAATGATCTCAATATTAATTTATAATTTCTCTCTGCCACCTCCTTGTGTGTTAAATAATTGCATATAATTCCTTTTCTATTTTTAATTAACATTTTGCTAGAGGATTTATTTCTATATTTCTTTCAAAGATTTTTATTTAGTTTTTAGCCATAACAGAGCAAGAAACCAAAGGTCAGGCAGAACATATGCAGTACAGTTTTTCTTTTATCACAAATTATACAACAAAAATAACATGTGATCCCCTAGAAATCCTGGTTCTCTGGTCAGCTGTTACTGACTGTTTCGGGTTCCCACTACACTCTGTGTGTATTCAAAGAAAGGGCAACCAAAATAAGCGCGGCTCCCCCGTCTCCTGGCACCCCAGAATGGGAACAAGCTGTGCCTAGAGAGGGGGGAACCCGCTCACCCTCCCAAGGTTACGAAGTCAACTTACAACTAGTCCTCTCAGAATAATTGTGGGATCAAAAAGGAAGTAGATACCCTTTCAGAAACATGTTAACAGTCTTATGGAAGTGTGTGTCATCTAACATACCATGATATCTTAGACACAGTGGTGCCCAAGGTATCAAACCTGAAGCAAGGAAAAGAGAGAGGGGGGCGAGAAAGAGAAGATACAAGAATAGAAAAGCACCTAATGACTACCTGTCGCGTGCATGGGCCGTAACAGACCCCGAATAAACGAGATGCCTACGTAAGCCGCCCAGGGTTCCCAGATCTCCTCGAACTTCTTAGTTGAATCCGATAAGGTGCTCGCTAACTTCTCCTACGACATGATCCAGGAGGATACTTTCCGAATAGCTACAGTGAAGGAGACCTTTGGTTGTTTCCATGATTTTGCAATAGTGAGCTTGGCCCCAAGCAAAACGAAATGCATTAACCTCCTATTGGGTTTGGAAAGATTCGAGACATGGGCATTAAGTAGAGCTATCTTGGGGGACCTGGAAACCCGTGTATTAGTCAACCTTTCAATGAGATTGAAAATTTTCCTCCAAAACTGACGTATCCTCTGGCATTCCCACCAAATATGCGCCATTGAGCCCAATAGTGAGCAACCTCTAAAACATTGAGGATCTACTGAGGGATAGATGTGTGCAAGTTTAGCTGGGGTAAGGTACCACCTAGTGGTAACCTTAACACTGGCTTCCATCAGGGTTGTGTTCAGGATACCTCAGAAAGATTTAGCAAATGAACCATGCCAGGTCTCCAAGCCTCACAAAAATTGAAAGTCTAATTCCCAAAGATTCATATAAGAGGTTTTCATGGACGGTGAGGTGAGTGATGTGTAGACTACTGAGATGCCCTCCTTTTGCTCCATGGTTTGGGCACACCAAAGTTCATATGACCTAATTTTGGGTGGGAGAGGTTTAGCTTTCCAGATTTGCCGAAGGAAATTAGAAATTTGTTGGAACCTAAACCTTTCAGAATCCGGGAGATTAAGTTTGCAAACACAGTGGCTCAGAGATATAGGTCCCGCAGAGGAGAAAAAATGCCCTATGCAGTACAGCCCCTTATCCAACCACCACTTAAATGCTAAAATGTCTAGTCCTGGAGGAAAGTCTGGGTTATGAAAAATATGCGCTAAGGGTTTCAGAGGTGAGATTAGCTCAAGGCGATTCCGAAGGGAGTCCCAGAGGTAGAACGAATGAAACAGCGTCAGAGATAGAATTGGGGGCCTCTTTTTCGGATGGAACCATAGGAGAAAATCTATTGTGTAATTCGGAACTGCCTGTCTCTCAATCTGGATCCAGTCTGGCTTCTCATACCTAGTGTAGACCATAGAAAGTTGTGCTAGTCTAGCTGCTTGATAGTATTTATGTAGAACTGGGAGTCCCAGGCCCCCTTTTTTCCTGTGACAATATAGACTGGATTGAGGGAACCTATATCCATTACCCCCCCAACCACACACACACACACACAAATCTCACAATCTTGCTCTGGAAAGTCCTCAGATGATCTTTCCTGACTGCTATAGGCAAAGCTCAGAACAAATAAAGCACCCTAGGTAGAAGGGTCATTTTGATTGCATTAATTCTACCCAACCAAGAGAGCTTACCATTAGACCAAGATTTCAGGTTGTCCTCAAACTTGCGGTACAACGGGGGAAAATTATAAGCATAGAGATCCTCAAATTTCACTGTTAGGTGGATACCCAGGTATTTAAGCGAATGTTGATCCCATTTGAAGTTAAATGAGTGTTGAAGTGAGGCGTCCGTTTCAGGTGCTAGGGAAATGTTCATTGCGTGCGATTTGGAGTAGTTAACTTTGGGTCCTGAGATTTCCGCAAAATGATCTAGCGTGTTATTTCAATTGGAGAGAGAAGTATGGGGTGATGTGATGAACAAGAGAATGTCATCCACGAAAAGACCACATTCATGACTCTGCGACCCACATGGTACCCCTTTGAAATCTCGATTTTGACGAATTGCGATTGCCAGGGTTTCAATAGCGATAGCAAAGATAAGAGGCAAGAGGGGGCAGCCCTGTCTCATCCCTTTGGCTATATCTATCGTCTTTGAGTAAAAACCCTGGAGCCGTATATGCAGGCTTTAGGGGAAGAGTAAAGAGCCTTGATGAAGCCCATGAAGCGTTGGCCAAATCCCCATCTCTCCAAGAGCGAGAAGATCTAGGTCCACGAGACGGAATGAAAGGCCTTCTGTAAATCCAGCAAGAGTATCATGCCTCGTTGTTTAGGACCTCCCTCCCAATTATATTGTAAAATGGAAATCGGGTCTACTGCTCTACGTATCTGGTGTGGACCATGCCTTCCTGTGAGGAATCCCATCTGATCCTTATGTATGTAAGAATTGATGAAGGAGGTAAGCCTATTGGCCAGGATTTTTGTTAGGATTTTAATGTCATTATTGATCAATTAAATAGGCCTGTAGTTGCCTACTTCCTCAGGATTCTTATCCGGTTTAGGAATTACAATGATAAAGGCAGAGTTTAAGTGAGGGTCTAGGGGGGTACCCTGGGATTTGGAGTTAAAGAATTTCTCAATTCCTTGATGACCCCCATCACCTCCTCCTCTGAGATAGAGGCCTCCAAGATTTGTTTATGCTCTGCTGTCAATGAAGGGATGGTGATGCCATCAAGGAATGATATATCAGATGCCTTATGGCTTATCACTGGGGAACTGTACAGGTCTGTATAAAAACTGTGGAACGTATCCAGTATTTTCGTAGGATTGGTAGACATGCCCTGACCCGGAATTCAAATTTTAGGTAGAGCAAATTGGCGAGGACGGGGAGATAGCCTTGCCGTTAACAATGTACCCATTTTGTCATTCTGCGTGTAAAATTTCTGTCCGCTCCAGCAGATAGCCTTTTCTGCTTTGGTCATTAAGGCCATGTTAAGTTCCAGTCTGGCTTTGATTAGTTGGGCGGCTAAGGTTTTAGAGGGGTCCCTTTTATGCGCGTCTTGAATAGGTAAGACGTTTCGAGTTTCACTAAATCCGCGGCTCTCTCTTTCTTTATTTGTGAGGACATCTGAATAAGTTTACCTCTAATGAAAGCTTTATGGGCTGCCCAGAGTGTTTCTGCCGATGTCCCCTCAACAGTATTGAAAAGTAAATATTCCTTAAGAGCTTTATTGATTTCAGTGACTCTGACAGGGTCAGAGAGCAATGATTAGTCAAATCACTAAAGACTTTCAAATATTCCAAAACACTCAATTATCATGGTTAGGTAAAATAGCTGCATATAAGATGCAAACCTTGCCTAAAATACTCTATCTTTTTAGAGCTTTACCAATCCCGATGCCTGCAAAATTCTTCAAACAATTCAACACTAAACTGAGGAAACTAATTTGGAAAGAAAAAAAAACTAGAATAGCACTCTCCATATTATCACTACCTAAAAACCAAGGAGGCACGAATCTACCTGACCTGCCCAAATACTATTATGCCAATCTTCTAGATCAGTGTTTCCCAACCCAGTCCTCAAGGCACACCAGCAGGTCATGTCTTCAGGATTTCCATTATTTTGCACAGGTGATTTGATCAGTTTCACTGCCTTAGTAATTACCACAGCTGTTTCATCTGAGGTAAATCCTGAAAACATGACCTGTTGGTGTGCCTTGAGGACTGGGTTGGGAAACACTGTTCTAGATCAATGCAAGCACTGGATATTCCCCCAAGAAGACAAATTGTGGTTAGCCATTGAAAAAGAATACGTGAAAAATCATGACATGCTTGCACTCTCAATCGCTTACAATCAAATCCCTAAAAGGATTATTCCCAAACTACTATCTATTAAAGCCACACTATTAGCTCTTAAACAATTAGAAGTTAGTTCTAAATCTTCAAAGCCAACTTTATAAACGTAAAACCCCAATCAACTCACTTCAATACTGTAGAGCCCGAATCTCGACCACTAAATGGAACTTAGAATGTATCAACTTTGTTGATTACCTTAATCAAGAAGATAAAGAGTTAATCCTTGAAAAAATAAAAAAATCCAAATATACTAAAGATTTTGACCCTGGTAAAGGATGGCGTATTCCTATCCAGGTCTGGGAATATATTAAAAAAAAAATACACAAAAGAGAAAGGTATAGCTTTCTTTTACAAATCGCTTTCCCTATCTTTTGAAGATCAAAAAAACCCAAACATGATAAAATGGGAGAAAGACCTAGCACAATCCTTCTCCCTAGATACCTGGAACCAAGCTATGAAGATCAGCTACAAATCATCAGCTAACATAGATATCTGGGATAATTACCAAAAAATAATAAATAGATGGTATCTTACTCCATGTAGACTCTCAAAAATTTATCCAACCTCATTTGCTCTTTGCTGGAGATGTAAGGACAATCCGGGTACCCTGCAACATATTTTTTGGCACTGTAAGAATTTAAAAAGCTTTTGGAACTCCATCTCATCACTTGTAGCTTCTATCACAGGCAACTTAAACTAAAATCTCTATAGAAAAAGCTATTTTAAACCTAAACCTAGATATCTACCCCCATCATCTTAAATTTTTAGTTTCCAACATTTTCTCAGCTGCGAGATTAACTATATCCAAAAACTGGAAATCTGACCAATCTCCCAACATTTCAGAAGTAATCAATATACTGAATACACAAACTCAATATGAATTAATGTTAGCCCAAAAAAAAATTAAATTGAAAAAATTCAAGTCAACCTGGACCAATTGGATCTCTAGTTCGAAAGCATCTTGCTCATTAAAAGAAACTTATCAGAACATTGTCAATACCTAATCTTTATCAAAACCCGCTCTCTCCCTATCTATAAACTCTCTTTAAATATTCATATGCAGCACAGTCAGTCAGATAAATTAAGTAAGTTTGAATTTACTATAACAAGATGTCCTGACTACAGTGAGTGCCCATTGGGGTAGTCAGGCCATCACTTTTACTGATTAGCCGTACTCAACATAGTTATCAAAGATAAATACTGACAATCATACTAAGAATTTCCTTACATGCATTTACAATCTGTTCAATCTGTTAAATCTACTATTGTAATATGTAAATCTTCAATAAAAACTATTGAGATAATAAAAAAAAAAAAAAAAGAATTTCCTTAATTGACAACTTAAGCCCAGATTTTGTTTCCCCCTTGTATTCCTTGTCCCTCCTTCTTCTCCCCTTTCCTTATATTATTTTGGTTTCTCTTTTTTACTATTGGTTACTCTTTAACTGGTTATCTACTGTTTAGTTGTCCTCAAGTAACCCTGATGTTTGATGAGAATATTGAATAACACAAATGTAGTTATCTATATAACGTATGTTATCAATCTCTTATCTATGTTCGACTTACTATATTATTCAAACTATACGTAAGTTGACACCTTCCTTTGTTACTTGTGACAAATATTCAATAGAAAATTATATTTAAAAAAAAAAAGAGAACAATGATTCGTTTACTTTCCAGTGGGACTGTCTCGTGAAATGCGGGTCAGAGCGGATTTGTAGAGATACTATTGAGTGGTCCGAGAGAGCCGTGTCATTTATCCGGGAGTTGATTACCAGGGGTATCGTATTGGTCTGTCCACCACTAACAAGTGGTCGATTCTCGCATACGAGTTATGAGGGGAGGAATAGTGAGTGAAGTCTCTCTTGGTTGGATTGAATTCTCTCCAGCAATCTGTCATATTGGAAGTGTGAAGCAGTTTGGCAAGTTTGAGACTCGCTTTGGAAGGGCGCGTCAATTGGTCCCCCAGGGGTATAGATTTATCCATTCCCTGATCAAAAGCGATGTTAGAGTCTCCGCCTAAAATAACCTTACCTTCCAGATGGGGTTGGATAAAGTCAAACAAGGTTTTAAAAAAGTTAACTTGGGCAATAGTATGATATAAATGCATAGAGGTTCCCCTCTATTACTCCCTTTATTAGGATAAACCTACCTCTGGGGTCTATGATCTCCTTGTGAAGGGTAAAGTCACACTTTGAGGAGAACAAAATTGCTACCCCTTTAGTTTTAGTTTCCGCTTTAGCCAAGTAGAAGAGAGGGTAGTGGGCATGGAGGAAATTGGGGCTATACCATGAGGGGAAGTGAGTCTCCTGAAGCATTACCACATCTAGTTTGAGGGCTTTGTAATGGTCGAAGACCTTCCTCCTTTTAACTGGGAAGTTGAGGCCCTGAACATTATGTGTGGCTATTTTAAGAGGTCTTTGGGTGTCAGCTGACATGGGGCCTTTAGGTAACAGTGCTCAGGTCAACCACATCACTCACTATCGACCTTGTGTCTTCCTCGTTGGTAGGGAGGGGCTTGGGAACATCCAGGAACTGTGGCTCACAATTGGGAAACCTGTGGTCATCAGAAGACAGGAAATAAATTAGGTGCTTTATCAGAGAGAAAGAGAGAGAAGAGTAGAGGACAGGGGAGAGAATACATAGACTATAACCGTTACTCCTAACGCTAATGGGGGTGGTGTCCGAGAGGTGAAATTACCTCTCCGACCCACAATCCCTACCCTCCGAAGAGGGAAGAAAGCCATACTCAAATGTATGGGCAAAAAAAAAAAAAATTGTCTGTCCCGACCAGGGCAGACAACTTAACCCTGGGGTCTCCAAGGAAAAACCGGGGGTAAGTGGAGGCGCAAGGAGGCCCTACCAGTTAGGGCGTTCCCTGGCTCATCACAATAACTAACTATATCCAGGATAGACATGTCAACGATGAGATACTGAAGTACCCAACAGTCTGTGTGGGGAAATAGTCTCTAAAGCTCCAGGCTGGTGGGTAAAAACTCATGACCTTAAGTTGAGATTAAACAAAGATTAAAACCCCATTATGGAGTAAACACTATAAATGAATGTACCTTAATAGTAGGGAAACATAAGGGGAGATCTAGATATATACCAGAAACAAGGCTATCCATGCAATCCGGGGCCCAAATGAGCAACTAAATAATCAAATATGCAACTACAGAAGCTTTAACAGGTGTTCATTTAAGTACCTATCCCTTAATTCAGGGCAAACAGGCAATCAGCAGGGTAAGATGAAGTCCAAAGTTACTAAGGAGGAGAATCAAGGTGGTTTATTATCCTTAGATTTCTTGCTCTGCGATTTGGTCCAGAGCGGTGAGGCAGGGCTTGCAGGAAGTGGTCTCTTCGCGTTGGTTCCAGCTTGATCAGTGGTATCCATTGGAGCCTCTTGGGATATACGTTTCAGACTCAAAAGGATTTTTTTCCCCTCCGGTAACTTTGAAAAAGAATATGTTTTTCCTTTGTGGATAAATTTGACACCAAACGGGAAAGCCCACCAGTACTTCAGATCTTTTTGTTGGAGGACTTGTAGAAGCGGTTTGAGGGATCTCCTCTTTTGAATAGTAGTAGGGGACAAGTCCGCAAATACCTGTATTTGGTGCCCCATGCACATGATATTGGGGTTAGATCTAGACACTCTCATTAGTTCTTCTTTGACGGTGTAGAAATGTGGCTTAACTATTATGTCCCTGGGAGAACCATCCTTCCTAGGAGGGCCCAGGGCTCTATGAGCTCTGTCTAGTTCCAACCTATGTTTAGGTATATTGGGGATTAATGATTGAATCAGATCCTGGACTGCAGGTATGATATCTGTGATGGATTCCAGAAGGCCCCTAATCCTAAAGTTGTAACGTCTCAATCTGTTTTCGAGATCGTCATTTCTTCACAAGGCAGTGTCTGGTTGCTCTTGCAGGACTTGTATCTGAGAAGAGTTTTGATTGGCTTTGGAAATGGTAATATCAAATTTTTGTTCAATTGCCTCCATTCTGGAGCCTAAATTGTGAAAGTCCGCTTTAATGTCCCCTGTGATTTTTGCGGCCGTATTTGCCAGGCCTCTTTCTAGTAAGTTGGAAAATTTAAGAAACAGGTCCGCTGTGTTAAGTGGGATATCCTGAGTTATCGGGCTAAGGGTAGGGGTCTCAGGTGGAATAGAGAGGAGACCTGCTGGTGTTGCTGGGAAGTCCTCCATAGTACGGCGAAGTAGCAATTCCGTAGAAGCTGGAGAGACAGAGAGGGGGATTTTGAGGGTGAGGTTGAGGCCCAGATTGAGTGTGAGGGTAGCAGGGGCTATAACAGGCCTGGGTTCCATTTGGACCTCCTGGGCTATAGCTTGTGAATGAGCCCCAGCAGATGCCAAATCAGAAGGAGCATCCTGGTCGCCCCCCGAGAATAGTTGCGAAAGGGACCTTCTGACGCGAGAGTTCTGCATTTACAGATTGGTCAGCACTGGCAGGGCCCAAGGATTGATGTTCCTTTTTGTTTTTTGGGGATGAATCTACCAAGATGACCTTTCCTCCACCTTTCCTATTTCCCCCTTCTGTGTGAATGAGACGCCTGGGTGTCCTAGAAAGAAGCAGGACCCTAGAGGCTTTGCTTGTGTTTTTGCTTCTCCCAGAGACCCTGGGCACACCGGCTGCCCACTTAAAAGCTGCCCCAAATGTGCTTGGATGTCTTCTGTATACAGATTACTTCTGGAAGGCCGCTCCGGTGGCCATCTTGGTTCACCCGGCTGAGACCTCAATGATAGTAGGAGTTGATCTATATTGAGACGTTCTACTGTGCTTCCACGCTTAGGGAGCGGCTATGCCCTCACCCCCTTACCCTCTCTATCTCGGGTGAGGATAGAGCTCGTCTGTGGCTTCGTCCGTTGATTAGGCCGCAGTCACGGCCATGATGATACTCCTCCTTGTGGGGGACCGAGCGGCCGGAGCGTTCAGGGTGCAATGCCGGGTTGCGTCCGAGGAGATCCTCAGCAGCCTGGGGTCTTGGGGGGCTTGGATGCCCCTTTGAAGTCTGTCCTGTGTCGCTCTATACGGAGCCAGGGGCACCTAAGACTGGCATGGGTGCTGAGCTCCTGTCTAGACAATCATTGGGTGCTCCTGCACATGCGCACTGTCTATATTTCTATTTGTTTATTCTTTTATTCAAGGCTGTGTGTACCATACATCAGTTGATCCCTGATTGTTTCAGATCGTTTCCAAGTAATGGCATACTGGTTGGTCATAAGGTGGCTCCTTATAATGCTCCATTTAATGTGTCTACCTATTGTTTGTTCTTATTTAAATGATTCCTTAGATGACTTAGAATGATTTCTTTATACCCATAGTGTTTAATGGGCATATGTGTGGTTTCAACATTCCTTTAGGAAATATCTTCAGATCTTGTGTTACTGATATTTTCATAGTATGCTCCACTTCTTTATTTATTTGTCACTCTAACTCTGTCTTTATATATATTATTTAAAGATTTTTCGGTTGGGGTGTTTGTCCTTATAGAAACTTCCATTTATATTTTCTAATGTCATTTATCTGATAATATGTACATTAACCAATTTATGACTGTTCGTTCAATTAGTATAGACAGCGAGAGAGTCAGCTCACTCACAGCTGATAATTATCGCTCTCAGGACAATAGTATAAATGACTAAGAGCCGTGACGTGTGGCCACGCCCATTAAAAAAGATGGAATGACAAAACGTTTCTGGGCGTGACCACACGGCTACTATCAAACACAGGACAGAGCATCGCTCATCGCCTCAACCCGGAAACTTAAAAAAAACACAGAGATGTCTTAGCAGAGGAGGAGAACGGCTGACTGAAACACCCCACACGGAAGCTGTATAAGAGAACAGTAGAGGAATATTGATTCATCCGCAAGGGGAAAGAAGGCGCATAAAGACCATTGTTCTGGTAAGTGGGGACCCATAGGGACAGCTGCAGGAAGAAACTACTATAGCCTTGGGAGTGGCACCAAGAGTTAACCCTTTTGATGTGGGATTTATCATAAGAAGAGCAGCAGATCTATGATATTGAAATGCTGGGATAAAGAGTTTGAACTCTAATAATCCACTTTGTTACACGTAATGGAAAAATGTCATAAATTGAATGGACTTTAATGTATACGTTTTATTGACCAACACATGTGTTGAACACCGGAATTATTGGAGTGAATCTTTTTATTTTATATATTGCATTTTATTGTTTTATGGGTATAGTATCTTATATAGACATACTGTATACCGCACAGAGTAAGGCGCAGCTAGCATTTATAGGCAGAGTACAAAACACAATATACAGTACTCTCCTTGTGAATTCCAATATAAATATATATATATAATATATATATATATTTTTTTTTGATTGGTTGAACTAGATGGACTTGTGTCTTTTTCAACCTGACTAACTATGTAACTATGATGTAATCAGCTTTTTTCCCTCACGCCGATAGCGTGAGGAGAAAAAAAACAAGCCGAATACCGGCTTTTGTCAGAGGGACATTGGCCCTGCACACAGACACAGACTGCAGCTAAGCAGTGCCCACCAGTGCCACCTGCCAGTGCCCACCAGTGCCATCTACTCGTGCATATCAGTGCTGCATATCAGTGCCCACCAGTGTCACCTGTCAATGCCCATCAGTGCCACCTATCAGTGCTGCCAATCAGTGCCTCATCATCAGTGTCATCTTTCAGTGTCACCTACCAGTGTCCATCAGTACCACCCATACGTGCTGCCTATCAGTGCTGCCTATCAGTGCCCTTCAGTGCTGCCCATCAGTGCCACCCACCAGTGCCACCCATCTGTGCCAGCTCTCAGTGCCACCTATCAGTGCCCATACATGCCACCTATCAGTGCCCATCAGTGCCACCTTATCAGTGCAGTCTATCAATGCCAGCTATCAGTGTCGATCAGTGCAGCCTCATCAGTGCACATCAACGAAGGAGATAAATGACATGCACAATTTTATAACAAACTATGAAACTGGTTTTTTTTTCAACATTTTCTCTTTTTTTTAGCAAAGAATAAAAAATCCAGCAGGTATTAAATACCACCAAAAGAAAGCTCTATTTGTGTGGAAAAAAATGATAAAAATGTCATTTGGGTACAGTGTTGCATGACCACGCAATTGTCATTAGAAGAGTGACAGCGCTGAAAGCTGAAAATTGGCCTGGACAGGAAGGGCATTTAAGTGCCCAGTAAGCAAGTGGTTGTTGATAAATGAAAAAATATGCACTTGGGAGCTAAAAATGTATACATATTAGGAAGACAACAGCTGGGGAAGTCTATAGTGGAGAAGGCTCTGGGTGTTCTGATAGATCATAACTAGAGTTGAGCGAACCCGAACTGTAAAGTTCGGGTCCGTACCGAACTTTGGGGTGTCCGGGACCCGGACCCGGACTTTTCAAAAAAAGTCCGGGTTTGGGTCCGGGGTTCTGGTAATTTTAATGAAAATTCTTAAAATTGCTGTAAAAAAGGCCAGGAAGGTCCTAGAGGTCTGAAAAAGGAAGGGGATGGGGGTAATGGTGGGACAAGTGCCCTACAAAGAAATGGGGACAGGGAAATAACTTTAAATATTTTAAATAAAATAAAAACATAAAAAAGCAAAAATGGTGGTTAATGGGGATCATCTTAAAACTGGGTCTGAAAAGTATTAATTAACGTTAGAGGCCATAGAACTGTTCTAAAATCATCTTCAAACTGTGTCAAAAAAGTATAAATAAGCCGGGAGAACCCATATCACTGTTCTGGAAAATGTGTGTGTCACTTTAAATGAAACCGGGAATAAGTGAACATGTGTTCTGCAAACATCTTTAAAGTCTGTGTGTCACTTTAAATATTACCAGGGATAAGTGAACATCTGTTCTGCACACATCTGGAAACTCTGTGTATCACTTTAAATGAAACCGGAAATAAGTGAACATCTGTTCTGCACACATAACATGTGTTCTGCACACAGAACATGTGTTCTTCACACAGAACATCTGTTCTTCACACAGAACATCTATTCTGCACACATCTGGAAATAGTTTAGAACACTTTACCTAATACCGGGATTAACCATACACCTGTTCTTGAAACATCTGGAAATAGTTTAGAACACTATACCTAAAACCGGGATTAACCTGATAAAGGTCTACAAAGTTCTTGTCCACATACCAATTAGG
>BLSH010312981.1:190857-202015 GCA_018402905.1 Glandirana rugosa
CACAGTGAAATTTAGTTTGGCAGTTAGTAACGTGTAGACAATAAGTGTGTGACACAGACTTTAAAAAGAGGTGTGAATAACAGATGTGCAATGATTGACGGTTTGATTTAAAGTGACACACAGACTTGAAATAATTGTGCAGAAGAGATGTGCACTGATTCCCGGTTTCATTTAAAGTGATACACACATTTTGCAGAACAGTGATATGGGTACTCCCGGCTTATTTATACTTTTTTTTACACAGTTTGAAGATGATTTTAGAACAGTTCTATGGCCTCTAATGTTAATTAATACTTTTCAGACCCATTTTGAAGATGATCTCCATTTTTGCATTTTTTATGTTTTTATTTTTTTAAAAATATTTAAAGTTATTTCCCTGTCCCCATTTCTTTGTAGGTCACTTGTCCCACCCTTACCCACATTTCCTTCCTTTTGCAGACCTCTAGGACCTTCCAGGACTATTTTACAATATTTTTTGTACCTAAAAGTCCGGGTCTTCATTGATTTCAATGGGGTTCGGGGTCCGGGACAAAGTTTGGGTTCTGTCCGGACCCGAACCCGGACTTTGTCCCGAAGTTTGGCCGAACCAGCAGAACCCGGACTTCTAGAAGTTCGCTCAACTCTACTAGCAATGCATGCCACAAGTACTTGCAGACAATCTGCTAGCAGTACACCACCAGGTGAATTCAGCAGGCAAATATCCCTACCCCAGTTGCTGAACCGTAAAAAAAATACGGTCCCAGCCATCCACATGCTCAGTGTCTTAATGCTAGCTTGGCCAAATTGCTAGCACTCCAACTGCTGCCTTTTCAGCTGGTAGACTTTGCCCCTTTCGAGAATTTGTGGAATGTGCTGTCCCACAGTGGCAGGTTCCCAAAAGAAATGTATTTTCACGTAAGGCCATTCCAGCTCTCTACCGACATGTGGAAGGCAATGTTTTGGCCTTGTTGGACAAGGCAGTCAGCAGCAGGGTTCATATTACCGCTGATTCATGATCCAGCAGGCATGGTCAGGGACGCTACCTTTCCTTCATGGCACACTGGGTAACTCTACTGGCAGCTGGGAAGGATGCAGGACAGGGTTCAATGTTGGAGCTAGTTCCACCACCATGCCTCCAAAAATCTGGTGGTTATTTTGCCACATCTGTCTCCTCCACCCCCCCTCTTCTTCTACCTCTGTGGCCTCTTCTGCAGAATTGTCCTCTGAACCTGCAGTGATCCCTAAGTGTTCAAGGGGCTATGCAGGCAGTCAGGCTAAAAGATGCCATGCGGTGCTTGAGTTAGTCTGTCTTGGGGACAGGAGCCACACTGGGGGCAGAGATTCTGTCAGCTCTGAGGGGGCAGGCTTAGAGGTGGTTAATGCTATGGCAGCTAGAGCCAGGAATGGTTGTATGCAACAATGGCACTAACCTTCTCTCGGCCCTCCGACAGGGACACTTGACACATGTTCAATGCTTGCCATACGTCTTGAATTTGGTGGTGCACCATTGCTTGACCAGGTACCCAGGCTTACGAGATATCCTGAGGCAGGCCAGAAAAGTCTGTGGTCATTTTCAGTGTTCATACAATGCCAGTGCCCGGCTGGCTGACATTCAGCAGGAATTCAACCTGCCCACCAACCGCCTCATTTGTGACATGCCCACCAGGTGGAACTCAACAACGCAATGCACGCACAGCAGAGGGCCATCAATGAGTACCACTGTGAGC
Organism: Glandirana rugosa; assembly: GCA_018402905.1. NCBI lineage: Eukaryota > Metazoa > Chordata > Amphibia > Anura > Ranidae > Glandirana > Glandirana rugosa. The sequence goes on from BLSH010312981.1 coordinate 192,564, forward strand.
ATGGCACCAGAAGAGGCTCAGGGGAGCTTGGCTACTTTTCAACACGTCAGTGAATACTGATCAAGGATGCATGAACTGTCCTGTCACCATTTGAGGAGGCCACAAGGATGGTGAGCAGTGACAATACATGCATCAGTGACACTGTGCCTCTAATATTCCTTCTGGAGCACACACTTTGTGGAATCATGGACAAGGCACTTGAGGCAGAACAGCGGGAGGAAGAGGAGGAATTTCTTTCCTCTAAAGGCCCCCTTTATGCAGAGAGCATTCCTGCAGAGTCACCAAACACACAAGAGGAGGAGGATTATTGTGTCAGCATGGATGTGGAGGATAACACGTAGCATTTTTCAAGGGATCATGGTTTTCAGTCCCCAGAAACCCAAAGAGTTGTATGTGGCTGGGAGGAGGTAGTTCCTGATAATGTCATCCTCAGTGACCCAGAGGACACTCATGCCTCCTCAAACTTACGCTGCATGGGCTCATGGATTCTGAAAAGCCTGCGAAAAGACCCTAGGATTCATGGTATCAAGGAGAGGGATCATTACTGGCTGGCAACCCTTCTTGATCCACGTTACAAGGGTAATGTTGCAGAGCTCATCCTGCCTGCGCAGAGGGAGTAGAGGATAAAACATCTTCAGGATACCTTAAAGGAAAGTTTGTGCAATGCCTTTTCAGACCCTGGGAGGCTACCATGTCCTGTGCTGGACAATGTGTTTCTGAAGCTTTGGTTGTTAAGAGGCAGAGGGGTGGAGAAGGTGGCCGGCTGACCGATGCCTTTAAAAAAATTTTCAGTCCTCAGCGCCCAGGCCAGATAGGTTCAAGCAACCATCGTCAGCCTCTTCATTATATGGTGCAGGAATATCTAGGGGCAAGAGCAGACTTGGAGACATTTCCAACTGAGCATCCACTGAGTCCAGCGTTCTTTCTGAACAGACATTCAGTGCTGCTAGAGGGGTTCATAACCAATCAAAGAGTGCGCCTGTCCTCAGACTCAGTTGATAGGTTCACTTTTATAAAAATTGATCAGTCCTGGATCAGCAGCTATCAAGCCCCTGAAAGAAAGTAGAACAAAAAGCAGCACCTACTAAGCGTAGTATTAAAATGTTTAATGAATAAAATCATAAAGATGTTGCACTCACAAAAGGTGTGTGGAAAGAAGGGCACGTTGTTAAATGGGGGTTCATCCATTGCAACCGGGTAAGGTGCTTCGGGGGACCACTGTGTCCCTGTTGGCGTGGCCGCACCAGTGGATTCTGATACATCCAATGCTTCAGATAGACATAAGCTGGTCTCAGCACACAGGAGCCGGATGTTGACGTCACTACCGGTATACGTCCAACGGGATTGGCGCGTATTCGGACCACCTGTGGTACTTCGTCCAGCTCAGCTGGGGCCAAATTGGATAAGGGCAATTATATATACAGGCAATTAAAGTCCCTTCCTTGCGTCCCACTCGTAGTGTTCCCCTGAGGTTTTTTGACATTAGGGGAATGTACCAATGTCGTAAGCCCTTGTGTCTTACATGTCAACATGTGACACATGGTCTGAAGGACTTTACCTCCAAAAGGTAAGCAATATACTTTAGCAGACTTCTATAATTGTTCCTCAGAATACGTCATCTATTGTTTTCATTGTCCCTGTGGCCTACTTTATGTAGGCCGCACCATCTGTACTCTGAGGAAGAGGTTTTGGGAACATCGGAACCTTGTTGGCAAAGGTTGCAACCAACATGAACAAAACTCCAAGGGGCTGCCTGTTTGGGCCATCGAGTCCATATACAGGAATCTCCCCAAAGCAGAGCGCTTTAAGCATCTCTACAAAAGAGAATTTTTGGCTATGGAAGCTCGATAGTCTCTCGCCAGAAGGTCTCAATGAGGAGATAGAAATCAATGTTCTCCTATAGGTGCAGTTTAACTGTATCTATGAAATTTCAATTCTTTCAGAGATAATTATTGTGATCTATTCCCCTCTTGATTATATAGATACAATTTAATACTATAATGGTATTTTCCCAATAATAACTTTATCTGCATAGGTATTTATACAATGAGTGGTTTCCCCGAAATCTTCTTATTCTCACTCATATACAGTCAGGTCCATAAATATTGGAACATCTACACAATTCTATACACCACCACAATGGATTTGAAATGAAACGAACAAGATGTGCTTTAACTGCAGACCTTCAGCTTTAATTTGAGGGTATTTACATCCAAATCAGGTGAAGGGTGTAGGAATTACAACAGTTTGTACATGTGCCTCCCACTTTTTAAGGGACCAAAAGTAATGGGACAATTGGCTGCTCAGCTGTTCCATGGGCAGGTGTGTGTTATTCCCTCCTTATCCCATTTACAACGAGCAGATAAAAGGTCCAGAGTTCATTTCAAGTGTTCTATTTGCATTTGGAATCTGTTGCTGTCAACTCTCAATATGAGATCCAAAGAGCTGTCACTATCAGTGAAGCAAACCATCATTAGGCTGAAAAAACAAAACAAACCCATCAGAGAGATAGCAAAAACATTAGGTGTGGCCAAATCAACTGTTTGGAACATCCTTAAAAAGAAAGAATGTATCGGTGAGCTCAGCAACACCAAAAGACCCGGAAGACCATGGGAAACAACTGTGGTGGATGACCAAAGAATTATTTCTCTGGTGAAGAAAACACCCTTCAAAACAGTTGGCCAGATCAAGAACACTCTCCAGGAGGTAGGTGTATGTGTGTCAAAGTCAACAATCAAGAGAAGACTTCACCAGAGTGAATACAGAGGGTTCACCACAAGATGTAAACCATTGGTAAGCCTCAAAACAGGAAGGCCAGATTAGAGTTATCCAAACAACATCTAAAAAAGCCTTCACAGTTCTGGAACAACATCCTATGGATAGATGAGACCAAGATCAACTTGTACCAGAATGATGGGAAGAGAAGAGTATGGAGAAAGAAAGGAACTGCTCATGATCCAAAGCATACCACCTCATCAGTGAAGCATGGTGGTGGTAGTGTCATGGCATGGGCATGTATGGCTGCCAATAGAACTGGTTCTCTTGTATTTATTGATGATGTGACTGCTGACAAAAGCAGCAGGATGAATTCTGAAGGGTTTCAGGCAATATTATGCTCATATTCAGCCAAATGCTTCAGAACTCATTGGACGGTGCTTCACAGTGCAGATGGACAATGACCCGAAGCATACTGCAAAAGCAACCAGAGAGTTTTTTAAGGGAAAGAAGTGGAATGTTATGCAATGGCCAAGTCAATCACCTGACCTGAATCCGATTGAGCATGCATTTCACTTGCTGAAGACAAAACTGAAGGGAAAATGCCCCAAGAACAAGCAGGAACTGAAGACAGTTGCAGTAGAGGCCTGGCAGAGCATCACCAGGGATAAAACCCAGCGTCTGGTGATGTCTATGCGTCCCAGATTTCAGGTTGTAATTGACTGCAAAAGATTTGCAACCAAGTATTAAAAAGTGAAAGTTTGATTTATGATTGTTAATCTGTCCCATTACTTTTGGTCCCTTAAAGAGTGGGAGGCACATATACAAACTGTTGTAATTCCTACACCGTTCACCTGATTTGGATGTAAATACCCTCACATTAAAGCTGAAAGTCTGCAGCTAAAGCACATCTTGTTTGTTTCTTTTCAAATCTATTGTGGTGGTGTATATAGCCAAAAAAGATTAGAATTGTGTCGATGTCCCAATATTTATGGACCTGACTGTATGTTATTTAATTGTTGTTTATGCTAGACTGCTATATTAGCATGAGAGAAATATGTTTTTTTCTATATAACTTCAGGTCAGACTGCTATATGCATATGATAAAGTTTTTTCTACATAATTTTAAATTGTAGGAACGATTTTTTATTTATTATTATTTAATTATAATTTTTATTCTTATTTGGATTGCATTATTCCGTTTAGCTGATCCATTGCACATACATGCATACCTGCGTCTTGAACATGTGTGTATATGTTAATCTATTTTTATAGACAGATCAGTGTTTGATGTTTAATAGTTCTGCTGGTCACTGTGGTCTGTTTTTGGGCTATTTCTACCTATTTCTCTCCGCCCATATTACTTTAATTGCCTGTATATATAATTGCCCTTATCCAATATGGCCCCAGCTGAGCCTGACAAAGGACCACAGATGGTCCAAATGCGCGCCAATCCTGCTGGGACGTATACCGGAAGCGACGTCAACATCCGGCTCCTGTGTGCCGAGACCAGCTTACATCTATCTGAAGCGTTGGAGAAATCAGAATCCACTGGTGCGACACAGTGGTCCCCCTGAGCACCTCACCTGGTTGCAGCGAATGAACCCCCTTTTAACAACGTGCTCTTCTTTCCACACACCTTTGTGAGTGCAACATCATTGTGATTTTATTCATTAAACGTTTTAATACTACGCTTAGTAGGCGGTGCCAACGCCCAAGGCCCAATTTTTCAGCACCTATTTGACTGGGGCATGTCATCAGAATTTTAAAACTAATTTACAACAGAGGCACCAGTTCCTGCACACAACAAGAGTAACTGCAAGGGGTTACAGTGTTCTGGCACTGCCAACATCCAAGGCCCAATTTTTCAGCACCTGTTTGACTGGGGCATGTCATCACAATTTTTAAACTAATTTACAACATCAGGGCCAGTTCCTCTGTCCAACAAGAGTAACTGCAAGGGGTTACAGTGTTCTGGCACCGCCAACACCCAAAGCCCAATTTTTCAGCACCTGTTTGACTGGGGCATGTCATCACAATTTGTAAACTAATTTACAACAGCAGGGCCTGTTCCTGTGCCCAACAAGAGTAACTGCAAGGGGTTACAGTGTTCTGGCACCGCCAACACCCAAGGCCCAATTTTTCAGCACCTGTTTGACTGGGGCATGTCATCACAATTTTTAAACTAATATACAACAGCAGGGCACATTCCTGCACCCTACAAGAGTAACTGCAAGGGGTTACAGTGCTCTGGCACCGGCAACACCCAAGGCCCAAATTTTCAGCACCTGTTTCACTGGGGCATGTCATCACAATTTTTAAACTAATTTACAACAGCAGGGCCTGTTTCTGAGCCCAACAAGAGTAACTGCAAGTAGTTACAGTGTTCTGTCACCACCAACATCCAAGGCCCAATTTTTCAGCACCTGTTTGACTGGGGCATGTCATCACGATTTTTAAACTAATATACAACCGCAGGGCCCGTTCCCACGCCCAACAAGAGTAACTGCAAGGGGTTACAGTGTTCTGGCACCGCCAACACCCAAGGCCTAATTTTTCAGCACCTGTTTGACTGGGGCATGTCATCACAATTTTTAAACTAATTTACAACAGCAGGTCCATCACCAAAATAATAATAAAAAAAAAAAGCATAGGGCTCCCCCACATAGCCCATAACAGACCCTTGATGTCTGGTATGTATTTTAGGGGAACCCCACCCAAAATCAAAAAAATTGCATAGGGGTCCCCCAAAGTCCATACCGGGCCCTTCAGGTCTGGTATGGATTTTAAGGTGAACCCTGCACCAACATTTTAAAAAAATTATGTGGGGGTCCCCCCAAAGTCCGCACCAGGCCCTTCATGTCTGGCATGAATTTTAAGGGGAACCCAGTGCCGAAATTAAAAAAAAAAAAATACATGGGAGTGCCCCCAAAATCCAAACCAGGCCCTTCAGGTCACGTCACAGAGTGGCCCCGCCCTTATCTATAAAATAAATGTCAGACTGCAGACCGCCCATTCTGGGAGACGCCTCCGGGTGGCACGATTGGGGCTGCGGGAGCGGGGACATTGAAAGAAGAAGGAAGAAGATGAAGATTGAAGGGGAAGAGAGGAAGGAACAAGACCGAAAGAAGAAGCAGAAGACCAGAAGAAGGGCCGGGGCAGGAGAAGATGGAGGAAGAAAGAAGAAGAGTTGTTTTACACAATAAAGGACTTGTCAAAAACTGCCTCTTGTACCACTTTAATTCTTTTTTTGTGAATGGATAGGGGTGCAATTGGTGGGGTCAGGATCTGGGGGCCCCCTTATTAAAGGGGGCTTCCAGGATATGATAAGCCCCCCACCCGCAGACCCCCACAAACACCGGTAAGGGTTGTGGGGATGAGGCCCTTCTCCACATCAACATAGGGACAAGGTGCATTGGGAGCGACCTAAAAGCATCCTCCCCATGTTGAGGGCATGTGGCCTGGTATGGTTCAGAGGGGGGGCACTCGCTCATCCCCACCCCTCCTGCCATGCAAGAGCTGCGTGCTCAGATAAGGGTCTGGTTTGGATTTTGGGGGGACCCCTACGCCATTTTTTAAAAAAATTGGCACGGGGTTCCCCTTAAAATCCATACCAGACCTGAGGGGTCTGGCTTGGATTTTGGAGGGGGGCCACCATGTCATTTGTTATTTTTACATTTCGGCGCAGGGTTCCCCTTAAAATCCATATCAGACCTGAAGGGCCTGGTACTGATGTAGGGGGAGACCCCCACGTCATTTTTTTTTATTTTGGCAGGGGGTTGCCCTTAAAATCCATACCAGACCTGAAGGGCCTGGTACGGACTTTGGGGGGGGGGGTAGGCAACGCAATGCTTTTTCAGTGATTTTATCTATATTGCCGGGAACCAGCAATATGTTACAGCACGATAATAAATGACAATTTTTCCTTTGGAAATGCCATTTTGCTCTGGCTATGTTCTAAACACCACAGAGGTGCATCCTTTTTCAGGCAGACTAAGGGGCCCCCCAGGCACGATATTTAAAGGAATATTTCATTTTTATTGTTTAATTTTAAGCATTATTAAAATCACTGTTCCCTAGGGCAGGACCCAGGTCCCCACACACTTTTTAGGGCAATAGCTTGCATATAAGCCTTTAGCCACTTGCTTAGTGTGCACTTAAACCCCCCTGAGTGACAGCGCTCAGTTTTCAGCACTGTCACTCTTTAACTGACAATTGCGCGGTTGTGCGGCATTGTACCCAAACAAAATTGATGTCCTTTTCACATAAATAGAGCTTTCTTTTGGTGTTATTTGATCACCTCTGTGGTTTTTATTTTTTTCACTATAAACAAACAAAGAGCGACAATTTTGAAAAAATAACTATATTTTTTACTATTTGCTATAATAAATATCCAAAAATAAAAAACACATTTTTTTATCAGTTTAGACCGATATATATTCTTCTACATATTTTTGGTAAAAAAACCCGCAATAAGCGTATTTTGATTGGGTTGCGCAAAAGTTATAGCGCCTACAAACTATGGGCATTGGTTTATTATTTCATTTTTTTTTACTGGTAATGGCGGTGATCTGCGATTTTTATCGGGACTGCGATATTGCAGTGGACATGTCTGATGTTTTTGACACTTTTTTGGGACCAATGACATTTAGGCCTCATACACGGACGTTTTTTGACGCCAACGTTTTTTGGCGTTTTTTGCAGCTCTCTATGTTAGTCAATGGCCCCACAAAAACGCCAACGTTTTTTTAGCTGTAGAGGGCGTCGGCATTAGTGAGCTGAAACTAGTACCCACGGCCAGCACGTTCTGAGGCTCTAACATTTTGGCGTTTTTGACGCAGACGACGCAAAACGCTCACCAACGCTTGACCGGCGTTAACCGGCATTTTTGACGCCGACGTTTTTAGGTTGAAAAATAGCAGAGGATTTTTTTTTTAAAAAACATCTATTGACGCCGATGCACACTAACGCTCATTAACGCCGATGCAAAATGCCGACGCTTTGCTTATTTTTAAACATACGCCCGAGTGTATGAGGCCTTATAGAGTGATCAGATCTAAAAATAGACACTGATTACTGTATAAATGTCATTGGCAGGGAAGGGGTTAACACTAAGGGGGCGATCAAGGGGTTAAATGTATTCCCTGTATGTGTTCTAACTGTGTGGGGGCGGGGCTGACAGAGACATACCAGATCTAACTGATCCCGATCACAAGGATCAGTAGATCTGTCATGCCCCCCACCACACAGGGCGGGGAACCATCGTGTTTACGTTGGCGGTTCCCCGTTCTGGCTCTCTGTGAAGAGATTGTGGGTCTCCAGACATCGAGTCCACCTGACCCGCGTGCACGCTCACGCAGGGCTTGCATTAAGCTGATCTAGCTGCGAGGGGTCTATCTGAGGCAATGTTTCTCAATAGGGATGGGCCGAACGGACTCCTGTTAGGTTTGCACCAGAACTTTCGAACATCCCAAAAGTTCGGACCCGAGCAACAAACACCGTAGAAGTCAAAGGGACCCGAACATCAAAAATCAAAAGTGCCTATTTTGAAGGCTTATATGCAGGTAATTGGGCATATAATGGTTATAGGGTTGCGGGTCCTGCCCTTGGTAATAATGTATGTAACCTATGTATCAAGGGAAAAAAAGTTTGTACAAAACATCATTTTTAAATGAGCAGTGATTTTAATAATGCTTAAAGTGAAAAAAAAGCTGAAAACTTCCTTTAAATAATGTGCCTGGGGGGTCTCCTTAGTCTACCTGTAAAAGGGCACATCTCTGTGATGTGTAGAACATAGCCAAAGCTAAATGACATTTCCAAAGGAAAAATTGTCATTTATTATTGCAGCTGTGATGTATTGACCGTTTATTTATAGTGAAGGGTGGGGCCCCCAGTGACGTAAGCACGTGACCCGCCCCCTCAGACGTCACATGACCCGCTTACATCACAGTGTGGCCCCGCCCTGTCATATAAATAAACTGTCATAACAAACAGTGGGCAGACGCCGGGAGCCCTCCCAACAGGGAGGAGCTGTGTGGGCCGTCTGCGCGCTATGCATTATGGGGCACTTTGCAGTGGCAAAGTCACCCCATAATGTTGTAGGTCATTCAGGGGGGGGGGCGAACAAACACCCGAACTGTGCTTTTGTTCAGCTGTCCGCCAAACAGGCGAACAACAGAAGTTCGGCCCGAACTTATGCTCAGGCCGAACCATTTGCCCTAAAATATTGGATCAACTGCGCCGCCCTATACAAATGGTTTCACAGGATCACCGGTTTGTGAACCAATATGCACTTTTATGGACTATTTATTTATACGGAGCACTTTAAATGAATGGACTGTTTAATATAATTAATTGCATTGATTATATATATATTTTTTGATTTGTGCACATGTATTAGTATTCACGAGTTTACTAACACGGGATTTACTTGAGGTATACCGACTTTGTTAGTTAATTTAGTTACACGAATTAGTATTTATAATGATTATGTACACGTGTTTAGTTTTTTATATATATATTAGTTACGTTAATTAATATAATTTGTCAGGTAAGTAAATTTCACGAGGCATATTTATTTATCAGGTATTTTCACGTATAACCAAGTGTTTGGCCACTAGGACACTTTGGTAAACATATCCCGCCGCGTCAACTAGGTTATAAAATCCCGTTTACCAAGCCGGACTCGTATTCAAGCCCGGCTTGAAGACAACAAGCGGACAAACCGCCTGTCGACT
>BLSH010312981.1:202732-219430 GCA_018402905.1 Glandirana rugosa
CAGAACAGTGATATGGGTTCTCCCGGCTTATTTATACTTTTTTGACACCGTTTTAGATGATTTTAGAACAGTTCTATGGCCTCTACCGTTAATTAATACTTTTCAGACCCATTTTGAAGATGATCTCCATTTTTGCATTTTTTATGTTTTTATTTTTTTTTAAATATTTAAAGTTATTTCCCTGTCCCCATTTCTTTGTAGGTCACTTGTCTCACCCTTACCCCCATTTCCTTCCTTTTGCAGACCTCTAGGACCTTCCAGGACTATTTTACAGCCTTTTTTGTGCCTAAAAGTCTGTGTCCCCATTGATTTCAATGGGGTTCGGGGTCCGGGACAAAGTTCGGGTTCTGTCCGGACCCGAACCCGGACTTTGTCCCGAAGTTCGGCCGAACCAGCAGAACCCGGACTTCTAGAAGTTCGCTCATCTCTAATTGTAATCCTTCTACAAAATTTGTTAGTGGAGTGGTGATCAATGGCGGGGAGGGGCCTGGGAGGGCCCTGCCCGGGGACTTGTTCTCAAGGAGGTGCATCACAGTATTGAAGTCACCCAAAACTAGGAGAGGAAGGTGAACATAGGGAGCTAGGCAGGAGGACATTGTTTGAAAGAGGGTAAGTTTAGGGCTTATATTTTGAAGAGGACCCATTCCCTTGAGAACAATCTCAGTTTGACTGTTATAATCTGGCCAGCTTCGTCGGATTCTACAGAAAGTACCTCACAGGGGAGGATAATAATGAGGATAACAATGAATAAGGATAAGTACACCTGCTTTCCCCTTAACTGCCGCTGAGCCATAGACCTGCCCTACCCATAATTTATGCATATGGATGAAATCTGCCAGTGAGAGGGAAGTAATAAAAGTGGTTGGTGCAGAGCTAAGGGACAGCGAGAGCGGGCCATTTCACACTAAGGAGATGCCACCTGGTGGGAGAAGATAGGTGAGAGGGTATTTGATTCTTGAAGAGGAGGGCTTAGAGGGATAACCGACCCAACTGGGGTCAGCAAGGAAGAGTAAATAAAAACATACCAAATGTAGCGGGGACTTCTCTTTCTTCCACATGTGGATCTCTCATCAGAGGACAGCATTACCGGAGATGCAGTGGAGATGTGCCCGCAGTCTATGGAAGGAGAAAACTTCCCCAGGGGAGACGGGAAGTGGGGGGGCGAGAAGGATGTTCCCAACGCACTGCCAACCAAGATGAAGTAAGAGATCTCTGATAAGGCTGTGGGAACAAAAGGTTGCATCAAAACACAATTATAATGAACATTAATACAACCTATTGTCAGAGAGCCTCTACTACCAATTCCTCTGGAGTTCGGGCCTGGAAGCCTGTGTGTGGCCGCACGTGGAGCGTGCACGTGCCTGTGCATGGTTGTGCGTGCCCGTGCATGTGTGTGCGCCGACGTTGGTGCCCAAATGGCCCATTTAAGCAGACAGCACCCTGTAACTAGTGCTGTCCATTCTACAGCATTTGTGTGTTCCAGAGCTACCCGTTACCTGATCATCTGTTCCTGTGACCCGGATTGTCTTGACCTTGTTTGACCGCTGCCTGCACCGACCCCCAGCTTGCCCACGACAACTCTTCTGTCTGATCCCTGTGTACCTTGGCTGCCCACCAGTTAATGACCCTGCCTGTACCTGATGACTCTTCTGCCTGCATCTTCTGTACCGCATTGCCAGCTAGTTGCCGACCCAGCCTGCATCACTCCGCTACTATCTGCACAAGCCTCTACCGGACCGCTCACACCACCAACAGTGAACCAGTCCAGTCCTCATGCCCCCCCCCCGTGCTCCCGAACTCCCTGTCTATCCTACCAAGGTTTCCCAAACCAGGGCCGTAAGAGTGGTTGCTTCCTGCATAAGACAGACTCCATCATCAGGTGCATGACAGCAATGGACAGCCATGTCTGAGTCTGCGCAGGGATCACCCTCTGCTATAGATGAACTGTGTGTCCACCTTGCCGGCCTCACACAGATGGTCAAGAAGGAAGGTTATACCCGGCTGGAAGAACGGGTACAGGAGCACACTGCACCCGCGGCTCCAGGGGTTAGCCAGGCTGCACCATTGTGGCCCTAACCTTCTGAGCTCAAGGTCCCCCTGCCAAAAATAAGTTCTTTGGGGATCACTGCAAGTTCGGAGTTTTCCGCACTTTGTGTGAACTTTACTTCAACCCCGCACCTTTTCTCTAGAAGCCACAAAGGTGGGACTAGGAATTTCACTGCTGCAAGATGAACCACAGTCCTGGGCTCATCGGCTCTGGGAACAGAGAGCCCCCAAGGTCTCAACTCTCGCTCTGTTTTTTGACACCATGGCCCACCTATACTAAGATCCTCATCAGGCTGCTACCGCTGAAGCCGCTCTACATACTCTCCAGCAAGGCTGCCGTACGGCAGAAGATTACGTTGCAGAATTCAGGTGCTGGAGTGCAGACACAGCATGGAATGACGTGGCACTCAGCTATCAGTTTCGCTTAGGGCTATCTGAGCCACTAAAGGATGAGCTTGCCCGTGTCAGAGTGCCTCAATCCTTGGATGCCCTCAATCAACCTTGCAATCCAGATAGACCGGCGACTAAGGGAACGCAGAGTGGAGAGATCCTCTGGAGCCACACGTCTTACTTGGATGATGCCTTGGGTGCCCTGTTATCCTGCCCTAGCTTCCCCTGTTCCTACCACTTCGGCATCCTCCTCTCTGGACTATCCTGAGTCAATGCAAATAGGGCTCCTTCATCCTACACTCACCCCTGAAGAGAGACAGCGATGTCGCTCCCACAACCTGTGCCTGTAATGTGGAGAGCCCGGGCACTTTGTGCGAACTTGCCCAGCCAAGCTCGGTAAGTGCTCTCCTAGGACCAGTCAGGAAGACCCCCCTGCTACCAGCAATGCCTCTCATTTTACTCTCTTTACAGCTTCCTGGAGGGCGTCTCCAATTAGCTGTTTTGTAGATCAGACCTTTGCTGCCCAACATCAGATTCCCTTTCGTCCCAAGGCACACAAGATGACCGTCCACATAGCAGACAGGACTACCATGAAATCTGCACTGTCACTCATGAGACAGTTCCTATATCTGCTGTGACGGCCGACGGCCAACAGGAGTCATCTTGGATGCCATCTAGAGTTGAGCGAACCCGAACTGTAAAGTTCGGGTTTGTAGCGAACTTTGGGGTGTCTGTGACCCGGACCTGAACCCGAACATTTGAAAAAAGTTTGGGTTCGAGTTCTGGGTTTGGGTATTTGATCACGCATGTTGAATAGCAGCAGGGCAGCCAATCAACAAGCGTTTCACTGGTTTGCCCTTAGAAGCCATCACAGCCATGCCTACTAATGGCATGGCTGTGATTGGCCAGTGCATCATGTGACCCAGCCTCTTTATAAGCTGGAGTCACTTAGTGTTGCATGTCGCATGCTCTCTGGGTAGTGTAGGGAGAGAATGCTGCCGGTGCTGTGAGGGACAGATTGCAGATAGATAGGTAGAGATTACTACTACTACTGCTTTTAGGGACAGATTGCAGATCTCATCCTGCATTATGGAACGATCTGACTGGACTAGGTAGAGTCTACTGCTTAGAGGGACAGATTATTGTTCTGCAATCATCTTCTAGTTCTATAGGGTCAGGTTCCTGCTGTTGCTGCAATAGACAGATTATTGTTCTAAAATCATTTTGCATCCCTCTAGCACTTTCCAAGACTTTTGTACAGTCAAAAGTTTGGTTCCCCATTGAATTCAATGGGGTTCGGGGTAAAGTTCGGGTCAAGTTCGGTACCGAACCCGGACTTTTTCCCGAAGTTCGGCCGAACCCGAACATCCAGGGGTTCGCTCAACTCTAATGCCATCGCATCCCCCCTCTTTCCTGTTATCCTCTGTCTACCCTGGCTTAGGGCCCATAACCCCTGCATTAACTTGTCCACCGGGGGTATCTAGTTGCAATCCCCCTACTGCTCTCTCCACTGCCTGCCACAGACCCAGAAACTAGGCCCTACATTACTCAGTCTGGGTCCTGACCCTGATTCTGAAGCCCTCCAAGTCGTCCCATCCATTTACCATGACTTCTTGGATGTATTCAGCAAGAAGGGGGCTGAAAAATTGCCACCACACAGGTCATACGACTGCCCCATTGGACTTTTACCCGGGGCAGAAATTCCCTTTGGGCGGATTTATCCGTTGTCTGAGATAGAGCTTTCCACCCTCAAGACATACCTCAATGACAATTTGGAGAAAGGCTTCATCTGGCCCGCCACATACCCTGCCACAATCTTTACCAAACTGGATCTCTGTGGGGCGTACAACCTCATCCCAATTAGGGAAGGCGATGAGTTGAAAACTGCCTTCTGAACACATTTTGGACACATTGAATATCTTGTCATGCCTTTTGGGCTCTGTAACGCCCCAGCAACCTTCCAGCATCTGGTCAATGATGTGTTCCAAGACTATCTGGACTTAATTGTTATAATTTACCTTGATGATATTCTCATATTTTCTTCTTCCCTGGAAGAACACCGCAACCATGTCTACAGTGTCTTGAGTCGTCTCCGGCAGCACGGATTATACGCCAAAGCGGAGAAGTGCGCTTTTGAGTGTCCCAGCATCCAGTTTCTTGGTCTCATTATATCCGTCACAGGCATCAAAATGGATCCACAAAAATTTTCTGCCATCCTATAATGGCCTGCACCAGTGGATAAGAAAGGGGTCCAACGTTTTGTAGGGTTCTCCAATTTCTCAATTTATCAAGGGGTTCTCGGCTATCATATCACCAATTATGCAACTTACCAAGCAAGGCTCATGTTTCCATTGATCTTCTAAGGCTCAAATGGCTTTTCAAGTCCTCAAGGAGCTCTTCACCTCTGCACCTATATTAAAACATCCAGACTCGGAGCTGCCCTACGTACTGGAGGAAGACACCTCTGAGACTGCCATTGGAGCCGTATTATCTCAAAGACAAGGTTCTAAAGCTCTGCTTCATCCTGTTGCCTTTTTCTCCCACAAACTCACTGCATCTGAAAAATAACTATGATGTAGGGGATAGGGAATTATTGGCCATTAAATCCGCCCTAGAGGAATGGCGATACCTTTTGGAGGGACATGCGCATCCCATCTTGGTCTATACAGACCATAAAAACCTTGAGTGCCTCAGAACAGCTAAGAGACCAAAACCACATCAAGCCTGCTGGGCACTCTTTTTCTCGTGCTTTCAATTCCACATCATGTACAGGCCTGGGTCGAAGAATGTCAAACCAGATGCGCTGTCCCGAATGTTCCATGATCCTGAAACCACTGTTCTCACAGACACCATTCTTCATCCACTACATTTATTTATTGTCTCAGGAAGACCTGCTCTCGCAAATCAGGTGGACCCTTGCTGGCTTTTCTGGACCATCAGACCAAGGACTGGTAGCAAAAGATGGCTTATGGTGGCATGATAGTCAGATTTTTGTGGCAAAAGAGCAAAGACCAACTGTTCTTAAGATCTGCCACGACCATAGACTAGCTGGACATTTTGGTGCGAGGAAAACTGCTAAGCTGGTGTTATGTTCATTCTGGTGGCCACTCATGGGAGAGGATTGTCAGAGATATGTTAGCTCCTGCCCCACTTGTGCAAGAAATAAGACGAGTAAGGCCAAAGCTTGGAGTCTTCTAAACCCGCTTACTGTACCCAAACGGCCCTGGTCTAAAGTAGCAATGGACTTTATTGTTGAGTTGCCTCCTGCAGAAGGATACAACACCATCTTTGTGGTCAATGACCGGCTAACGAAGATGGCCCACTTCCTCCCTATGAAGGGCACTCCCACTGCCGCTGAGACAGCGGAAATATGTATAAAGGAGATAGTCCACCTTCATGGATTTGCAACCAATATAGTGTCGGACCACGGTGCACAGTTCACCTCCCGGTTCTGGAGAACACTCTGTTCAGCTTTGGAGATTGAGCTGTCCTTCTCTACTGCATATCCCCCCTCAGATGAATGCTCAAACCGAGGATGAATCAAACTTTGGAACAGTACCTCCGTTGCTTCTCATCCTTCTTGCAGGATGACTAGGTATCCTTGTTACCGCTGGCAGAATTTGCCTACAATAACTCTGTACACTCTGCTACCAAACAGTCCCTGTTCTGGTCGAACTACGGCTATCATCCCCTATCTCTACCGAGTGTGGCACCCGAAAGTGTGGTACCAGCCTTACATGAAACCTCCAAATTCCTGGAGGAGAACCAAAAATTTTTGCAGGAAACACTCTCCAGAACACAGGAACGCAATAAAAATGCCTTTGACAAAAAAAGGCGAGGAGAGTTGGAGCTTCTGCCTGGTGATCAGGTCTGGCTGTCAACTCAGAACTTAAAGATGTCCTGTCCTTCTAAGAAGTTGTGGCCTAAATTCATCGGGCCCTTCTTGGTGCCGAAAATAATCAACCGGGTGGCATATAAACTGAATCTTCCCCCTTCCTTACGTATACACCCGTTTTTTCATGTCACATTACTAAAACCCATGACCCTTGACCACTTTCCGGATAGGACAACCGCTCCACCAGCACTGATTCTGATAGATGGAGAGGAAGAGTTTGAAGTTGAGGCCATCTTGGATTGCAGGAAGAGGGGCAGTTCCTTGCAGTACTTGGAGAAATGGAAAGGTTATGGTCTGGAGGAGAACTCTTGGGACCCCAAAGCAAATATTCATGCAGAAGAACTGATTGCCTCGTTCAGGAGAAACCTGTCTGCAAGGAACGCCCGCCTGGGCATCCGGAGGCTGCCCCTTGGGGGGGCAATGTCAGAGAGCCTCTGCTACCAATTCCTCTGGAGTTCGGGTCTGCAAGCCTGTGCGTGGGCGCACGTAGCGTGTGTGCTGGCATTGGAAACCAAATGGCCCATTTAAGCAGACAGCACCCTGCAACCAGTGCTGTCCGTTATACAGCGTTTGTGTGTTCCTGAGCTACCCGTTACCTGATTATCTGTTCCTGTGACCCAGATTGCCTTGACCTTGTTTGATCTCTGCCTGCACTGACCCCCAGCCATCCCATGACAACTCTTCTGTCTGATCCCTGTGTACCTTTGCTACCCGCCTGTTGACAACCCTGCCTGTACCTGACGACTCTTCTGCCTTCACCTTCTATACTGCATTGCCAGCTAGTTGCCGACCCAGCCTGCATCACAATGTTACTATCTGCATGAGCCTCTACCAGACCGCTCACACCACCAACAGTGAACCAGTCCAGCCCGCGTGCCCCCCTGTTCTCCTGAACTCCATGTCTATCCTACCAGGGGTTCCCGAATCAGGGCCGTAAGAGTGGTTGCTTCCTGCATAAGACAGGCTCCACCATGAGGTGCGTGACACCTATGTAGTAAACAAGGATAAGGAATCAGTTGAATGGGACACCACAGTTCTTGGTGTTCTGGTAGTTAAGAAGTTGACAGTGCCAGTCAGCAACTCATTGAAGTTTATTATTATACTCTGTGGGTGAGGAGACGCAGGCACAGGGTGGGATTTCAAAGATATATGAAGATATGCTTGCAAATAGTTTGTGGCCTCCTCGGGGTGAGTGAATGCCTTTGGTTCACCAGCCAGATGGGTAAGGAGCAAAATGGCAGGGTAGGCCAGCGTACACCATTTTGGAATAGCGTTGCACAGATGGGTTGAAAGACCTTGTGCCTATGGGACACCTCCTGAGAATAATCCGCAAAAAGTAGCAGTTTATGGGCATCTAATTGGAGAGATTTGGCATTGCAAAAAGATCTTAGGATAGCCACTCTGAGTAGTTGAAATAGCGGACAATCACTGGGTGGGGAGACCAACGGTAATTGGAAGGGGTTCCCAAGCAATGCACTCTCTCCACTGCACATGGTGCCGTAATCCCCAATGCTTGTGGTATGCGTATGGTGCAGAGCTCCTGCAGAGAATCAGCGTTGAATGTTTCAGGAAGCCCTATGACCCTCATATTGTTCTGATGGTAATGGTTCTTGAGGTCGTTTAATTTCTCCAGTATGTATTGCTGAGTTTGAGTGAACTGCTTTTCAATTGTCTGTGTGGTATGCACTTTATCTTCCAGGTCCGAGAGGCGGTGTTCAATGTCAGACAAGCATTTAGCTTCCTGACCTGTGTAATGTCTGCTGCTACTGCCCTAACCAGCTACAGCTTGATCCATTTTAGCATATTGGTCATCAGGGGAGACAAGCAGTGACCGCTGGCAGAGCTGCATCCACGGTCTCCTCCATTTCTGAGCCGTCAGACATATTGGCTGTGAGCAGGGCAGAAGGTGGAGGCTCTGAGCGGTAGACTGTAGCCATGGCAGACCCTCTGTGGACCACAAAGTGGTCCATGTAGTATCGGTGGGGAGGAGCACTAGGGGACAGGAAAGCTGATGAGCGCCCATGGTCCGTGGAAGCGGCTTTGTAAACAGGGATCATCCGGAGACGCTGGTTCTCACTCCCCTGCATGTGGCGCTGTAACCAGAAGCCGGTAGATTGTTTTTTAAAAAAAGCTTAATGCATTTCTAAATGCACAAAAAAAACAAGATATTATTATTTAGAGGTAATAACAAGTGTAGTTGATCCAGGGAATATGTGATTAACTCATGTGGGATCAGGAAGGAATTTTCCCACTGGAGAGAATTGGATCATGCTTTAGCTTTATTGGGTTTATTTTTTGCCTTCCTCTGGATCAACTCTGGGTATAGGATAGTGTACATGGAGATTTTCTTGGTTTCCTTGAGATTTTTTTTTTTTTATTGTCTTTATTTCAACACGAATAACTATGTAGCTATGTATAGCAATGTAGGTTATCCCATGTCCACCAGTGTTTCTGTGTTCCATGTCTGCTTTTATAGTTACTAGTCTGATACACCCGATCTGTATTTTCAGATCATGTGCAACCATAAGGTTGGATCAGACTTTGTTTTAAACTATGATATAACTAAGACTGTTTGTAAGCATGTATGTGTAAGCTATACATGCAAAATATGTAAGCTTCTCTTGCTGTAATTATACCGGCTGTGCTAATAAAAGCTATGTTTTAACAAAGAGATACAGTATATCGGGTGTGTGCCGTCATATCTAAGATTAGTACTGCTTGTTGCAGATCAGCACCCGGGGCTGCAGCACTGATCTCTACACTTACCTCGTGCCTGGCTTCAAAAGTTGGGCTTGGTTTTGGAACTGCTTGAAATAAAGAAACAGAGAGAGAAAGAAAATATGTTTCCTATGTACATTTCAGTTTGTTTGATGATAATATTTTATCTATGAAAGATCATTTTACTGAATGAGTTGAGGGTTATTTGAAAAATAAATAGTGGAAATATTAATTTCAATTGCTCAATTATGTTTGTATGAAATAGGTAAACAGGAATTTGCCTTTCACGTGATTGAATAATTCACATACAGTATTATGTGAAGATTCTAAACTTTTTCGTAAATTAGTCTTGTTGTGTGACTTTTTTGATCATGTTCATTTGATTTCTTTGAGGTTAAAATTAAAAAAGGTCCAGTCAGATGGGTTGACAATTTTGATTGTTTTCATTGAGGTGGCAGCATGTGAAGTCTAGTCTATTCTATTTTCAATTTAATATTTTATGGCATGAAGGAAAAAAATCACTTAAATGAAGATTTCCTGAAACGGCTGTAGTTTGTAATTTTAGTCTTAACTTTAATTTATTTACACTCATTTAAACGAGTACCAGTTTGTGGCATGTCAAAACCTGTTTGTGGCATGCTAAATAATATACTTTTAAATATGATCTGTGCGAAACTCTAAAAAAAGTTAATGCAAACGTGATTTGTGTATGGACAGATTTTCATATAGTCTGGGTTAGGTTTATTAATAGGTAGCAGTTATTCTGAATATCACTAATCTGTTTGACATGGAAAGTTAATGTTAAGCCCCTTGCTCGTGTTTTTGAATAGGGCACCTGCTCTGCATTATTTCTGGGGCCCCTTGCTCTTGAATTGGAAGCCTTATGCTGATTTATGGGCTGACTGGCATTGCAGAAGGCTCACAAAAGGGGGGAGAGATACCAGTCTGCCAATTTTATGAAATGCCTTGTCTTTGTGTTTTTTTTTTTGTTTTACTTAAGGCATTATTTTCCAATCTGACTGTTATCCC
Organism: Glandirana rugosa; assembly: GCA_018402905.1. Taxonomy (NCBI): domain Eukaryota; kingdom Metazoa; phylum Chordata; class Amphibia; order Anura; family Ranidae; genus Glandirana; species Glandirana rugosa. Next base: position 212,811 of record BLSH010312981.1, read on the forward strand.
CTGTGTTCCTGACTCTCTTGCTATTTGTCATGCTATATGGATACTGTCTTGAATAGTCTCATTCTTTGGACACCTTTCTTGTGTTTTGCTTTGTATTCTGTGTTTTATACCTTGTTTCAGTAGAATATATTCCTTATATTATTTGTAAATCTGATTTTAATGGCATTTTTTTAAAAATGAATCTTTAGTCTGAGTACCTTTCGCTAATTGAAATGGTCTCAGTGTATAAAATGTAGATATACCGTCTCATTACATTGAACATGCTAGGTAAACTGTGACGCCTTTTTTTAATGTAATTTATAGCTTTATTATACTTGGAATAATTTGATAAATATAGGTACATGCAGAAACATAAGAAAATGCAGCTAGTAGACGTTAATAAAATTATAAAATCCCTTTTTTTTCCATTAAATAATGGCAGAATATGAATGCATCAGGTGTTAACAATCTTCCATAATTTGAAATCTTAAAACTGAATCCATAATTAGGGGTACGAATTTCAGTCATCTTGTCTCTGTCCTTAATCTGGGAAAAAGGAGGGTTTATCATGATAACCGGAACACACATGCAGTGCTGCAATTATTTTCAATTCAAAAACGAGATGATCACATGCAAATCACATGAAAATAAGCTCTGTTGTTGGAAGATGCTTGGTGAAGGTCAATCTGTTACAAAGGCAGAATTCATCAATGCACAGAGTGATCTGAGCTAGCTCAAAGAACAGTTAAAAAAGCAATTCCTGAAATTCCTTAACTAGACATTTAAAGCAGAGTGAAATAGAGGATAAGGAAAACAATAGTCTAGTGAATTTATTGTTATAGTGTTTCACATGTTCAGTATAAGCAAATATATTTTATTGATAATTTATCCATTATTAAATATAATAATTTTATGCAGCTTCTAGAACTAGTCAAATTCTTTCTAAAAAAATTACAGCTGGTTTGGTTGCTTTTGGTATATACTGTATAGCAAAAAGCATAAATGTAGCGCTAAAATGACATAAGTGAAACATACATGCTTTGTAATTTTTAAATAAAAATACACAAATCAGTGTGCTTCACCATGTGTTCAAATCAAATCCCATTAGGTTGATAAAAATGATTGAAAAAGTCCAAGATTTAAGAAAAACAGCTCAGAGATTGAGGTCCTCGAATCATGGGGAAAGAGGAGATAGGTGTAGATTTCCAAACATCACCAACTTGTCGATGGTTGCAAAAACCACACAACACCTTTCACAAAGAAGAGGTTGGGCTCACAGGTGTCAAACTGCTCTTGTGTGTTACTCTCCAATGGCAGGCTATACTCAGAACCACATGTCAAATGAAGATGCTGTATTGATGCTAAAGGATTTTAAGCGCACATACTAAAGGCTGCCAACAAATTTTCCTATCTCAGTCAGCTCTAGACGTGAAGAGTGCCCCTTGTCCTCTGTGATGACCTTAAAGTGAATAACTCAACACAAAGTTCACTATACGGACCACTTATGTATTTTTACATGTTGATCATATTCCCCCTTAATCTCCTCTTCTCAAAAGAGAATACATTCATCTCTTCTAATCTTTCCTCATAGCTGAGCTCCTCCATGCCTCTTATCAGTCTGGTTGCCCTTCTCTGCACTTTCTCCAGTTCCCCTATATCCTTTTTTCTGAACTGGTATCCACAGCTAAACTGCATATTCCAGGTCAGGTCTTACTAATGATTTGTATAGGGGTAAAATTATATCTCTCTCTAGGGTCCATACAACTCTTAATACAAGTAAGGATTTTGCTCACATTGGAAACTACAGCTTGGCATTGCATGCTATTATTAAGCTTATGATCTACCAGAACATTCAGATCCTTCTCCACCACTGATACCCCCAGTTGTACTCCCCCTAACCCCCTAATATGCACGATGCATGCATATTCTTAGCCCCCAAGTGCATAACTTGACATTTATCGGGGGCATGGTTTGGCACGCATTGAGCATGGATGCACATTGAGGAGCTCTCCGGCTACTGCGGCTTAACAGCCAGTTTCCGGGACCCCACAGGCATCGCACAATGGGCAGATTGACCCGATACTCCTACCACAGCAAGCAACAATGATCCAAAATGTTTCACTCTGCTGCAGAGTTGGAGGATCTGTTTAAATCCCAGCCACCATCGAGAGACAGCATGAAGGGCAGCAAGATGGCGCTGACCCACAGAGATGAGGAAGGCAGCGAGGAGACATTCTCAGCTTCAGAGGACATGGTAAGCAGAAACCCATCCACTGACTCAGCCCTAACTGTCGCCGCCATGACAAAGATAGCAGCAGACATCAAAACAACCTTTTCAGCGGCCATTACAGACTCGAAAGCTGATTTACTTTATCTGACAGAACAACTAGCTGCAACGGAGCAGGCAGGGAAACAGAGAGATAGGGCCATCACCAGACTTGAACAGATATCCACTAATCATTCCCAACATTTTATTGATATCAGTAAACATTTAGAGGACCTTGAAAATAGGGGGGTGCAACAACGGGTGAGGGGGATCCCCAAATCAATAAACACGGAAGACATCCTTAATGCTTTACAAAAAATATTCAATAATGTGTTGGACCACCATGCTGATGCAACAATTAACTTTGTATGTGCTCACAGGACACTCAGAGCTAGAGACTAGGAATGGGCTTCGAGTTCGGATCGAATGTACGTTCGAACCGAACATCGGGTGTTCGCTTGTTCGGGTAATCCCGAACATTATGGGGCATTTGCAGCAACTTTGCGTGCCCCATAATGTTATAAAATGGTGGTGGAATGCCGCCCGCTGATTGGCCAAAGCATGCACATGACCTGCATGCTTTTGCCAATCAGCGGGCGGCCTGCTGTGAGAGTTTTGATTGGCTAAAGGCAGAATGCCTTTAGCCAATCACTGCACAGCAGTCTCAAACCAAGCCCCACACATGTACAGCAGCTCTATGTAGTGTGTCGGTCGGCGTTGCTTGATAGAGAGAGAGAGTAGGTATACAGGCAGTTTAGATAGCTAGATTGAAAAAAAGTGTTAAAAATAGACAAAAAAATCTAAAAAAATCTAAAAAAAATAGATAGCTATATCTGTACCTAAGGTATATAGTTAATTTGGCGTGGTGTATACAAATATATACAGCCTGGTATATATATATATATATATATTGTAGAGGACGCCAAGGGTGGGTCCTGGACGGGTGCTATATATCACCAATATTTGGGTTATGGTAGTGCTCAGGGGGTCACCCGAGGGGGTGAGAGGTTCCGGGAGTAGCGAGAGCACAGGGAGGGCTGACTCGCAGTTCTCCCTACCTTTTATAGAGAGGTAGTAGGGACCCGGAATTTCGGAGGCCCTAAAGTGATATTCGGGTGGGATAGGGCCTCCACCCCTGATCACAGGGAAACCAGCACACATGGGGGTTAATAGCAGCCAGGAAGCAGCTCATAAGGAGAGGAAGTGGTGTGTAGCTGGTGTGTGAGGAGGAGCTGGGAGGAGACACCAGTATTTTGGCAGAGCTGAAAGTGTTTGGAGACCCACGTGTGCTGGGGACTGAAAGCAAAACTTACCTGACAAGGACCGTGCAAGGTCCTGGGTTGAAGAGTCTTCCAAGAACTGTATGTTACTTTTACTTTGTTTTGTGCTGAAGATAAGCGGACTTTTCTGTTGTTGATTTTGTTTTTGCTGCTGAAAGCTTACCTTTGTTTTGTTTATTGGGAAAATAAACCCACTGACTGTTTAAGTTACCGGCTTGTGCACTCAATCCTGTGAAGCTACATCCCCCAACTTTACAATATATATATATATATATACACACATACACACACATACATACATACATATACACACACACACACAGCGTATTGAGTGTGCACTATATATCTGTACATAAGGTGCATAGTCCACTTGACGTGGTGTATAACAATATATACAGCCTGGTATATATATATATATATATATATATATATATATATATACATATACACACACACACACACACTCACACTCAGAGTGCGCATGCACGGGACCTCCGGCAAGACTTGCTAGCTGGGAGCTTGTCCTGCTAGCATCCCCAGCCGCTAAAGAGTCGCGTTACTGAGGGGCATGGCAACTGACTATTTAAACTCCCCTATCGCTAACACCCCTGGGAGCATTAAGGACTCACAACAGCAGGCCTCATCTCCACATGAACTACATCATGACCTTGGCCAGCTCCTTAACAGGTTTTCGGAGAACATAAGTTTGCGCACCCGCATTGACTCCATTGAGCAAGTAGTGGACCAGACAATGGCCAAAGTTATTCAGAACACTATATGCATACAATCCCTTCAAGACCAACTAGGCACTGCTCTCTCTAAAATAGATGAATTGGAAAACAGAAGCAGACGTTATAACTTTTGTATCAGGGGTCGCCCTGACTCGATTCAGGATGTTCAGGGATCTGTGAAATCCTTAATCAAAGATTTACTGCCTGATGTTCCAGAACTTAAATTGGAACTAGATAGAGCACACAGGGCACTTCAACCCCTACGCTCTGATGGACTTCCGAGAGATAATTGTGAAGCCCCATTACTTTATGATTAAGGAAGAAGTCACGAGGAAATCCAGAACCTCTGACAAGCTTTCACTCCTGGGGCATCAAATTTAAATATTTGTGAACATCTCACCCACCACTATCCAAAAACTTCGCTCACTCAAACCGCTACTAACAGTCTTGTCACAGACAGAAGTCAAATACTGGTGGTCGTTTCCGTTTTGTCTGAATTTCCAGCACAATAACAAAACCCTAGGTTTTTCCAGCCTGCAAGAGGGTGAAAAACTCCTTAACCAATTGGGTCTCATAACACAAGAAGCCATGGAGTTATCAACTGCGGGACAACAGAATTCATCTAAACGCCCTCCACTGGGCAGCCCCACTTTGGCATAAACAGAAACCCAAGAGGCAACGAGAGGCCTTGCATCCACCATGCTGAGGAACAAATTCCACTTCAGGGAGCTTCCTTTTTGCACACCCTTGCTGATGTGAGGAGTGGGGTAACCTGCCCCATACCATTGGGGCCTCCATATGGGAGCACCCTAGGAGATTCTCAACCTCCTGGCTGTTGGGTGGAGGGGAAGAAAAACTCTCCTGAACAAACTGTTATTTTGTTGTTCTGGTTGCTGGTTTGTTCTACTTTCCAAATCTCTACCCCCCCTTTTTTTTCTGCTAAGTTTACACGGACAGCCCACGGACCTCCCAGGTCTTTTGAGGTAGGGGCACAGGTGACTTCTCGAACCCCCTAGAGTGACAGGTTACATTAGAACAGTAACCGGCCCACAGGCTATGGAACTGAAAGCAGCCCCAACCCTGAACTCTTACAAGAACACCTGGGCTATCCTCCTTAATCGGCCCCCTTTGCTCACTTCATGAATATTTCCCCCCGCGTCCCCCACTTGCACTTATTACCCTTACTTGGGGGAGTTTATTTTTATTTTTATTTTCCTTAAGATGCCTTTAGTCTGGAGCGGATAGCACACCCCTCCCTCCCTCCTTTTGTTCTTTTGTCCTCAAAGACTACACAGACAAGATCAGGATGTAACTTCTAGCTAGCAGGTTCTTGCATCCTGATCTCCTGCAGCAGCTTCTCAAGCACATACAGTTTGGAACTTATATTGTGACTTCTTTTGTTATAGTTAGATATTTTGCTCTTAAATGTAACCAGAGGGACATCCTCCTAAATTGGTGTCTGTTAATTAATATTTACTTGCACTTTCAGGCCACAGTTCTTTTTTTTCAGGCCAGTTTGTAGGGCCCTAGGGCCGGAGCGGTTTCACATGCTCCTCCCTCGGCTGAGTACTGGAGAATGTTCTCACAATGCTTGTCGGGTCGACAACCCAAGTTTGGGTCACTTTATTACATGCCCCCTGGCATAGGAGGAAAGAGTGGGGTTGGCTGAACCGACCTTGCTCTCAAGAGGGTCAGGAACTCCTCTTCACTTAGGCTATGTAATGCTTTGTTTCAACCTTTCATCTACACCCTCCTACTCTCTATCTCTTATTCTCACCTTTACACCTCTCCTTGCTCACCCTTCTGACTTTTAATTGTTTTCTACTTTTCCAGTAGTCAGAGTGGATCGACGGGCCTACCTGGCAGATTTTACGCCCCCCCCCCCCGGCTCCCAAGTGGCATCCCTGGTAGAGTTGAGCGAACACCTGGAAGTTCGGGTTCTGCTGGTCCGTCCGAACTTCGGGACAAAGTCCGGGTCCGGGTCCGGACGGAACCCGAACGATCGCACGGACCTACGGTGAACCCTCGGCCCCCCCCCCCCGCATTTTAGACGGTCCATCCGGGCAGCTAGGTGAGACTGATGACCTTTTCATCTTTTGTTAATTTTCAGTCTTCCCACTCGTTCCTCTCCACATTTCCACTCTTATTCTCTATCTCTCATCCTCCCACATCTACTTTCCAACTTTGTTTCGTAATGTATCGGATTCACTTCTCCTCAAGGACTGGGAGAACTCTCGTTCCAGCCAAGTCGGTTGGGGTGAGAAAGGAGGATACGGTCCCCCGTACATTATTTCACTGGGTTTGAACCCAACAGCTGGGCTGTTCGTAACACTCTTGTAAGAGGTCATGAGTCGGCTCCCTCCT
>BLSH010312981.1:222822-248621 GCA_018402905.1 Glandirana rugosa
GGAACCCAATCATATCCCTTTCCATCGACTGCCGCACTCCCTGTCTAAAATCGGTAAAATTCTGGACTAGGACGTAGGACTCTATCTAATGAAATGATGACGACAGACACGACAACGAGACTCCTGTCTATCGTCTTTAATCTCTAAAGTGTAGCGGTATGTGAAATCTCTAATTTCTGCTATCTGTCCTCAGAGCAACAGCACAGACAGCAGTAGTAAAGTAATCTATCTCAGGATGCAGGATCAGGTCTTAAAATGGCTAAAATCTGTCCCTCACGCCGTCAGCTACCTTTCCCTATACTAACCCAAGGAGCATGTGACTGCAGCACTGTGACTCCAGCTTATAAAGAGGCTGGGTCACATGATGCACCGGCCAATCACAGCCATGCCATTAGTAGGCATGGCTGTGATGGCTTCTAAGGGCAAACCAGTGAAACGCTTGTTGATTGGCTGCCCTGCAGCTTCTCAACACGTGGAGTAAAATAGCAGAATCCCGGACCGAACCCGAACGATTTTTGAAATGTCCGGGTCCGGGTCCGTGCCACGGACACCCTAAAGTTCGGTACGGACCCGAACGTTACAGTCCGGGTTCGCTCAACACTAATCCCTGGGTCTCTCCTCAAGCTTGCGGGGTAAGTTCCTCAGGTTCAGCTGCACAAACCCCCTCTCATGTCCATGGCTAACCCCCATCAGACTAAAACTTTATTTAAGGTAGCATCCCACAATGCACGGAGCTTAACTCCCCTGTTAAAAGGAGAAAAGTGTTTCAGCACTATCACTCCCTGGGCATTGACTTGGTCCTGGTCCAGGAAGCACACTTTCCGAATACTTACAACCCCACATGTCTGCACAGCAAGTTCCCAACCTTCTACACGGCGAATGCAGATTGCAAGAAAAGAGGGGTGGCTCTTCTCTAAAAACCTGCCCTTTACACATTCACTTACAGTTAAGAATAAAGAGGGACGCTACATCCTGGTGAAAGGACTAATAAATGGGGAGGTTTACACCTTAATTTCATACTGTGCCCCCAATTGGGACCAGGTAGATTTCTTCACAAAATTAGTTAGAAAACTAGCCCAACATCTAGGAGGGGATAGTTATCATGTGGGGGGGGGGGGGACTCGAACACTGCATTTGATAACCTGTTAGATAAATCAGGGGACAATAGACCACGCCCGAAAAAGCCCCCTAGACAGAGCACTAGAGTGGCATGTATATTAAACTCTCTGGGCCTGGTAGATACTTGGAGAGAGCTGAATCCCCGATCCATGGATTACACTCACTTCTCAGCCCCACATGGCACTTATGCCAGAATCAACCATGTATTTGTACCTTCCACGGAGATCCACAAGGCAGCGAAGGCCTCAATTCTAGACATAACATGGTCCGACCACTCGTTGGTCTTCCATCTCATGCACCCTTATCGTGCGTGGACCACGATTGTGGAGGCTCAATGAATCTCTTTTAAGTGATCCTGTTAGGGTTACCATGCTTGAAAATGACCTGAAAGAATATTTCGTACTTAACTACAAAACGGATACTTCACCAGGATCCCTGTGGGAGGGGCACAAAGCGGTCATGAGGGGCCGGTTCTTTCAGATAGGCTCACAATTGAAAAAAGGGCGCCTATTAGAAATAACCAGATTAGATTGGGAATTCAGGCAGCTCAGTAGAGACCAGACCCTCCCCTTTTTGGATCTAACTATCAGTTTGCAGGGGGACACTATCCTTACACATACGTTTCGTAAACCCACGGCGGCTAATACCCTTCTCTTGGCCAGCAGTTGCCATCCCCAGTCCCTGATAAAGGGTATACCAGTGGGCCAGTTCCTGAGATCCCAAAGGAACTGTTCTACGGATGTGCAATTTGAGCATGAGGCCAAAGAAGTGTATACCCATTTTAGAGAAAGGGGTTACTCTCACAATAACCTCAGGAAAGCTAAACAAAGGGCAACAGCTAGTAACCGCCATGACTTAGTCCAGGCCCCCCCGATACCCACTAGGGGTACACAGTCAGAGGCTACTATTTCACCAACCCGAATCATCACTAAATATGGAGCACAATGGAACAAAGTCAGGAGGGTTCTAAACAAACACTGGCACATATTGACTAAAACTCCCATGTTGAGGGAGATGGTTGGTCCACGCCCCTTAATGGTAACCAAAAGAGCACAGAATCTTTCCGACACTTTAGTACACTCCCAATATCTAAGAACCCCCACTCCGAACTGGCTGTTGGAACGCCCCAGGAAATCGGGCATGTATCCCTGTGGAAGGTGTAATATTTGCCAGTTCATACACAAAACCAACACCTTCTCCAATGCTGATGGTACCAGGTCCTTTAAAATTAAAAGATTTATAAACTGCTCAACCACCAGGGTGATTTACCAGTTGACTTGCCCTTGTGGGAAAGCATACGTGGGTAAGACGAAAAGGTCACTGAAGGTCAGGATTGGTGAACATTTGTCCAGTATTAGAGGGAAAAAAGAAGAGGATAGGTCCTTAGCTAACCATTTTCAACAATTTCATGGAGGTAAACCCGATGGGTTAACGGTGATGGGTATCTATGCTCTGGATCTTCCCCTCCGGAGGGGTGATTTTGACACGGTATTGTTACAAAAGGAGAATATGTTTATCTTTCTCCTGGACTCGATGGTACCTAATGGCCTCAATACTGAATTCAATCTTTCCATGTTCTTAGAAACGTAATGCCAACCTATTGCGTTACTATAGGGATTGTTAAGCTCTTCCTTTTAATGATGTAAATTCAGCAAATGTTTATTTTGGCTGCTTGAAGCATGGACCTTGACTGCCAATATATGTTAGTCATGTACCTATATGGTACATTCTAGTCCTCAATGGTTATGGATAATTTTGAGTGAAAATCACTTACCTATTGCACCCCCTCCTCCTTTTCTCACCCTTTCTGCCCCTTTTCCCTTCTTCCCCTCCCCCCCCTTTCTCCCTTCCCCTTCTTCCCCCCCTCCCTTCTTCCCCTCCCCTCTTCCCCCCCCCATTTGATTTGGGTAATCATTAATTTAATTTATTATTTGCTCTTTGTATTGTTTGGATTTTTGTCCCCACTGGTAAGCTGATCTTTATTAAATTATGTTTGTTTATTACTTTTCGGGACGGACACTGATCAAAGTGCTCGCACTGGCTGCCCTTGGACTGGCTTTATCCTGGGCTGATCAAGCATACTTTTTTTCTCTAGCCATTCCTGAATGATCGGAATGATCGTTCAGGTGAGTGAATGTTGGAGACATCTTGTGGCTTACATAGGAAACTACATGTCTGATTATAAGTACTGTATAAATACCACCCCTCCTTCAGTCCCACCCTCGCTTTGACAAAGTTCACGATAGGTGGACGAAATGCATCAGCGTTCACGTCATTCCGTCTTCCTGGGATGCTCCAGCCGGCCACCCCCATCACGTCCATGTGACCGCGAGTTCTCGGATCAGTCATGTGACCTCCACGTACACTCCCACAGTGCAAGATATGGATCGTGAGACACGACCGCTAGATGGGACATTGCTGCTTCCAACCGGGACCACGACAGAACTTGACCGCCCATTTACAGGATGATGCTGACGCTGTCTGTGAAGATTGGTGAGCTTGTCTGGTGGTAACCCATAGTCTGTAGCACCTACTATGGTCTTATTGTGTTGATCCTAGGAACGGGAGATCTATCATGTGTGATCCTATATGACTTGCTGGGCACATCCACTGCGGGAGCATCACTACTTACTTTGCTATTGCAGCCCCCGTTGAACTTTATGCCTCAGTTGAGGTACCACCTCAGTGGAAGTTTACCTAGTGGGACTTGTCACCTATGCACCACCTTATCCAATTGGGGTATATCCCCTATGGTGATTAATGTCACCACCCTAGACCTGTTTCATTTCATGTATGGTTGTGACAGTGAAATGTGTGATGGTATGGTGAATGTAGCCAGCTGCTTGCTATCCTTTTATAATTGACAACGTTGTCTTTTTTAAATCTGTATCAATGGTAAATGACCGTTTTTATCCTTGTCCATAATGTTTTTTGACCAATAAAGTTTACATTTCTATGCCCTGTGTGTCCCGCCAATGGGCTCTTTTTGTGTTGTTACACAGTTTTGTGCATTGAATTTTGCCCCAGGGACCCCATCCTGTTTTTGGATGAGTGGCCAAACAGGGTGAATAGGCATCTCTATTTCCCCAGGTCTACTATACCATACCAGACCCCGATGGGGGAGCTATCTTAATCTTTTTCTTTTTTGATAGCTCAGTAGAGCCCACAAGCTCCATCCCATGAGAGAAAATTTCATCAACCTTGAAAGAACCAGGCTTGAGCTTAACCTGCAGTTAACCACCAAAGCAGAGAAACATGTCAGGTGGACGCTAGGGAAATTATACTGCACCAAAGATCAGATAGGCACCAGTCTCACATCTAAACTAACACCCAAATATAAAGTGTAAGCCATCCCAAGAATCAAATCAAGGGAGGTAACTCTCACCCAAAACCCCAAGATAATTCTTGAAATGTTTGAGAAATTCTATACCAAACTGTACTCTAAAGACTCAACAGATCTCAATCGACATCTGGAGGTCTTCTAGGGGGATTTTCCCTTGCCGAAGCTTAGTAAATCTCGCCAATCTGTCCTGGAGGAACCAGTCACAAAGAGCAAAATCTTGCAAGTAACTAAAGACCTTAAAAAGGGTTCTGCCCCTGTTCCCGACGGGTTTTCCAACCTGTATTACAAGAAATTTGGTCCCACTCTGTCACGATTCATGGCCAGATACTTCAATTCCCTGAGATATGGTCAGGGCCTGGACACTGCCTCCAATATGGTGTTCATCTCAGTGATCCCCAAACCTGGCAAGGACCACAGCAAAGTATGTAATTACAGACCTATTTCATTTGATAAATAATGATATTAAAATAATGACAAAAATCTATGCCAGCTGCCTGGCATTGTTTATTAACAGATATATTAATAAAGACCAGGTGGGTTTCATCCTGGGGGGGCAGGGCCCAGGCCAGATCAGAAGGGCCATTTAATTTCCCTGATGAGGTCGGGCTGGGGGGGGGGGGGAAGCACAAGAGGGCCTCATCCGGGGGCGTGGCTTGCGCACGCAAGGTGATGGCTGCATAAGCCGAGAGCTCGTCAACAGACTGGACCCTGAGCGATGACACAGCGGGCACCTCGCCACCCAGCACAGCCACAGAGCGGTCATGGAGCCCCTTACAACTCGGGCTACCGCGCAGCGAAAGAGAAAGGAGACCCGCCATCCCCAGAAGGTGACGGACTTCTTCTTTTAGGCCGGCACCGGATCATGGAGGAGGACAAGATGGCGACGGCCAGCAGGCCGCAATTGGAACCTCGCCCTACACTGATCTCCCAGAAGCAGATGGAGAGAATGGTCAGGAACATCGCCTTATCTCCCCACAACGCTCCCAACCTGCGAGCCCTACCTCACACAGCCCGGCGAAGGCAAGGATGAGGATGGATTCACCTCGCCATGAGGCCGCCGCAGTGAGTACAGACCCCCGGGCCGGAGGCCCAGACATCACACTATCACCAATAGCAACATTCCCCACCACGGGACAACCTGTATTAGACACCACTATGAAGGACATGCTAATCTCATTGCAATCTTCACTTATGTCCAGCCTAACCTCCTTGATTCACAAAGTCACCCCTGACATGCAGCAGATGGGAGATAGGGTGCAATACATAGAGACTAAAATGGCTGAATGCACACAGACAGTTAATGATTTAGTGGGTGTCTATGAGGAACAAAAGGAAGAAAACTGGTGGGTGAGATCCAAATTAGCAAATTTGGAAGATCGCAGTCGCCGCAACAACCTAAAGCTGAGAGGTGTTCCAGAATCAGTCATGCCACACGATCTTCAAAAATATGCTACAGACCTGTTTTCTTCACTTTTATCAGAAATGCCCCCATTGGAACTCTTGATTGACAGGATCCACAGGATCCCAAAACCAGGCCACCTTGCGGACACAGTTCCAAGAGATGTCCTATTAAGGATCCATTTCTTCTCCACCAAGGAGCAAATAATGGCAAAGACCCGGGCCCTAAGAAACCTCCCTCACCCCTATGAAGGCGTACAGGTGTTCCCTGACCTCTCCACACACCCTTCAAATGCGTAGACAACTGAAGACAATAGCAAAAGCGCTAACCAATCACAAATTGATATATAAATGGCGTTACCCAGCTACTCTATTGGTGACCAGAAACGGCAACCACCACTCTATATCCTCACTAGAGCACGGCCTAAAACTTCTCCACACTTGGGGAATTATCCCAGAGCCTACAGATGATGGTAATACACCTCCTCCCAGGGACCGGCTGCAGCAAAGAGGGATACCTCACAAAGGCTCCCACCATTGATACTAAGATAGGAGCCCGTCAGCACACAACATGCGAGGCTTCTCCGGTCTGACTATAGCTCATGCGAACTCTATATCTGAACTTTGCCCCCTCACAGCAGCAACCTAGAGTTACATAGCTGCGCCTGAGTACCATACCCTCGGGTATCCTTCATTCGCATCGTAATATCCAGTTGTTCATATTGTTATTTTTGTTCCTCCTCTCTCTTTTTCTACTTTGTTGTTTATCTCCCACATCTTCGAGCACACATCTCTACTGGAACAATCTTTCCCACGGCATCTAACAAGAGCACACTCGGAGAGTCGTCTAGAGGACCACATCCGACAACGCAATACCCCCCAACTACGCAACCTCGCTGAAGACCACCATTCCAGAACAGCACCAAGAATCCACTAACTGAGTAATACAAGCAACAACTCTCCCACACCACTATGCCCATCAAAGTACTATCCTTGAATGCAAACGGGCTGAATCATCCCGCCAAATGCTCCTCACTTTGGAAATTGGCGACCACAAAAAACTGTGATGTACTCTGCGTCCAAGAGACCCACTTTTTAAAAGACAACCACCCACCCTGTAAACATCACCAATTCCCACATGTATTTGAGGCCTCCTACATCAAAAAGCAAAGAGGCATCTTCATAGCGATAAAGGACTCTGTCCCCTTTTAATTACACCATTCAGTGAGCGACCCAGAAGGGAGCTTTCTGATCCTGATTTGCTCTATAAACTCTATCCCCTTGACTCTGGCCTCCCTCTATGCCCCCAACCAAAGGCAAATCCCCTTTTTGAAAAATACTCTGGGACAGATCGATAAGCTGAAACAGGGCTACCTCCTGCTATGTGGAGACTTTAATCTAATCCCCTATAACTCCATGGACACATCTGGAAAGGCTAACAGACAACTCTCCCCCTTGGGCCGCTTGTTGAACAACAATGACTTATATGACATTTGGCGCTGTTGGCATGCCAGCCAACGGGATCACACCTTCCTGTCACCCAGACATCACACTTATTTGAGAATCGATCAGTTTGTATCTAACAGGGAGATATTGCAAAATGTCACGTCAGTGGACATCCTACCCACCACCTGGTCGGGGACCATGCCCCGATCGCCTTGACCTTAGCAGACACTAATTGCGGCATCAAACCGCACCTATGGAGCGCCAGCAACTTCCTTATTCACAATAACAAACATAATGCTGCACTAAGAGAGCAACTAGTAGACTACTTCCGAAACAACGTCGGGTCGACGCCTGGCCCGGTGGTGGTGTGGAATGCTCACAAAGCGGTAATGAGAGGTGTTCTAATCCAACTAGGGTCCAGGGAAAAAAAAGGAAAGCCAATCGAATTGATACACTGACTAAAGACCTGAGAGACCTAGAGACTAAGAACAAATCATTCCCATCAGAACAAATCTCAAATAAAATATTTTCACTGCGCCTTGAACTTCGAGCCCTACTGATAGAGGGCCACAACAAGTCACGGAGAAAATACAAAGCCACACTATACACTACGGGGAACATAGCCAGCAAAGCACTAGCATCATACATAAAAGGTCAAAGATCTAGGACAAAAATATCGGCACTCTACCACCATACTTCTAACAAGAAACTACTAAAACCCCAAGAAATAGCGGACGCCTTCAGCCAATTCTACAAAGACCTATACAATCTAAACACAGACCCAAACACCCATCAACCCTGCCCTACAGAAATTAGGGAATTCCTAAACCAAATAAATCTCCCATTGCTCGATAACCACCAACTGTCATCACTGAATGAGCCCTTTACTCCACTAGAAATCTCAGACGTAATCCGCTCACTTCCCAACTCGAAAGCGCCAGGTCCCGACGGGTTCACGGGAGAATATTATAAATCCTTTAGCGACATCCTGGTCCCGCATCTTTGCAACACCCTGAACACTGCAGCCTCCAGTGCATCTCTGCCACCAGAAATGCTTGAAGCAATCATAATAACACTCCCAAAACAGGGCAAAGAACCTACATTAGCCAAAAACTTCCGCCCAATTTCGCTTGACAACCTGGACTCCAAAATTTACGCAAAACGAATCGCCAACAGAATAGCCAAAATCCTCCCTACACTAATCCATCTTGACCAGACCGGCTTCACAAAAGGTCGCCAGACTTCTGACGCTACTAGGAGGCTAATCGATATAATCCACCATGCAGAATCCACCAGAACGCCTTCTCTGCTCCTATCACTGGATGCAGATAAGGAATTCGACAGGGTAAATTGGACTTATCTTTCCCTGGTTTTGGAGAAATTTGGCTTCAAAGGACAAATTTTAAATGCCATTATGGCACTATACACATCTCCCTCTGCAAAAGTCTATACCCAAGACGCTATCTCAATACCCTTTCAGATCTCGAATGGGACAAGACAAGGGTGCCCACTATCAACCCTGATCTTCAACCTGGTAATGGAACCACTGGCTGAACACATCAGATCCAATCCCAAAATTTCAGGGATCACGTTAGCAGCAAGGGAGCACAAAATCAGTCTCTTCGCTGACGATGTGATTTTAATTTTGAGCAACCCTAACACATCCTTCCCAGAAGTCCAGTCCACCTTAAACAAGTTCAGTGAGATCTCATTCTATAAAGTAAACGACACTAAATGATCCGTCCTGACCCTAAACATAGACGCCACATCACGCTTATATCTCCAACAGCGATTCCCATACTCTTGGGCAGAAGATGAGATCCCATATCTAGGTATTCAGTTAACTAAATCCACCAAATCCCTGTTTAAAGCAAACTTCGTCCCTCTGAAACAACACCTACAACAATATCTCAGCTCACTGTCCAGATACGAACTCTCATGGGTGGGTAGGCTGGCAGCATTTAAAATGATGTTCCTCCCCCAATTACTTTATTTTTTCCGTACGCTCCAAATACCAATACCTTTGAGCTACTTCAGGTCCTTACAATCCATTTTATCAAGACACATTTGGCTAGGCAAAAAACCCAGGAGTTCCCATCACATCCTGATCAAGCATAAATTGGCAGGGGGAGCAGGCCTTGTAGATATCAAAGACTACTTCCTAGCAGCAGTACTCACCAACCTAAAGGATTGGTTCCGATCTTCCCCCAACACTGCTTGGGGACAAATAGAAGCCTCTTACCTAATCAACAAATCCCTTAAATCATGGATCCTCAGTATCCCGCTAGGCCCCAAGCTCTCCTCCTCATTGCCCCCGACCATGATAGCCGCAGCGTCGGCGTGGAAAGCCTTAATCAATTTCTCAAAAAACAACACAGAAGGGGTGCCCATCAACTCACCATTACAATCTCTCCAACACATCATCCCCTCACTCTCGATAACACAATGGGTAAACAAGGGCATCACCACCATTGAGGACTTATACGAAAACAGCAACTTCCACTCATTTGAGACAATCCAGGAAAAATATGACATACCCTCCTCAGAACTGTATAACTACATCAGAATCAAGCATGGTCTTAGCCACTACAAAAAATCGATATATAAACTACCAAGCCATATCTGGTCCTTTCTTAACTCAGAAGAAAGCAGAATGAAAGGAATCTCTACCTTTTACAATACACTTCAACTGAAAAACATGCTACATAAAACCAACAACTTACTGACATGGGAAAAAGACTTAGGCGATAATTATTCGCCACAACAATGGCGATGGGCACTACAACACACCTCCTCAGCCACTAGAAGCTCCACTCTGTGGGAATTAACAATCAAATTAACTCAGAGATGGTACCTTACTCCAGTACGACTCTCCAAATTCTCCCAAGATAGTGACTCCCGCTGCTGGAGACATCGTGGCCACAAGGGAGACCTCCTCCACATAGTGTGGGGGTGTCCACACCTTTGTCACTATTGGAGTGAGGTCTTCTCACTAATTTCCAAGGTTTCCCGACTAAACATAATAACCACACCCCAACTCGCTATCCTAAGCTTGGAGATCGAAAAATACCCCCCTCACCTGCGCCCCCTATTGATAAATATTCTCTTGGCAGCCAGATTAAACGTCACACGCAGGTGGAAATCACTGATACCCCCCACAATCAAGGAGGTCATAGAAACAATAAACCTACACAAAACATACGAGTCATTAATGGCAGTCAAACTCAACACTGTGGGAACCACGAACACAAAATGGGAGAGGTGGGCACAATGGTGCAGTGCCCACCTCGGGATAGACTAATGACTTCATATCACTGATAGAAATCCAGGCCCCTCCGGGGACTCCCGAAGCCCCCACGCCACCACTAAAGTTCCCAGTAGGGGTGGCGGGGTGGTCCGGAAGCATAGGGAGGTTCCCTTGGGGAAAGCCCGGACTAAAATCAACGTTCCCCCCTCGACAGGGGACCCCTCCGGGTCCTCGTCGATGAGGTCACACTCCGACTCATAGAGATGATAGTCCTCTCAAACATCCTTGATATAGCCGTCAGGGAAAGACTTGCATCTGTAATTATATTATGTGGGATTGTTCTAGACATGTTATACCTGTTCTAAATATGTAATGCCTATTCTGCAATGTATTTGTTGGATCGTGTAAAACGTATCTACTTCATTTTGACAACCTTGTACTACTGAAAACTTCAATAAACATTAATTGGAAAAAAAAAAAAAAAAGAGGGCCTCATCCTCTCAATCGATCTCCACAAAGCATTTGATACAGTATCCTGGCAATATCTTTTCATGTTACTGAGAAGGTGGGGATTCGGTCCAAAATCCAAAATTCTTAGGAGTCTTGGAAGCCCCGTATTCCCAGCCATCAGCTAGAGTTAGGTTCCAGGGATATTTTGCGGATCCTTTTCCCATACGGTGTGGTACGCGGCAAGGGTGTCCGCTCTCCCCACTGCTATTCGCCATTGCAATGGAAACCTTCGCCATAGCAATTTGGGAGAATCCGGATATCAAGGGCGTGAGATGTGGACAGAAAACGCACAAATGCACATCATTCGCCGGTGATCTCCTCCTTTTCATTACAGCTCCCCTGATCTCAACTCCCAACCTTATCAAGCCCCTATCTGAATTTGGACTAATATCGGGTTTAAAGGCATGTCCAAATCAGTGGCGATGAATATCTCCATTCCCCCCACAATAATCGGCACACTCAAGAGCCATTTTCCCCTTCTCCTGGGAAGAGAAATCTATCCCATATCTAGGCATTAATATTCCGCCCACAATTGATCAATTATATAACGTAAACTTCCCCCCTCTTTTTAAAAAACGAACACAAGACCTTTCTATCTGGTCCAAGCAGAACCTCTCCTGGGTAGGCAGAATACATGCGGGGAAGATGACCCTGTTTCCCCGGATACTATATTTTTTTCGAACCCTACCTATCCATCTCTCGAAAAACAAACTGGCAATCATGCAAACAGCAATCTTACAATTTATCTGGGGTAAGAAAGGCAATAGGTTTACCAACAGTACCCTTTTTAGGCCCAAGAGGAAAGGAGGCCTGGGAGTACTGAATCTTTGGTGGTACTACCAAGCGGCACAGCTGGCCCAAATTTCCATCATCCATTCAAGTCATGAGAAACCAGATTAGACATCAATTGAGAGACTGGCTACTCCTAAACACAGCCTAGACTACCTCCTCTGCTGTAAACCTGGATCCAGACCACCCATACTAGCCCCTATGCTATCTCACTCCATGGCCCTATGCGTCAAACTTCGCAAACACACTACCCTGATCTTACCTTGGCTCCCACTGTCTCACATCATCCATAATCCCAAATTCCCCCCTGGGTAAGACGTGAAAGCCTTCTTCTGGTGGGTAAATAAAGGGATATATAGAATTGGCCACTTCTTTTATTCAGCAGGTCCTTCAACCCTCAGACATTGTACCTAGAGACACCCCCTTCGGAGAACTTCCACTTCTCCCAACTATCACACTTTCTACACTCTCTACAGTCAGACAAGCAATGCCCCCTAACAGTGACTCCCTATGAATATTGGTGCTCAAAGCTTTCGGACATGAGGGGGGTATTTCTCTCATCTATGCAGCCCTAGCAGAACCGCAGGGAAAAGCCACCTACATGTCAAGGTGGGAGAGAGACCTGGACTTCGATTGGGACCTTGACTCTGGGCATGACCATTTCTCTAGAGCCTGTAAAGGGATCCACAATATTTCTCTGGTGGAAGCCAACCTGAAGGTAATAACTAGATGGTACCTCTTTCCTTCTCACCTGGCTAAGATGTATGAGCAATCGTCCCCCCTGTGCTTCAGAGATTGCGGCCTCACGGGAACGCTGCTTCATTCGATCTGTGAATGCCCACGCATTAGGAGCTTCTGGAAACATATATTCCATCTCATCAGAAAGGTCACTGGAATCCAGGTAAAACAAGATCCAGCGACTGCCCTCCTTAACCAGAGAATTCCTCAAGTACACCATAGTACCCATTATCTGATCTAATAAAATCATATAACTAACAAAATATAGTTATCAGCAGAGCAATAAACACTCACAAACAAAAGTGCAAATAGAGAATCAAACAATCTGTAAAGTGCTAGTGCTTTTAAAGTTCAAAATAGTGAAAGACTCCATATATTGTGAAAAAATTCCAGTCTGAGAACTCCTTCACCCGTGTCACCACGTGAAGTGTACACACACTGAGGCTCACCAGAACTTCAAGGGGTTAAAAGCATCTCGCAAAAGGGGCTCTCTCTTCCTCCATGCTCCTCCAGATGAATCACAAAACCACTAGGGGTCAATAGCATATATCAAGCCAGCTAGCAATTCCTCTGCATTCCTCCAGATAGGTCACTCATGAAAAGGATAAAGATAGAGGCCCCTCACAGTGTATCATTTAAGACCAAGCTTTATTACACTAAGAGATGTGCTTACATGTGAAAACTAGTAACGGTCGTTAATATATGGACAAACAAGCGGTTGTTACCCATCCACGATCGCCGTTCCACTCCTTCACAGCGACACTGTCGGCTAACTCACGCTCCGTTCGGAGCGTCGTGTGGCTCCGTCCCTCATGCATTTCGTCACTTCTGACTTGGTCACAAGGGCTGGCCACACGATGAGACGACCCAACTTAAGCAATGGCTTGTTAACGCCACCAAGTGGTCCAAAATAGGAATTACTCATTTAGCACTAGTTAGATGGCGAACTATCCGTCTGTGTCATTAACCCTTAATACACTGATCAGCCTCAATGGATAAATGCAAAAACTCCCTTAGTAGTATTAAATGTATGCATCATCCCATTAAGAACAATTACTTAATAACATAACTGATCACCCAAAGTGTGAGTGTACAATGGTATTATAGGTTAAAAATCCTATAACAACAGACTAGTCGGTAAACACCTGGCTCAACAAGCCTTCCTTATGGATGGTTTACATAGTGTTAGTGCATAATCCAGAAGTAAATCCCGATGGGTTTAGACAATTTTAAAACAACACATCAAATACATAACATGTTGAAATCATATATAAAAATAAAATACACTAGAATAAAATCAAATAGAATACAATCAAATGCAATAAAATGCACTATAACAAAAGTAAGATCCATGTCCACAGTGATCCATAAATCTCAAAACCATTAGACTGAGCTCACCAATCTCCGATTGATATTGTGAGTCCATGGATATATTCACAGCTTACTGAGATGCTGTGGATCACTAGGACTATTCATAGTGATATTGCACCACTGACATGAAGCAATGAAACCATGAAAGAATCAATCAATACACTAATAAAACATATAAAAATATATAAAATTCCAATCACTAACTATACAAAGAGGACCGCTGGCCCTCTTCCCTAATTAAGAATTCAGATAGAACCCTCACTAATGTAGATATTAAATCAGCGAATTGATCTATATGATCCACACAGAAGGTGTAACAAAAAAGTTTTCTATAAAGAAATATGTCAGATAGATAAACCCAATCAAAAATAAATAAATAAATAAATAAACTACACAATAGAACTGGATCATGCATTGCTCAAAAAGCAATTTAAATCCAGCTCTACATTAAGGCCTTTAGGGCTGAAAGTTCCCAAAAGGTGGATCCAACGGGTTTCCTTCTTGGAAATCTTCCTTACCTTGTTTACTCCCCTCCAATTGGGAACTAATTTCTCAACACCCCAAAACTGTAGTGAAGACGAGTCCCTTTTGTGAACAGTCCTATAGTGTAGAGAAGCACTATGGTCCCTAACTAATGGTTAAAGAGCCGTGTGCGCTTCACAGAGATCCGGGTCCCACAGTGTCCTAGCAACACGGCACTGCGACGATCACCGCACTATGCACCCCCAGGGGCATGCAACCACAGCCTATCAGGTGCGCCATCATATGACATCCACCCAGAATGAGAGCCACATTGTCCCTCTGTTATTTAACGGTGGGCAGGCAGTAACTGGTTAAAGTAAAGCAGTGTTGTATCACAAAAAAAGGCCTGGTCATGAAGGGGGGTAAACCTTTCAGAGCTGAAGTGGTTAATAGGTTGACACAGACACTATATTTTGTAATGAAGTGCTTAAGACATTTCATTAAAGCTTGGGTATCTGATGTATGTTGGCAATTAGGAAACAATTACAGTTCAAAGGCAACACATTAATGTTGCTTTTTCCATTGACTTCATCATTCCAATTTTTCCAAAATTGTCAAATTGTCAAAAGCTCCTTACACATCAAGATACATAGCAATGGTATAATTTTTCATAAACACTGTACATTTTTACCTTAAAAAATATGTTTTTGAGCTCTTTAGAGTTCACGGTTTCAAGTAATAAGTGATTCTAAAAATAGGAAGTGAACGTACCAACTTCTCAAAATCTTATGTGCTAATGCTGACTCATCCCAAGGTCAAGGGATGGGGTACCCAAAAGGCAAAAAAGGCACTCAAAAATAAAGGAAAAGGAGGGGAAAGGGGGATGTGGTAAGATAGACCAAACCACAGTAAGAAAAGCCTCACTAGGGAACACACCGCAGCTTGTGCACATAAATTGGTACTTCATTAATGAAATTTATAAAGGTAACAAAAACAGAGACTCAGACCAATATCACAATAAAAACAAATAGTGATAACATTGCCACAACCTTTTGAAAAACAAGTGACCCGGGTCATCCATCCATGCATCCAGACGCAGCACAATCGCACTTGTGGTAACAATTGGGCTATAATCACACTATCATATAAGGAGCAGAGCACAGAGCATGCCGAGCGGGAAAACCGGCAGGGATCAGGATATGAAGTGGCTATACAGGGCCAAATACTGGTGGTCCCAAACAGGGTGCATAAATTAAAGAATGAATGGCAAAAAGCTCAAATAGGAGCTGTATAACCACTTACTGGCGATGTATCTGGACAAAAGGTCAAAATAAATGGCACAGACCAATTGGAAGCTGTATAGCCACTGTATGACAGTATGGCCAATTCATGTATATAAGTATGGATATTCTATGTACAAAAAGGAGCCTCTGAATAGGTGTATGGAGATGATTCAATGAAATTGCACAAGAAAGTCCAATTGGAGCTGCAGGACAACCTGCTGGCAGTTTAGGTGAACTGAAATCAAAGTGAATAGCAAAATGGAATAAGATCTGTATGATCACTCAGTAGCCATATAGCCATTCAAAAAATCCCAAAGAGTCAACTGAGAGCTGTATAGCCACTTGCTGGTAATATAATTGAAAGGAAATCAAAGTGAATGGCAGAGTTCAAGGGATACTGTGTAATTACTTTGTAACAGTATGTCCATTTCATGAATGTTCCATGCACAATATAAACGGAGTAGATTGAGGAAGCAATTGAATAATGGGGAGAAATTCAGCTTAATACATTGATTATTCAAACCGTTAGATCACGGACATATAGTCTATTGGAATAATCTCACCCATCCAACGATCATGTAAAGGTGCTTTGCACAGCTAGGAAGCTCACTCCAGCCAAACTGATGGTGTATCTTGTACTGATAGCCTCTGAGCAGGTGTATGGAGATAATACAATTAGATTGCACAAGAAAGTCCAATTGGAGCTGTAGAACAACTTGCTGGCAGTTTAACTGAAATCAAAGTGAATAGCAAAATACAATAAAAACTGTATAATCACACGGTAGCCATATAGCCATTCGAAAAATCCCATGCAAAGAGTCAACTAAGAGCTGTATAGCCACTCGCTGGCAATATAATTGAAAGGAAATCAAAGTGAATGGCAGAGTTCAAGGAATACTGCATAATCACTTTGTAACAGTATGTCCATTTCATAAATGCTCCATGTACAATATAAACGGAGTAGGCTGAGGAAGCAATTGGATAATGGGGAGAAATTCAGTTCAACAGCTAGGAAGCTAACTCCAGCCAAACAGCGTGTCTTCCCTGTTTATGCCTGCTTGCTATCACCCGGAGCTGCCGCCCATTCGCCACTCAATATTAGTAGCAGTCCACTCTTGCACCATTCGGTGCTTTAGAAGGGCAGCGGGCACGGTGCGCCAGGATGCGGCGATGTAAAACCACCCTCAAGGCTCCTGTATCCAGGCTCCAAGCTCCAGTGTAGACAACACACCTAACGGTGTTTCAAGGCCAATTCGGCAAAGTGCAGTGCAGGAACAGAGTGATGTAAACGCCGTGTATCACGGCCGCATGGATGAGACAGCAGTTCCAGGTCACATGACGCTGTGACTTCTATGCATTTCACCCACTGCTGTGAGTTTCATCGGCTCTCTGTTTTTGTTACCTTTATACATGTCATTAATAAATTACCAATTTATGTGCACAAGCTGCAGTGTGTTCCCTAGTGAGGCTTTTCTTACTGTGGTTTGGTCTCTCTTACCACATCCCCCTTTCCCCTCCTTTTCCTTTATTTTTGACTGTTTCAAGTAATAGTCTCTCAATGATTGCCTAAAAAGAATCTATAAGAATGAAGTCATTAGTAGAGTTGAGCGAACCCGGACTGTAAAGTTCAGGTTCGTACCAGACTTTGTGGTGTCCGTGTCCCGAACCCGGACATTTGAGAAAAAGTCCGGGTTCGGGTTCTGTATTCGGGTATGCATCATGCCTTTTCAATAGCTGCAGGGCAGCCAATCAACAAGTGTTTCACTCGTTTGCCCTTAGAAGCCATCACAGCCATGGCTACTAATGGCATGGCTGTGATTGGCCAGTGCATCATGTGACCCAGACTATTTTTGGCACCTGTTGAATAGCTGTAGGGCAGCCAATAAACAAGTGTTTCGTTCATTTGCCCTTAGAAGCCATCACAGCCATGCCTACTAATGGCATGGCTGTGATTGGCTAGTGCATCATGTGACCCAGTCTCTATATGAGCTGGAGTCACGTAGTGCCACGTGTCACATCGTCTTGTAATGGAGTAGGTAGAGGATGCTGCCGCCGCTGTGAGGGAGAGATTAGAATTCTAATATCATCTTATCCTGCATTAGAGACAGGTTCCTGGCGGTGCTGTGAGGGAAAGATTAGCGTTCTAAAACCGGAAACTGGAGTAGGTACAGGTTTCTGGTGCTGTGAGGGAAAAATTAGCGTTGTAATATCATCTCATCCTGCATTAGAGACAGATTACTGGCGGTGCTGTGAGGGGAAAGATTAGCGTACTAAAAGCATCTCATCCTGCATTAGAGACAGGTTCCTGGTGCTGTGAGGGAAAGATTAGCGTTCTAATATCATCTCATACTGCATGAGGGACAGGTTTCTGTCGGTGCTGTGAGGGACAGATTATCGTTCTAAAATCATCTCATAGTGGAGTAGGGAGAGGTTCCTGTCGGTGCTGTGAGGGACATATTATCGTTCTAAAATCATCTCATAGTGGAATAGGGAGAGGTTCCTGTCGGTACTGTGAGGGACATATTATCGTTATAAAATCATCTCATAGTGGAATAGGGAGAGGTTCCTGTCAGTGCTGTGAGGGACAGATTATCGTTCTAAAATCATCTCATAGTGGAGTAGGGAGAGGTTCCTCTCGGTGCTGTGAGGGACAGATTATCGTTCTAATATCATCTCATACTGCAGCAGGGACTGGTTCCTGTCGGTGCTGTGAGGGACAGATTATCGTTCTAAAATCATCTCTTGGTGCAGTAGGGAGAGGTTCCTGTCGGTGCTGTGAGGGACAGATTATCGTTCTAAAATCATCTCATAGTGGAGTAGGGAGAGGTTCCGGTCGGTGCTGTGAGGGACATATTATCGTTCTAAAATCATCTCATAGTGGAGTAGGGAGAGGTTCCTGTCAGTGCTGTGAGGGACAGATTATTGTTCTAAAATCATCTCATATGGAGTAGGGAGAGGTTCCTGTAGGTGCTGTGAGGGACAGATTATCGTTCTAAAATCATCTCATACTGCAGTAGGGAGAGGTTCCTGTCGGTGCTGTGAAGGACAGGTTATCTTTCTAAAATCATCTCATACTGCAGTAGGGAGAGGTTCCTGTCGGTGCTGTGAAGGACAGGTTATCGTTCTAAAATCATCTCTTGGTGCAGTAGGGAGAGGTTCCTGTCGGTGCTGTGAGGCGCAGATTATCGTTCTAAAATCATCTCATAGTGGAATAGGGAGGGGTTCCTGTCAGTGCTGTGAGGGACAGATTATCGTTCTAAAATCATCTCTTGGAGGAGTAGGGAGAGGTTCCTGTCGGTGCTGTGAGGGACAGATTATTGTTCTAAAATCACCTCTTGGTGGAGTAAGGAGAGGTTCCTGTCGGTGCTGTGAGGGACAGATTATCGTTCTAAAATCATCTCATAGTGGAGTAGGGAGAGGTTCCTGTCAGTGCTGTGAGGGACATATTATTGTTCTAAAATCATCTCATAGTGGAGTAGGGAGAGGTTCCTGTCGGTGCTTTGAGGGACAGATTATCATGCTAAAATCACCTCATAGTGGAATAGAAAGAGGTTCCTGTCGGTGCTGTGAGGGACAGATTATTGTTCTAAAATCATCTCATAGTGGAGTAGGGAGAGGTTAATGTTGGTGCTGTGAGGGACATATTATCGTTCTAAAACAATCTCATAGTGGAATAGGCAGAGGTTCCTGTCGGTGCTGTGAGGGACATATTATCGTTCTAAAATCATCTCTTACTGCAGTAGGGAGAGGTTCCTGTCAGTTCTGTGAGGGACACATTATCGTTCTAAAATCACCTCTTTGTAGAGTAGGGATAGGTTCCTGTCAGTGCTGTGAGGGACAGATTATTGTTCTAAAATCAACTCATAGTGGAATAGGGAGAGGTTCCTGCCGGTGCTGTGAGGGACAGATTATCATTCTAAAGTCGTCTCTTGGTGGAGTAGGGAGAGGTTCCTGTCAGTGCTGTGAGGGACAGATTATCGTTCTAAAATCATCTCTTGGTGGAGTAGGGAGAGGTTCCTCTCGGTGCTTTGAGGGACAGATTATCGTTCTAAAATCATCTCATAGTGGATAGAGTTGAGCGAACCCGGACTGTAAAGTTCAGGTCCGTTCCGAACTTTGGGGTGTCAGGGACCCGGACCCGAACCCGGACTTTTCAAAAAAAGTCCGGGTTCGGGTCTGGGGTTCTGGTAATTTTATTAAAAGTTCTGAAAAGGGCTGTAAAAAAGTCCTGGAAGGTCCTAGAGGTCTGCAAAAGGATTGAAAATGGGGGTAAGGGTGGGACAAGTGCCCTACAAAGAAATGGGGACAGGGAAATAACTTTAAATATTTAAAAAAAAATAAAAACATAAAAAAAGCAAAAATGGAGGTGAATGTGGACCATCTTCAAACTGGGTCTGAAAAGTATTAATTAACGGTAGAAGCCATATAACTGTTCTAAAATCATCTTCAAACTGTGTCAAAAAAGTATAAATAAGCCGGGAGAACCCATATCACTGTTCTGCAAACATCTGGAAAATGTGTGTGTCACTTTAAATGAAACCGGGAATAAGTGAACATCTGTTCTGCAAACATCGTTAAAGTCTGTGTGTCACTTTAAATATAACAGGGAATAAGTGAACATCTGTTCTGCAAACATCTTTAAAGTCTGTGTGTCACTTTAAATATAACCGGGAATAAGTGAACATCTGTTCTGCAAATATTTTTAAAGTCTGTGTGTCATTTTAAATGAAACCGGGAATAAGTGAACATCTGTTCTGCACACATGTGTAAACTGTTTAGAACACTTTACCTAAAACCGGGAGGAACCATACACCTGTTCTTCAAACATCTGGAAACAGTTTAGATCACTTTACCTAAAATCGGGAGGAACCATACACCTGTTCTGTGAACATCTGCAATCTGTGTGTGAAACTACAGCCTAGAGAAGAACAGGCATATGGTTTCGCTCTTCACACACAGTTTGCAGATGTTTATAGAACAGTGATATCATATTCTTTGTAGTTCACTTGTCCCACCCTTACCCCCATTTACTTCCTTTTGCAGACCTCTAGGACTTTCCAGGACTATTTTACAGCCATTTTTGTGCCTAAAAGTTCGGGTCCCCATTGATTTCAATGGGGTTCGGGGTCCGGGACAAAGTTCGGGTTCTGTCCGGACCCGAACCCGTACTTTGTCCCGAAGTTCGGCCGAACCAGCAGAACCCGGACTTCTAGAAGCTCGCTCAACTCTAATAGTGGAGTAGGGAGAGGTTCCTGTCAGTGCTGTGAGGAACATATTATCGTTCTAAAATCATCTCTTGGTGGAGTAGGTAGAGGTTCCTGTCGGTGCTGTGAGGGACAGATTATCATTCTAAAATCATCTCATAGTGGAAAGGAAGAGGTTCCTGTCGGTGCTGTGAGGGACAGATTATCATTCTAAAATCATCTCTTGGTGGAGAAGGAGAGGTTCCTGTCGGTGCTGTGAGGGACAGATTATCATTCTAAAATCATCTCTTGGTGGAGTAGGGAGAGATTCCTGTCGGTGCTGTGAGGGACAGATTATCGTTCTAAAATCTTCTCATAGTGGAGTAGGGAGAGGTTCCTGTCGGTGCTGTGAGGGACAGATTATCATTCTAAAATCATCTCATACTGCAGTAGGGACAGGTTCCTTTTGGTGTTGTGAGGGACAGATTATCATTCTAAAATCATCTCATACTGGTGTAGGGAGAGGTTCCTGCTGCTGGTGTGAGCGGTGCATTTCTTGCACAAAAATAAAAAGTGCGTCTATGTTGCTGTTTAAAAAAAAAAATAATAATAATTTATTATTCTTTTTTTTAGTATTAATATAGTGCTACATAGCACATTTGCGTCCAGAATGAGGAGAGTGTCAAATAAGGGACGTGGTCGTGGTGCTGCTGGTGCATCTGGTGTTGGTGGTGTTGGTGAAGTTCCTGTTGCAAGGAGAGGATGTGGTCGATTTGTGCCAGCTACACGCACAAGTGAAACACCTTCCTCAGGTGCGAGTAGCCGACAGAACCTTCAACGTTATATGGTAGGCCCGAATTCCGCTCAATAAATGGTGAGGCCAGAACAAGTACAGGAGATAGTAGATTGTGTGGCTGACAATGCCTCCAGTTCCTTCACATTGTCTCCCACCCGGTCCCTTGATGAAAGAGTTGGCACCTGAACCTCATGGCTATCTGTCTTTCACCTCAACCCCTTGTAAATCAGCCAAGCAGTCTGAGCCACAAGTCATGCAGCAGTCTCTTATGCTTTTTGATGACTCTCCTGGTGTGCTTTCCATGGGCCATCCACATAGCCCTGCCCCAGAAGTGGAAGACATTGAGTGCACCGATGCCCAACCACTTCTGTTGCAGGATGATAACATGGAAACACCACTGCAGCACGTCTCTGATGATGATGAAACACAGGTGCCAACTTCTGCGGCTTTCTACAGTGTGCAGACTGACAAGGAGGGCAGTGGTGAAGGGTGGGTGGAAGATGATGTGGAGGATGATGAGGTCCTAGACCCCACATGGAATGAAGGTCATGCGAGTGACGTGTGCAGTTTGGAGGAAGAGGTGGTGGTCACACAGAGGCACCAGCACAGCAAAAGAGGAAGCAGGTTGCAAAAGCGGAGCGACCGTCCCCTAGACAGTACGCATGCTACTACCCACCACACCCAGGGACCTAGCACACCAAAGGCAGCTCAAAGGCGTTCCCCAGTGTGGCAGTTCTTCAGACAATGTGCTGACAACAAGACACGAGTGGTTTGCACGCTGTGCAATCAGAGCCTGAAGTGAGGCATAAATCTTCTAAACCTGAGCACAACCTGCATGACCAGGCATCTAAATTCAAAGCATGAGCTGCAGTGGAATAAGTACCTCAAAATCCAAGAAATGTCTCAGCCTCCCCCTGCTTCCTCTTCTGCTGCTGCCTCGGCCTCTTCCTCCTCCTCTACAGTGCCAGTGTCACCTGCCACCCTGCAACCAGACGATGTGACAGCAAGGCCACCATGTCCGCCACCGTCCCCAAGCATTTCCACACGGTCCCATGGAAGCTTACAGTACTCCATCTCCCAAACACTGGAGAGAAAGAGGACATATCCCCCTACCACCTGCGATCCCTGGCCCTGAATGTCAGCATTTCAAAATTCCTGGCCTTTGAAATGCTGTCATTCCGTCTTGTGGACACGGACAGTTTTAAAAACCTGATGGCGGTGGCTGTCCCACAGTACGTGGTTCCCAGCCACCACTACTTTTCCATACAAGCCATCCCTTCCCTGCACAAACATGTTGGGGACAAGATCTAGTGTGCACTGCACAACGCCATCTCTGGCAAGGTCCACATAACCACTGATACGTGGACCAGTAAGCATAGGCAGTGCTGCTATATCTCGCTAACTGCACACTGGGCAAATGTAGTGGCGGGTGGGCCTGAGGCGGCTAGCTGTTTGGCGCCTGTCCTTCCGCCACCGAGGATTGCAGGGCATTTCTCTTTGCCTCCTGTTGCCTCCTCCTCCTACTCCGCTTCCTCCTCCTTTACCACCTCCTCATCCAGTCAGCTTAACACCTTCACCACCAACTACAGCACATCCAGGGGGAAATGACAGCAGGCTGTTTTAAAACTGATATGTTTGGGGGATAAACCCCACACTGCGCAGCAGCTGTGGACGGGCATTGAACAACAGACCGATGAGTGGTTGTTGCCACTGAGCCTCAAGTGGTGGGCGATAATGGGAGAAATCTTGTAGCAGCTCTGGGCCTAGCCGGTTTGACGCACATCCTTTGCCTGGTGCATGTGCTGAATTTGGTGGTGCAGAAATTTCTAAAAAACTACCCGAATATGTCAGAGCTGCTGCATAAAGTGCGGACTGTCTGTGCGAGCTTTCGGCGTTTTCACCCTGCTGCTGCTCGCCTGTCTGCGCTTCAGCGGAACTTCGGCCTTCCCGCTCACCACCTCCTATGCGACATGCCCACAAGGTGGAACTCCACCTTGCACATGCTGGAGAGACTGTGCGAGCAGCAGCAGGCAATAGTGGAGTTTCAATTGGTCAGTCGTTCTGCAGAACAGCACACTTCACCACCAACGAGTTGGCCTCCATGCAAAAAAATTTCAAGCCAGGGCACAGTTCTGGAGGATGAGGAGGATGAGGATGATGAGGAGGAGGAGGAGGAACCATGTTCACAGCAGGGTGGCACCCAACACAGCTCATGGGCATCACTGGAGTGTGGCTGGGGGGATACAGAAGACACAGATGATACACCTCTCACAGAGGACAGCTTGTCTTTGCCTCTGGGCGACTACATGCTGCAGTGCCTGCTCAACGACAGCCGAGTTGCCCACATTGTAACTTGTGCTGATTACTGGGTGACCACCCCGCTGGATCCCCGTTACAAGGACAACGTGCCGTCTTTAATTCCCTCACTGGAGCGTGATCGAAAGATGCGCGACTACCAGCGCACGCTGGTAGATGCGCTGTTGAGGGTATTTCCAAATGACACCGGGGGCTTAGTGGAAACACAAGGCGAAGGCAGAGGAGCAGGAGGAGGAAGAGGTCGCCAACACAGCTGTGGCACCACCAGCACCTCAGAAGGCAGAGTTAGCATGGCCAAAATGTGGAAAAGCTTTATCAGCAGCACGCCACAACAAACAGCACCACCAGCTGATAGGCAACATCTTAGCAGGAGGCAGCATTTCAGCAACATTGTGGAACAGTACGTGTGCACACGCCTACACGTACTGACAGATGGGTCTGCCCCATTCAACTTCTGAGTCTCCAAATTGGGCACATGGCCTGAACTTGCCCTTTATGCCTTGGAGGTGCTGGCCTGCCCTGCAGCCAGTGTATTGTCTGAACGTCTGTTTAGCACGGCAGGGGGCGTTATCACAGTCAAGTTCAGCTGCCTGTCCACATCCAACATGGACAAGCTAACGTTTATTAAAATGAACCAGGCATGGATCCCACAAGACTTGTCTGTACCTTGTGCAGAATAGCCATTTAGACCGGCCTCACACAGCCATTGGTATACTTTTTTTTTTTTAATATGTCTCAATATTTTGGGGGCTACCCCAATTAGAAATAAAACCAAACAAATAAAAAACAGTGTTGGCTACCTCCTCCTCTTCTACCGCCACTTCCACCTACACCGCCATGGCCATGGCCTCCTCAACCTCCTGCTCCATTTTTTTTATGTGATTTTAAGTTATTTCGCTATCCACATTTGTTTGCAGGGCACTTGACTAACTTTTACCCTCATTTTGCTTCCTTTTGCAGCCCTCTAGCCCTTTCCAGGACTTTTTTACAGCCATTTTTGTGCCCAAAAGTTTGGGTCACCATTGACTTCAATGGGGCTCGGGGTCTGGGGTCAAGTTCGGGTCAAGTTCGGTGCTGAACTTGAACTTTTTCAGCCGAACCCGCCAAACCCGAACATCCAGGTGTCCCCTCCACTTTAGTCATTAGATTTCTGAAGGCAAGAGGAAAACCTTTCATTCTGTGATCACTGACTGTGTATTGTAGCTTTGTGGTGTTGTAGAAATTTAGGGTGTATTATGTATTGTCACAGTGTCTCCCAGTGTTGGTTTACCGGTATTCGCTGTGTACAGCGAATATGGCTTTAACCGATACTGAGGAAGTCCCGCGGACGACCGACCCTACTAGCCCGCCATCGCACATTAATAGTTAACTACCTTCTAAAAGTAACATACACCGGAAAGGAGTCATAGCCAATTTCGGTATAAGCGACATGTGTCGCTTATGGCCATTTGGTTGTGACCCTCTGTGACACTGTTATGTATTATGTGGGATTTAAAGATGTTGTGGTGTTTCGATGTTATGTGTCAGTCACTAGTGTCTTACTTTCCAAAAGGAGAACGGAAGTCTTTAGATTACTGATTTCACCTCCCCTGTGGACCTACAAGCCCAAACCGCCCAAGCCGACTTTTTCAAGTTCAAGTCGTGGCTTGAACTGGGCTTGAACTGGGGTCTGGGGCTCGGGGTAACTTCAGTTACCACTGGGTTTGAAAACCCGTGTTTTTACCGACATTTTTTCAGGACCTTTCCCGATCTCCCGACGTTTTCCTTCGTTTTACTCCCATTTTCAATCAGTTCACGG
>BLSH010312981.1:248631-286431 GCA_018402905.1 Glandirana rugosa
CATGCATGCCTTTCCTATTGTATAGTTTGAATGTAATCAAGTGTGTCATTGATTGGTTATATTTGTATTTGAGCTCATGTCATGTGACTGTGCCTTGGAGGCTGATTGGCTGAATGTGAAGCCATCAGTCCCTTTTGTTAAACCTGTCTGACCAGTATAAATAAACACAGCAGCTAGAGCTAAGGCAGGACAATATCCCTGCTACCGGCTATGTGAGATGAAGCAATCTGTGTGTGTGTGTGTGTGTGTGTGTCTGCTTCAACACAGGTCGATCGAATGCATTATGCAAAAGAGCTGAAAAATGTGCTTATTAGCGCAGGCAAATTATAATGCATACAAGGTATTATAATTTCCCTAACAGTGGTAGATAACAAGGTCAGAGGCAGCAGAAGAAGAAGCTAATTTGTTTGAAACATACAGTTATATGAACACATTGACCTGGAAATTTACAATTTTGGGTGACCATCTTTGTCCATAAAATAGATGCCAGACATGTATCATGTTTGAACAAACATTCCACTGGCTGTATGAGGATAATGTTAAATGAACCACTTGCCATCCTTAGGCCATATCTTTTTCAGCAGGCGGTTGGCTTTCATGTAAAAGTGAGTGGTTTTACAATCACTTGAGTTATTTTACAATGCTTAAACGGGGGTCCCCTCCCACAACCACTTACCACCATTCCCTGACTCCTCTGTACAGTGGAGCCTGGGACCGCTGTAAGCATTTGGGTTAGCTGCACTCAGAGGTGATTGAGGAAAATCCATTCCTCAATATTCTCTGTGATGAATGAAGCCAGGAGGGACAAGGATTTTGTCAATTACAATTTTAGTGATGTGTTTCCCTGGCCACTACAGATCTTTGTTTGATCAGCTTCCTTGGAGGGCAGAGGAGGGATCAAATGTCCAATGGACCCCTGATCTTTATAAAAATGTCACTGTCCAAAGCTGTGAGAAGCGGCTTATTCACTTGTTAGGGCAATTAAGTTAAATGAGAAAGGTGTAAAAAAAAATCTAAATAAAATTGAAAAAAATAAATAAATAAAAGCACCCCCTCTCCCTGTACTCACATGCAAATGTGAATGTGCATATAGATCTAGCACATATATGTAAAGGGTGTTTGCTCCACAAATGTGAGTTATCACTGCAAACATCAGAGCAATAATTATAGCACCATACCTCATGCTTACTGATAAACCGATAACCATTAGTGGCTTTTAAAGCATTGCCTATGGACAATATTATGTACCGTGATTTGTCACCATTTCTATTTCAAAAGGTGACATGTTTGGTATCTATTTACTTGATGCAACATCATATTTTATACTTTTTAAAAAAAAACTGGGTATTATATTTTGTGTGCACTAAAATTTGAAAATTTGTGTTTGATAAATGACGGCACAAATGTCATGTAACATAAAACATTTCAACAGAAACCATTTTATTCTCCAGCTTTCAGAAAATATGTAATGTTTTGGGGTTTCATGTACTTTTCTAGCAAGAAAATGCAGATTTTAATATGTATGTGAAAAAATGACAAAGTTACCCTGGATGTCAAGTGGTTAAGATACTGTCAGGACAAATACTGCAAATTTTTAAAATCTTTTTTAGATGAAAAAAAAAATGCATTGAAGTGTAACACATATGTATTACTTAAATTTAAATTTGCAAAATATATTCAAGGTGTATCAAAACAAAACGCGTGTAAACCTTTTCAGTTAATTACTTTAGAAAACAGCTCCAGCCTGAGTAGAAAAGCCTGCCCCTGCCTGAAACTGCAGAGTGGAACGCTTGATCTTTGTGGGAGAGCAGTGATCACATTGCTGAGGTCTGACACTCGCCCCCCTTCCCCCACTGGACTTTCTACTCAGCCCATGGCTGCTCTAAGAAGAAATAGAACTGTAAGATATTGAACAGTGTTTTTTCTGATGCATTTGGGATTTATTTAGCTGATATAAATGAAAGACTCAATTGGGCTTTAACAGTGTATGTACTTCACAATTGTGTTACTGGGCCATGACACTTTTTTGATTTTGCAAAAAACTAAAGTACATTTAAATGGCAACATGGGAAGCAGCAGTAATCTATGCTAATTAAAAATAATTTTATGAAAGGGCCATGCCAACTGGCAGAGAATCTCAAACTTTACAAACTTTCTCAAGTTCTTACAAAGTAACCTATTATCAGTCATAGGGATGGTGAATTTACTCTTGGCAGTGCAGTACTGTAAATAATATCCTTTGTGTAGCAGCTTTCTGAAGGGTTTTCTGTTGTAGTCACACTGCCCCAAGCTGATTTAGGCCTCATGCACACTAAGGCTGATAAACGGACGTTCAGGGGCATTTGGACATTTTTTCTAGCTGCCACAGAACTCATTTAATGTTATCTTATTCATAGATTTACACTGGGTTGTTTAAGGTTGTTTCCATGTAGTTGAGTTTAGAGGCTTTTTTTGGAACGTAAAAAAATGGGTTCAGACGCAAGTTCAGAGGCATTTGAAATGCCAAACAGCTTATAAACACTGCTAAATGTGTCTAAACGCAGTAACTCACATCTAGGAGCATTTTGTTTCCAGGCGTTTCAATTTAAAAAAATAAATACATTTTTTTGAAAAACATTCCTAGACGCTAAACACGGCTAAAAGCGGCATGCAAAATGTGGCAAAATGGGCATTTTAGACGCCAGCTTCTTGCTGTCAAAAAAAATAGTTCGGGGAAAGATGAAAAAGTGTCCCGTGTGCATGAAGCCTTAAACTACTGCACTTATTTTGTCTTCCCATAAACTCAGTGTTGCTGTTGTTCTTCCCCATTGCCAGCAGGTGTCACTGTCCCCCAATGCTTCTCAACCTCTACTAGCCATAGGCTCAAGGCGACTGTCAGAATATGTGTTGTTGTTGCCCTTAGCTGTCAGCTGTCAGCAATCCAGGCTGCACTGAGCATGTCTACAGTGTCTCACAAAAGTGAGTACACCCCTCACATTTTTGTAAATATTTTATTATATATTTTCATGTGACAACACTGAAGAAATGACACTTTTCTGCTCAATTACAGCTTGAATAACAGTGTAAATTTGCTGTCCCTTGAAAATAACTCAACACGCAGTCATTAATGTCTAAACTGCTGGCAACAAAAGTGAGTGCACCCCTAAGTGAAAATGTCCAAATTGGGTCCAAAGTGTCAATATTTTGTGTGGCCACCATTATTTTCCAGCACTGGGCATGGAGTTCACCAGCGCTTCACAGGTTGCCACTGGAGTCCTCTTCCACTCCTCCATGATGACATCACAGAGCTGGTGGATGTTAGAGACCTTGCACTCCTCCACCATCCATTTGAGGATGCCCTACAGATGATCAATAGGGTTTAAGCCTGGAGACATGCTTGGCCAGTCCATCACCTTTACCCTTAGCTTCTTTAGCAAGGCTGTGGTCATCTTGGGGGTGTGTTTGTGGTCATTATCATTTTGAAATACTGCCCTGTGGCCCAGTCTCCGAAAGGAGGGGATCATGCTTTGCTTCAGTATGTCACAGTACATGTTGGCATTCATGGTTCCCTCAATGAACTGTAGCTCCCCAGTGCTGGCAGCACTCATGCAGCCCCAGACCATGACACTCCCACCATCATGCTTGACTGTAGACAAGACACAATTGTCTTTGTACTCCTCACCTGGTTGCCACAACACACGCTTGACACTATCTGAACCAAAAAAGTTTATCTTGGTCTCATCAGACCACAGGACATGGTTCCAGTAATGCATGTCCTTAGTCTGCTTGTCTACAGCAAACTGTTTGTGGGCTTCCTTGTGCATCATCTTTAGAAGAGGCTTCCTTCTAGGATGACAGCCATGTAGACCAATTTGATGCAGTGTGCGGCATATGGTCTGACGCTGAGCATGTGCACTCAACTTCTTTGGTCAACCATGGCAAGGCCTGTTCTGAGTGGAACCTGTCCTGTCCTGTTAAACCACTGTATGGCCTTAGCCACCGTGATGCAGCTCAGTTTTAGGGTCTTATAGCTTAGGCCTTCTTTATGTAGAGCAACAATTATTTTTTTCAGATCCTCAGAGAGTTCTTTGCCATGAGGTGCCATGTTGAACTTCCAGTGACCGGTATGAGAGAGTGAGAGTGATAACACCATTTAATACACCTGCTCCTCATTCACACCTGAGACCTTGTAACACTAATGAGTCACATGACACCGGGGAGAGAAAATAACTACTTGGTACTTTGGTTGCACCATCACAGCCCTTACCTGGAAGGATGCTGATCTTAGGAACTGGCCACTTGATGCAGTGGAGGCCTTCCATGCCTTAAAGTGGGCAGTTCCTCTCTGGCTCTGCTCTCTTTAGGCCTGGTGTCTCCAAGCCCTTCTCCATCGAAGTGGATGCCTCCTCTGTAGGAGTCGGAGCCATTCTTTTCCAATCACCTTGTGTGGCTAAACATTCATGTGTCTTTTTAACAAAGAAGTTCTTCCCAGCAGAGAATAATTACACCATAAGAAATTGTGAACTCCTCGCTGTAAAATTCATTTTGGAAGAGTGGTGATACAATCAGATCACTATCTACATAGATCATAGGAATTTTCAGTACCTCCATTTTGCCCGCCATTTGAATCTGTGACAGGCTCACTGGTTGCTGTTCTGCTGATATTTTGATTTTGTCATCACCTTCAAACCAGGAAAGGCAAACTCTGGAGCGGATGACCTATCACTTTCCTTTGACTTACAGGATGGGTTGTAATAAACTGATTGACAAAAATGGCACACTTTCTACCTCTTCCCCTACTGCCATCTGCCATCTAATTGGTGCCAGTCTTCATTCATGAAATTTTTAGACTCCACTGGATACCAATAAGTATAGTTTCGGACCGTGGAATTCAGTTTACTTCCAAATTCTGGAGAACTCTTTGTAAATCCTTGGAAGTATCACTGAAGTTTTCTACGGCCTACCATCCACTAGAGTTGAGTGAACGGTTTAGCCAGAGCATAAGTTTGGGCTGAGCATTGGCTGTTCACTTGTTCAACGAACACCCACATTATCGGGGAGTTTGACCATTTGTTCAGCATGCTGAATGACCACAATGCACTGCACTGCTGCACAGTGTATTGGAAGCCCTGGTTGGCTGAATAAATGAAAGCTTTGTCCAATCAGGGCATAGAACACTGTCAGAGCTATATTTGGAGAAAGTAATGATGACTCTATCCAATCATGGCTCATTGTTCTTAGTCCTGCCCCACACTATAAAAATATTCTCCACGGAGTGCGCATGCGCGAAGCTCCATGATGGCAGCTTAAGCCAGGAGCTCCACACCGCCCCAGCAAACTGGCGCTCACACCGCTCCATCCAGCATGACCAGACTGCCGAGTCTACCCCACCTGAAGCCCGGAACACCCCAGGACCACTCTGGACCGCCTGCACGAAGGAGCCTGGAGCCCCGTTTTAAGGATTAGGCCGATCCCGGGTGTACCAAGATTGCCGCCGCAGCAAGCACGCTCGCCACATGTGCTGAGGGAGAAAGAGACCACAGGCAAGTGCTCTCCCCTGCCATTCTGCCTTACCCCCCAGTGTCTCTGGGGACTGCTCCACACACAATGACCCCCTCACTGGTCTCCACAGAATCCCTCATTGCCCGCACACTAGTGGAGGGGGCCCGCACGCCAGACGGGCCTGTTCAGGCCTACAACTCCCCAGGAGCTATTCTCCAGACTCCGGAGCTAGGACCATACAACAGGGGCTTGAACAACCAGATGACTGATATGTTCAATCGCTTTGCTGACTTATTGGAAAAAGGCCTGGCCGCAACAGCAGCCAAAATTACAGGAGAAATTTGCACAGACTTTCAAGCTCCAGGATGCAGAATAGAGGCCATAGAACACAAGGTTGATGTGACAGCCTCCAGGATGAACCAAAACACAGATAATATCCAAGTCCTCCAGAATCAGCTAGACACAGCTCTCTCCAGAATAGATGACCTGGAAATCTGCTCGAGAAGGTACAACTTTAGAGTACGCGGTCTCCCAGAGTCCATAACAGACACCACTGGCGCAGTGCGGGACTTACTCCAAAATCTAATCCCAGGGATCCCAGAACACCGTATGGAGCTGGACCGAGCCCACAGAGCCTTAGGCCCCCCCAGGAGGGACGGATCCCCTAGGGATATAATAGTAAAGCCACACTTTTATGCCGTCAAGGAGGAAGTACTGAAGCTCTCCCGCAACAACCCCCAGCTATCCTGCCAAGGTCACCAAATCCAAATATTTGCAGACTTTTCCCCATCCACAATCCAACGACGAAGAGCCCTCAAGCCACTTCTACTGGCCTTATCCAAAAATAACATTAAATACTGGTGGGCCTTCCCCTTTGCCACTAAATTCATCTGGAAGGGCAAGACACTCTCCTTCTCCAACTTCCCAGAAGGCGAAAAATTACTTCTCACCCTTAAAATCATCACCCAGGAAGCGGCTATGGACTGCTCCACCTCCCTGGCGAGCTCCTCCAAAAGACCCCAACCATCAAGCCCGGTCGCACCACTTTGGTCCCAAGCTAAACCCAAGAGAGTGAAGGAAGTTAAACCTTCTTAAGATCATCCATTTGGGCCGAAGTCCCTGCAACTACTCTTAGCCCTCGTGACTCCACAGAGGGGATCGTCCCCATAGTGCGGACACTGAATTCTTAATACCCGTGGAGTTACTTCTACATGCCCCTTGTTCCAGTTGCCCTTCAGTTCCTGTTACATTCGGAACATAGGGATGAAGTTCCCTTAACATCAACCCTCGCAGATCCTTCTGAGAAGCTTGGCAGATCTCCTCACATGGAGACATTAACATCTGCCCTTCATGGAGAATGCAATGTTGTAGACGAGCCCTGCTTGGTACCCACCTTCTCCCCCTCAAGTCAGCAGAGACTCCAACTTCCTTTTTTTCTTTTTGTTTCTCTAGGGAGACTGCCACTTGAACTCATACCATACCCCCATCTCTGAGATCCTCACGTTAGATGTGCACACTTTCCCTCCCTCGGTCGGACCCACGGATGGGGACCTCCCTTGAGGCCTCCGGAGAGGGGGGATTGGTCGGAGTTCAATTGGGGGAAATGTAAAAGCCATAGGCTGCCTAATCCCCTACTTAGGGGTGGAAACCAGTCCTGGTAAAGTTACTTTTGGGTTTATCTGTTTTAAGAAGTGTTAATCAGTTGGTCTAGTTTAATTTTATGATATATATGCGGTTGTGGACCGGCGGGACCTGGGGCGGGTCCCCCGCACATTTGACTACCCCTGGGCTCGGTTTTCCCATGCTCGCGGAATAGAGACTCTGTGTCCCACCAGGGACCGGGGTAATTCTTTGTTTAGGGGCCTGGTTGATTCCTTCCCAACCACGCCCCTTAGGTCTCTATGGAGACCACCCTTTGTTTGTCCTCTTTTTCCTTCTTTTTTCTCCATCTAATCTCTTTCTGTTTTTTAGCTAAACATCGGCGCATGGCCCTTACCCTCCAGATGCGAGGAAGCTTACAGTGTCACCAACACCAGAGGACGAGTGTCTCGAAATGGCTACATTGGGTAAGTGATGATGGTGTGGCAAATGCCCTCCCTCCGACTCCCCATGGCTAATACAGTCCACAATACTCCACACCTTAAACTAGCCACACATAACACCCAATGCCTGAACTCAGCAATTAAGAGAAGGAAAGTGCTCAATCAATACAAAACCCTTAAGTTGGATATTATCATGGTCCAGGAGACCCACTTTCCCACTCGGTACAGTCCCAGTTTCCTACACTCCCAATACCCTCTTTTTTACCTTGCCAAAACCCGAGGGATGGTGATCTTATTTTCTTAAAACTGCAACTTCACGTGGATCTCTGATTACAGAGACCCGGAGGGAAGATACTTATTGGTTAAAGGCTCCATAGAAGGTCATATTTACTCTTTAGTAGCCTACTATGCCCAGAATAAAGGGCAAGCACTCTTTTTCCAAAACATGCTCAGAGTTGTCAGCCCATTACTGGAAGGAACGGTCATCTTTGGAGGTGACTCCAATTCAGCATTTGACAAAAGCTTAGATAAAAGGAGGCCCAAAACATCCCAACTAACTCACCCAACCAAAACCAGCCTTAGAATTGCCAAATTACTATACAATTATGGATTGGTGGACATATGGAGGGAATTAAACCCCTCCAAACGGAACTTCACCCACTTCTCTCATCCTCAACAGTCCTATGCCCGCATTGATCACATTCTAGTCTCCCCCACTACGATCCCAGTCGCAATTTCTGCCAAGATTATAGACACGGTAAGCTTGGACCACACAATCGTCACCCTGACCCTGGGCAAGCCGAAACCAAACACCCGATCTCCAAATTGGCGCCTTAATGAATCTTTACTGAAAGACCCATCCAGACTCGCTGTAATTCAGGAAACCCTGAAGGAGTACTTTTCCCTTAATGACAGTGAGGAGATATCCCCCGAGACGCTCTGGGCCGCTCATAAAGCAACCATAGGAGGGAAACTCATACAAATCTCATCCCAAATTAAAAAAGAGAGGCGTCTAGACAATGAGAAACTGGAAACAAATTACAAGGTCCTCAAAACCAATCACAAAAGGGACCCATATAGTATCCCCATTGATCTCCTGGACTCAGCTAGACTAGCCCTAAATTTAGCCCTAACAGCGCAAGCCGAGAAATAGATCAGATGGACAGGAGCAAAATTGTATTACCAAAAAGACAAGATTGGTTCCATGCTAGCGTCTAAACTCTCTCCTAGAATTAGGTTGCATGCCCTCCCTAGAATCAGGGTAGAAGGTCAACCCCCAACAGCGAACCCCAATAAGATCCTCGAAGCCTTCCAAAAGTTTTACGCCCAACTCTACTCCCCACCAACTCCAAACAAGTTTGAGACATTCTCCAACTTCCTATCCGAGGCCCCAGCCCCAACTCTATCCCCTGAGCACAGGGACTCCTTGGAGGAACCCTTCACATCGGAAGAAATTCTAGAGGTCATTAAAGATCTGAAGACTGGGTCAGCCCCTGGACCGGATGGCCTCTCAGTATCCTACTACAGGGCATTCGGCGAAACGCTAGCCCCCTATATGGCCAAATGTTTCAATTCTAAAACCACGGGTGCCCCCCTGGATCCCCAGTTGAACGCAGCATTCATTACAGTCATCCCCAAGCCCGGGAAGAATCCTGAGGAGGTGGGTAATTATAGGCCCATCTCCTTAATCAACAATGATCTGAAGATCCTCAGCAAATTACTCGCCAACCGATTAGCCTCATTTATACACCAGTACATTCATAAGGATCAGGTTGGGTTTATCCCGGGTCGTCAGGGTCCTGACCAAATCCGGATGGCCATAGACATAATCTCCATTCTCCAATCAAACTGGGAAGGGGGCACAAAACAAAAGGGCATGATCCTTTCTTTAGACCTCCAAAAAGCCTTTGATTCAGTATCTTGGCCTTACATCACGCGTTTATTAGAAGCTTGGGCTTTTGGAATGCGATTCAGGGGTATCATCCAGGCACTGTACTCTAACCCAACTGCTGTAATCAGACTCCAAGGCTATCATTCCTCCACGATTACAATTGCACGGGGCACCAGACAGGGATGCCCATTATCCCCCCTCATTTTCGCTATAGCAATTGAAACCCTCACCAATGCGATTCGCTTGAACCTTAACATCCAGGGAGTCTCTTGCGGTCCCCACACCCATAAGTGCGGCCTCTTCGCGGACGACGTCCTCCTCTTTATCACCTCATAGGTCACTTCAGTTCCAAACCTCTTTAAACTTCTTAACAATTTCTCAGACATCTCAGGCTTTCAGTTAAACTATGCAAAATCCCAGGCCCTTAATGTCTCGCTACCTAAGGAGCTAACCGATCATCTGAAGACGACTTTTAAGTTCTCTTGGTCGGAATCTTCTATCCAATATCTGGGAATTACCTTGACACCAAAAATTGAACAATTGTACGCAGTAAATTTCCCCCCAATGTACAAAAAGCTAGAAAGCGACTTGCAGGCATGGTCTAGAGGGGAACTTTCCTGGCTAGGGAGAATCAACGCTATTAAAATGACCCTTCTCCCACGTATCCTCTATCTTTTTAGCTCACTCCCATTACGCATTAATAAAGAACACCTTAAGGCGTTTCAAAGAAAGATCAACAAATTTATATGGGGGAAGAAAAGCTCCAGGATTTCCCAAAAGACCATATGCCAACCTAAAACAGAGGGAGGCCTGGTTCTTCCGAACCTTTTCTGGTACTACCAAGCCGCAAGATTGGCCCAGCTGTCCCTAGTCTACTCTACAGGTGAGAGACTAGACTGGATTCAAATAGAGAGATTAGCTGTCCCTGCATACACCCTAGATTTCCTCCTGTGGGTCCCTCATCAGCAGCGTCCACCCATTCTCTCTCCAGTACTATCCCAAGAATTTTCCACTTGGGAAGTGTTACAAAAATCCCAAACCCTTATCTCTGAAACACGCCCACTCGAACACTTGTTCCATAACCCCGACTTCCCTCCCGGACTCAACATTACAGCCTTCAAATGGTGGACGGATAAGGGACTGTACCGAATCGGGCACTTCTTCACCCCTAATGGCCCGCTCACACTGAGTCTTTGTGTGAGCAAGCTAGAGTTACCAATGACCGAGCGGTTTAGATTCCACCAGATCAGGCACTTCCTTCTCTCACGTTGGTCTTCTAAACCAACTCCCCCCTCGATTTCACCCTACAAACAATGGTGTGGTCAGCCGAGGTCTAGGAGGGGGGGTATTTCCATCATCTATAACTTGCTTGCCCATCTGAAAGATAAACTCCCTTATATGCGAGCATGGGAACAAGACCTACAATTCCACTGGGATCTGGACAGATGGCTTAACGTAAACAAGAGAGCTTTCAAGGGGGCCATCAATGCCTCCTTGATTGAAGCTAATCTTAAAGTCTCAAATAGATAGTACATGACGCCACTCCGGCTCTCCAGCATATATCTTACGTCAGACCCATTGTGCTTCAGGGGATGCAATCTCCGGGGCTCTATGGTGCATATTTGGTGGGAATGCCCAAGAATCTGAAAATTTTGGGCTAAAACTTTCAACCTAATTCATAAAGTAACGGGCTGCCTCCTGCCCAGATCCCCAACTATAGCCCTGCTTAATGCAGATATTCCCAACTCTACTAAAAACTCCCATAAACTGATCCATTTTATGCTGCTCGGGGCCAAGGTGACTATCTCCAAGGCCTGGAAAACACAGAGGGTCTCATTCCTTGCAGTCAAACGCAAGATATCCTGGATCATGGCACAAGAAAAACTAGCCAGTCGCATCCTAAACGCAACCTCTAAATTTGATGCTATCTGGGAACCTTGGGCCAAACATATGGGAATCTCCCTGGTCCCGGGTCTCAATATCCAATGCCCACTCCCTTGCCCCTCCGGTGTTTAAGGCAGCGCAATCTCTACACTCATCACTTCTTTCTTTTCTAACTCTATTTCTGTCCTCTTATTTCTAAGAACAATGCACACCCGCTCGGACACTTTCATAGCAAGTGACGGTAAGGGACTCG
Organism: Glandirana rugosa; assembly: GCA_018402905.1. Taxonomy (NCBI): domain Eukaryota; kingdom Metazoa; phylum Chordata; class Amphibia; order Anura; family Ranidae; genus Glandirana; species Glandirana rugosa. Next base: position 260,183 of record BLSH010312981.1, read on the forward strand.
GTCCCGGTAACCACGTATAGATGGTTAATTGACATAAAACCTGCCTACATAGGCCGCCTTGAGAGATCTCCCTCTTTCGAGCTTGATGCCTATCATTTCTCCCTCCCATCAATTTGTGGGGAGCCGAAGTGGAGGAGCTCACCTCCCGGCACAGTTAGAACCCATTTGGGGTGCCAGAGGGACCCCCATGCAGGCTCTCCCACCCACTACTATCTATGGGGAGGGGGAGACCTTCGGGTATATGCTCTTGGTCTTAAGTTTCAGACATCTCTCGGTACAATACTTTGACTGCTCTTACAGTCACATTGGCCACTTGTATTGATCTCCTCACTTTGTTACATTGTCTTCTTTACTCTCCGCATGTTAGGAACGCTTTCACCAGTTGGTGGCACTGTAGCCCCCACACCTACATCAGTACGTTACTGCACGTTTAACACAGTATATTTGAGTGCATTACTGTACATTTAACACAGTATATTTGAGTGCGTTACTGCACGTTAAACGCAGTATATTTCAGTGCGTTAATGCACATTTGCCACAGTATATTGGAGCATGTCAGTACAGTTTTACTGCAGTATATTGTAGTGTGTCAGTGGAGTGTGTCTGTGTAGTGAGTATGCAAGTTAAAGTGCACCAAACACCATTATGCACATACACATTTCCACATCTTTATTACATTTTGTTAATACGTGCCCCCATCATGTCTGGGAGGCCAACAAGGAGAGACATACATTCCCATGGCACTGTGAGGGAGCCAGCAGTGTATGAGTCCACAAGCAAAGGTGGACATGATCCGTATTCAGGCAGGGTATCATTTCCTCTGTTTAGTGATGTTGCCCATGCCATCCAGCCACAGCATGCAGAGGAGGTCCTTGCAACACGTTTGCCAGTAGCACACCACCAGCTGTAGACTACAGTAGGCAAACATCTGCTGCAGTGAAAACAAAAAAACAGTCATTGCCACCCACATGCCCAGCATCTAAATTTAAGCTTGTCAAAGCTGCAGGCTCCTGCCTTTCCATCTGGTGGATTCTGCCCCTTCTGTGAATTTGCATAATGTGCTGTACCACAATGGCAGCTTCCCAGTCTCTATTTCTTTTCATGTAAGACTATATCAGCTCTCTACCATCACATGGAAGGCAATGCTGTGGCATTGTTGGGCAAGGCAGTCAGTCTCAAGGTCCATGTAACTGCTGGCACGTGGTGCAGCAAGTATGGTCAGGGATGATATACAGTATCTCACAAAAGTGAGTACAACCCTCCCATTTTTTAAAATATTTTATTATATCTTTTCATGTGACAACACTGAAGAAATTACACTTTGCTACAATATAAAGTAGCGAGTGTACAGCTTGTATAACCGTGTCAATTTGCTGTCCCCTCAAAATAACTAAACACATAGCCATTAATGTCTAAACCGCTGGCAACAAAAGTGAGTACACCCCTAAGTAAAAATGTCCAAATTGGGCCCAATTAGCCACTTTTCCTCCCTGTTGTCATGTGACTTGTTAGTGTTACAAGGTCTCACATGTGGATGAGGAGCAGGTGTGCTAAATTTGGTGTTATTACTCTCACTCTGTCATAATGGTCACTGAAAGTTCAACAAGGCACCTCATGGCAAAAAACTCTCTGAGGATCTGAAAAAAAAGAATTCTTGCTCTACATAAAGATGGCCTAGGCTATAAGAAGATTGCCAAGACCCCGAAACTGAGCTGCAGCATGGTTGCCAAGACCATACAGCAATTTAACAGGACAGGTTCCACTCAGAACATGCCTCGCTATGGTCGATCAAAGAAGTTAAGTGCACATGCTCAGCGTCATATCCAGAGGTTGTCTTTGGGAAATAGATGTATGAGTGCTGCCAGTATTGCTGCAGAGGTTGAAGGGGTGGGGGGGTCAGCCTGTCAGTGCTCAGACCATATGCCACACACTGCATCAATTTGGTCTACATGGCTATCATCCCAGAAGGAAGCCTCTTCTAAAGGTGATGCACAAGAAAGCCTGCAAACAGTTTGCTGAAGACATGCAGACTAAGGACATGGATTACTGGAACCGTGTCCTGTGGTCTGATGAGACCAAGACCAATGTGTTTGGTTCAGATTATGTCAAGAGTGTGTGGCGGCAACCAGGTGAGAAGTACAAAGTTAAGTGTGTCTTGCCTACAGTCAAGCATGGTGGTGGGAGTGTCATGGTCTGTGGCTGCATGAATGCTGCCGGCACTGGAGAGCTACAGTTCATTGAGGGAACCGTGAGGGGAAACATGTACTGTGGCATACTGAAGCAGAGCATGATCCCCTCCCTTCAGAGACTGGACCGCAGGGCAGTATTTCAACATGATAGCGACCCCAAACACACCTCCGAGATGACAACTGCCTTGCTAAAGAAGCTGAGGGTAAAGGTGATGGACTAGCTAAGCATGTCTCCAGATCTAAACCCTATTGAACATATGTGGGGCATCCTCACATGGAAGGTGGAGGAGCGCAAGGTCTGTAACATCCACCAGCTCCATGATGTCATCATGGAGGAGTGGAAGAGGACTCCAGTGGCAACCTGTGAAGCTCTGGTGGACTCCATGCCCAAGAGGGTTAAGGCAGTGCTGGAAAATAATGGTGGCCACACAAAATATTGACACTTTGGGCCCAATTTGGACATGTTCACATGTACTCACTTTTGCTGTCAGCGGTTTAGACATTAATGGCTGTGTGTTGAGTTATTTTGAGGGGACAGCAAATTTACGCTGTTATACAAGCTGTACAATCATTATTTTACATTGTAGCAAAGTGTCTTCAGTATTGTCACATGAAAAGATCTAATAAAATATTTACAAAAATGTGAGGGGGTGTACTTACCTTTGTGAGATACTGTATTTAGTTCACAGCACACTGGTTAACTCTGCTTGCAACTGAGAAGGATGCAGAACAGGGCTCAGTTCTGCAGCTTGTTGTGCTGCTATGTCTCCACACAGCTAGTGGTGCTGATGTGGGATTTGTCAGCTCCACCCCTCCTTCTCCATGTCCTCCTCTGCTGAATTTTCCCATGAACTACAAATACACTCTAAGCTTTCAAGGGGCTATTCAATGAGTCAGTCTGAAAGGTGTCATGCAGTGTTTCAGCTGGTCTGTCTAGGGGACAGGAACCACACCAAAGTAGAGATTCTGACAGCACTGCAGTGACAGGCCCAGAGGTGGTTCATGCTACAACAACTGGAGCCAGGAATGGTGGTGTGCGATAATGGCACAAACCTCCTGTCTGTCCTTAGACATGGAAAGTTGACACAAGTGCCATGCCTGGCACATGTCCTCAATTTGGTGGGGCAGCAATTTTTTTATACAGGTACTCAAGGTTGGAAGATCTGCTGAAGCAGGCCAGAAGAGTCTGTAGCCATTTCAGGTGGTCATACACAGCCAGTGCTCATTTGGCTGAAATTCAGTGGGAATTCCATCTGCTCGTAAACTGTCTGATTTGTGACATGCCCACCAGGTGGAACTCAACTTTGGCAATGCCGCAGCAGCTGCACGTGCAGCAAAGGCCCATCAACGAGTACCTGTGTGACTATGGCATGACAGGCTTAGGCTGGCTAGGATTTTTTTCCCCACGCCAATGGCTGTTGATAAAGAACGCATGCACTTTACTGTCACCATTTGAGGAGGCCACAAGGATGATGAGCCGTGACAATGTTTGCATAAGTGACACAGTCCATGTTGTGTTCCTGCTGGAGCAGACTTTGCATGGCATTATGGACAGGGCATTCGAGGCAGAGCAGTGGGAGGAAGGGGAAGACTTCCTTTCCTCTCAAGACCCACTTTATGCAGACACCATTCTTTCTACGCCACAGAACACACAAGAGAAGAATACAAAGGAGGAGAAGGATTCTGGCAACTTTGAACGCATTGAAACAGAGCAAGACATATGTTAACCCTTAACAGATTGTTTTCCGTCCCCAGAACCCATGGGAGTAGTACGTGGCTGGGAGGAGACAGTTCCAGATACTGCAATCCTCAGTTACCCCGATGATTCTGCCTCTCATGCCTCCGCAAACTTGCCGTGCATGGGCTCCCTCATTTTTCAAAGCCTGCGAAAGGACCCGAGAATACATGGCATCAAGGTGAAGGATCACTATGGGTTGGAAACCCTCCTTGACTACCATTACAAGGGGAAAGTCTCGGAACTCATCCCATCCCCCCAGAGGGATCAGAAGATGAAATCTTTTGAGGACACCCTAAAGAGGAGTTTATGTAATGCCTTTCCCAACTCTGGTAGGAAAAAAGTACAGTCTAGTGGAAAATGTTGTTTTGAGGCTTCTGATGGTCAAGAGAGTAGCGGTGGAGAGGGGGGCTACCTCAGTGATGCCTTTCAAAATTTTTTAGTAGTCAGCACTCAGGGCTGTAAACGTACACATCACATTGGCAGCATCTTCATCATATGGTGGGAGATTATCAAGGGGTGAAAACACATATGGACAGCTTTCCAGCTGACGATCCACTGGGTTACTGGGTCATGAGAATAGACCACTGGCCAGAACTTTCCCAGTATGCAACAGAGCTGCATCCAGCGTGCTTTCCGAATGGGCATTCAGTGCTGCCGGAGGTTTTGTGACAGATAAGAGAGTGCATCTGTCCACGGCTGACATTTATCAAAATGAATCAGTCCTGGATTGGCAGCAGCTATAAAGCCCCTGATATTGATGTCGCTGATTAAGTTCTTTCTGGATCTGGAATCTCTGAAATACTGTCTAGGCTGCTTAGCTTTGTGGGTGTTGATTTCATCTGCAAGAAATTTTTTGGTGTAGGTTTCATGAGCACAATTAACACTCAAGGACCAATTTTACGCACCTGTTGGACAGGTGCATATCATTGCAATTTTTGACAGCAAGGCCAACTCTTGCTTTCATCAAGAGTACCTCTATAGGGCTACGGTGTGAAGGCACCACGACACCCAAAGCCCAATTTTTTACACCTGTTACTTCTATCCAAAGTTTGCAAAAGAGACAGTAGAATTTATTTTAAAACTCTAATCTTTTTCCGAGTGCACAAAATTGTGGCCTCATCATACAGACTGGCTCCCCAAGCAGTTGTTTAAAAAATAAAGAAAACTTGAAGGGGAAATGTCATTTTTTGGATTTATAAATGTAATTATTGCTGCAGCATGTTCTATACACAGTACAGATGTGCCATTTTTCAGGCAGACTAAGGGGACCCCCAGGCACAAATGTAAAGGCATTTTTCATTTTTATAGTTATTTCTCATTTTGATAGTTTCACTTTAAGAATAAGTAAATCACTGCTCATTTAAAAATTATGTTGGGCAGTACCCAGAAATCTATACCCTTTGTATACCCAATTACTTGCATATAAGCCTTCAAAATGGGAACTTTTGATTTTTTAAGTTCGGGTCCTATAGACTTCAATGGGGTTCGTTATTCAGTTCTGAACTTTTGCGATGTTCTAAAGTTCTGCTGTGAACCAAACAGGAGGTTGTTCAGCCCATCTCTACCATCCACAGTCCAATGGACAGTCTGAATGAACCAACCAGTCCTTGGAGCAGTTCATTTGGGCCTTTGTGTCAGCCTACCAAGATGATTGGGTTGCCCTTCTGCCTTGGGCAGAATTCACTCACAACAATCATCATAATGCCAGCATTCAGGAATCTCCATTTTTCATAGTTTTCGGTAAACACCCACACCTTCTTTTGCCTATACCCTGTACTCCTGAGATCCCTGTCCAAACTCTACTTCTGCAGGTGGACAAGAGACACAAAAGATTTGCTGACCAACTTTGTTGAGGTGTCCCTCTATTTCAGCCTGGGGACAAGGTTTGGTTGGCTACTAAGAATATCCCCCTAAAGGGTCCCTCCATTAAGCTTGCACCTTGTTATATTGGGCCCTATGTTTTCTTTGCCAGAATCAACCCGGTTTGCTATAGACCCTGTTCGCCCTCTCAGCTTAAAATGCCCAACTCTTTTCATGTATCTCTACCCAAGGCATTGTCTTGGATACATTTTCTCGCTAATCAACACTGGCAACCCCTCCTACCCATCCATCTCAAGAATACGAGGTTAACAGAATCCTGGATCCCAAAGTCTCCCATGGTAAATTCCAATATCTGATTGATTGGAGGGGTTTTGGTCCTGAGGAAAGATTTTGGGTTCCCACTACTGATGTTTCTGATCCTCGACTGGTGAAAAGATTCTACCTTTTCTGTCCCTTGAAACCCAGACCCCAGCAGCCAGGGAGGCCCTGTAAAGGGGGGGGGGGTAATGTCACGGTTCCGTGTACATTAATCCGGTGCCAGGTTTTACCTCCTGTTTAAGCTTGCCAATTTGCCCTGAACCTAGGTATTATTAATCCTTTGTACCTGTGGCTTAGTGTTCAAGCAACATGTCTCCACGCACTCCTGTTTTTCTGGTGTTTGCTGTCTCTGAGTATTCCCTTATTCTGTGTGTTGTTTGATCTAGTCTTTGTTCTTAGTGTTTCCCTCTGGCTGTGCTGTTATATTTTCTTTGGTTTCAGTCTGTGGATCCCTTCATTTCCTGTTGCTGTGTGTGCCTCTCTTAGTTTAGTGTCTGTGTGTACCCCGTGTCCTTCCAGGGTGCTATTTGGTTTCAGTGTGCCTGCATGGGTGTGCTAAAGAGCCACAACCTTGGGGCTGCCTCACAGCACAACATCCACACCTCCAGTGGCTCTGGTGAAGACTGCGTGGCTCCTTAGACCCTGCAACTTTGGCACACCTCCATTTGCATGCAGTCACATTGCTTCTGCAGCTGTGGGGATCCATTCCCAGGTACACCTGGTTAGTTGTCCATTGGTCCACTAGATCTTGAGTGACAGTCCCAGGTGGTCTTACCCTCTGATCGTGACAATAGACAGGACTATGGGAGTTGCTATGCAGGAGTCTGTCAACCCTGCTACTCCTTCTACTAGCAACCTGATCTACTATTTTCCCATGACTCAGTCAGAAAGCTGTCTGAGCTGGAACCTGAGAGCTGATGCCTAGTGCTGGGGAGAAAATTGGGGTGGGCAGTAGAGTGCAAAGTTCTGAAAGTCAGGCAACTAGTTTTGTGCATGTGATGAAGAAAATGTTTCATGTTATTCATGATTGGTCTTGTTGTGTTGTTGGCAGCAGCCTGCACTTTTATATTTAGTCTGTATACCTGTGCAATAATTCTTTGTTTATTAAGATATAGATTCTACCATTGAACTTTCAAAATAAGAAAACACTGGATAGAGAGAGAAGGGAATGGTGAAGGTATTGTAGCTCTAATTTTGTCGTGTCTCAGTCTGTAACTGTCAGGAAAAGACTGCTCTCGGCCTTTCCGCGGTGGTGCGTGCGCCTGTGCGCGTTCGCGCTCGCCCGTGCGCGTGCCCACGCGCGCACGCGCCGGAAACGGCGCCTGGCGGCCCTATTTCAGTCAGCAGAGCCCTGCAGCCGGTGTTTTCCACTCTACAATGTTCCCTGCACCTGTGACACCCCGGTGACTACTTTCGTGTGATTTCCTGTTCCTGTGACCCCGGCTTTTCCTTGGACCTGTTGATATCTGCCTGCATCTGGCAGGCTTGTTTGCGACCATGCGCTTGCCTGCTCCTACTGTGCTTCTGTTGCCAGCACGTTGCTGACCCTGCCTGTACCCGACCATCCCTTTGCCTGATCCCGTTGTACCGCGCCGCCTGCCAGTTGCCAACCCGGACTGAACCACTACTCTCCTGTCTTGCACGAGCTTCCTTGGACTTCTCCTTACCACCTGAAGATTGTCCAACCCTCGTGCCCCCCTGTGCTCCAGAGCTCCCTGTCCACACTACCAGGGGTTCTCGAACCTGGGCCACAAGAGAGGTTGCCCCCGCATAAGCCAGACTCTACCACCAGGTACGTGACAGAAGCGGACAACCATGCCAGAGTCTGCGCCGGGGCCCTCTCCTATGGTGGAGCTATGCACGCACCTCGCTGGACTAACCCAAGCAGTGCAAAACCTGCAGGAAGGATATGCATGCCTGGAAGATAAAGTTCAGGACTTGACCAATCCTAATCCCTCCAGCAGGGGGCACATAGCTCCCCGTACCTCAGTGACTCTGCCCATGGAGCCCAAGGTACCTATGCCCGAGCGGTTTACGGGGAACCGCGGGAAGTTCAGGGCCTTCCGCAGTGCCTGCTACTTGTATTTTGCTCTCCAGCCCCACACGTTCTCCTTGGAGGCCACCAAGGTGGGCCTGGTAATATCCCTCCTCCAGGACGACCCACAGGCCTGGGCTCATCGACTTCTGGAGCAAAAGGCCCCTGAGGTCTCCACTTTGGACGGATTCTTCAAGGCTATGGCCCAGCTATATGAGGACCCACACCTGGCAGCCACAGCGGAGTCTACGCTCCATACCCTCCAGCAGGGTGACAGCCCTGTGGAGGACTACGTATCCGAGTTCCGGTACTGGAGTGCGGATACCGCATGGAATGGTGCGGCCCTCTGCCACCAGTTCCGGCTGGGACTTTCAGAATCGCTCAAGGATGAGTTGGCACGTGTCGGGGTTCCTCACACCCTGGATGCGCTTATTAATCTGGCCATCCAGATAGACCGTTGCTTGCGGGAGCGCAGCGCAGAGAGGGCCACCGTGTCCCTGCGTCCTTCCTGGATGCCTCCCCAAACACCTACCCTTCCAGGTCCCAGCTCAGCGGCAACCCCCTCCTCCTCTCCACGAAGCCATCCTGAGTCCTGGCGGTCTAGCTTTTTGTGCCCATCCTTATCTCCAGTGGAACGTCAGCGGCGGATGGACGTTAATTTGTGCCTCTACTGCGGCAGCTCAGGGCATCTCCTCAGTAGTTGCCCCGCCAAGACTGGCAAGAAACCTGCTCCAGTCCTAGGGGAGGTGCCATCCCTGCTGGGTTCTCAGCCGCACCTGACCCGACATCCTGTTGCAGCTCCCGATATGGACATTCAAGTGTCGGCTAGTCTGGATTCGGGAGCATGCAGCTGCTTCATAGATGTGTCATTCGCTGCCCAGCATCGGGTTCCTCTCAGGCCTAAGGAACGCCCATTGTCGATCCGTTTGGCCGATGGGTCAGCAATCAAGTCAGGTGCAGTGAATCAGGAAACTCTTCCTTTGCCGACCCGGACGGTCGAAGGCCACACTGAGTTACTGGTGCTGGATGTTATCGCTTTCCCGTTGAGTCCCGTGATCCTGGGTCTCCCATGGCTCCGAGCACACAGTCCTCACATTGACTGGAACTTGGGTGAGGTCCGGTTCCGGTCCCCATACTGCCGGGATAACTGCTTCCCACCATCCCAGATAGCACCGCCAATGGTGCTCTCCCTCAATCCTGACCCGGACCAGGAAACCCGCCTTGCTATTCCTGAAGCGTACCGAGACTTCTGGGACGTCTTTAGTAAGAAGGGAGCAGACACCTTACCTCCACATCGGCCATACGATTGCCCGATAGACCTGCTGCATGGAGCCGAGATTCCTTTTGGCAGAATATTCCCGCTCTCCGAAGTGGAGCTTGCGGCTCTCAAAGTCTATATCAAGGAGAATCTACAGAAGGGTTTCATCAGGCCTTCCACATCACCAGCAGAGCTGGGATCTTCTTCGTGGAAAAAAAAAATCATGCTCTCCGGCCATGTATTGACTACCGCGATCTTAACAAGATCACAATTAAAACAGATACCCCCTGCCTCTGGTTCCGGAACTGTTTCAGCGCCTCGGCTCTGCAACCGTGTTTACCAAGCTGGATCTTCGGGGGGCCTATAATCTGATCCGCATACGGGAGGGGAATGAATGGAAGACAGTGTTTCACACACGATTTGGCCACTTTGAATATTTGGTCATGCACTTCGGGCTGTGCAATGCCCCGGCCACTTTCCAACATCTGGTCAACGATATCTTCAGGGACTTTCTCGATCAGTTTGTTGTTGTATATCTGGACGATATCTTGATCTTTTCCCCCTCCCTAGAGGAACATCGGAAACATGTCAGGCTTGTACTCAGCTGCCTACGACAGCACGGCCTGTATGCTAAAGCCGAAAAGTGTGTCTTTGAACGCACGAAGATCGCCTCCTTGGGATTCCAGATCTCCACCTCTGGCACAACCATGGATTCCCAAAAGGTCACAGCTATTGTGGACTGGCCCCCACCGGAGGACAAAAAGGCGGTACAACGCTTCGTTGGCTTTTCCAAATTTTATAGAAAGTTTATCCGGGGTTTTTCTGCTGTTATCTCCCTGATAACGCAGCTAACCAAACAAAACACCCGCTTCACCTGGACCCCAGAAGCACAAAGTGCCTTTCAGACCTTAAAGAGGCTATTCACCTCGGCACCTGTTCTTAAACACCCCGACTCCATGCGGCCCTACATCTTGGAGGTAGATGCTTTGGAAACCGCCGTCGGGGCAGTCTTGTCCCAGAGACAGGGGCCTAAGGCATCCCTGCACCCCATCGCCTTCTTCTCACGGAAGCTCTCTCCCCCAGAGAGAAACTACGACGTGGGTGACAGGGAGCTTCTAGCCATTAAATCCGCCCTGGAAGAATGGCGGTACCTCTTGGAAGGGGCTACTCACCCAGTTTTGGTCTTCACGGACCACAAAAACCTTGAGTATCTTAGGACTGCCAAGAGGCTTAGACCCCGCCAAGCATGATGGGCCCTATTTTTCTCCCGGTTTAATCTGCACAACAGTACCGGCCCAGATCCAAGAACGTCAAGCCAGATGAGCTGTCTAGGATGTTTCATGAAACTGGAGAAATTCCCCCGTCGGACACCATCCTACCAGCGCACCACTTCCTGCTAATCCAAGAGGATCTCCTAACTCAGATCAGGCAAACGTTGGCCAGCTCCGCCATACCCACAATTCCTGGGCTTGCTCTCAAGGATGGTTTATGGTGGTCGGATACGCAAGTATTTGTGCCAGAACAGCTTCGCCTGTCCACCCTGGAACTCTGCCATGACCACCACTTAGCCGGACACTTTGGCCATCAGAAAACTACCGAGCTACTTGCCCGCACCTTTTGGTGGCCACAGTTGAGAGAGGACTGTAGAAATTACGTGAAGGCCTGTCCTGTCTGTGCTAGGAACAAGGTGGAAAGAACCAGAGCCTGGGGTCTATTAAATCCATTACCTGTCCCTGAGCGCCCGTGGGCACAGATTTCAATGGATTTTATTGTGGAATTGCCACCATCCGCAGGCTATACAACGATCTTTGTGGTGGTCAACCGCCTCATGAAGATGGCATACTTTATTCCGATGAGGGGTACCCCCTCGGCCACAGAAACGGCCAAAGTTTTCATCCGGGAAGTTATCCGCCTACACGGCATTCCGAAAAGCGTGGTATCGGACAGAGGGGTGCAATTCACCTCCCGAGTCTGGAGGTCCCTGTGATCCATCTTAGGAATCAAGTTAGCCTTTTCGTCGGCCTACCACCCGCAGCCCAACGGCCAAACAGAAAGGACCAACCAGACCCTGGAGCAATATCTCTGATGCTACTCTTCTTACTCCCAAGATGACTGGGTCTCCTTGTTACCATTAGCCGAGTTCGCCTACAACAATTTCATCCATTCGGCCACCAAGCAGTCTCCGTTTTGGGCGAATCTCGGCTACCATCCCACATTCCTGCCTGTTTCCGTCCCAGAAAGTGCCATTCCAGCCACACAGGAAATCACCAAATTTTTGGAAGAAAATAACAAGATGCTGCAGGAGACCCTTGCGCAGACTCAGGGGCGTAACAAGGAACTTTACGACAGGAAGAGACGCAGAGAGCCTGGCGATCAGGTCTGGTTGGCGACCACTAATCTGCGACTGTCCTGTCCATCAAAAAAGCTGGGACCAAAATTCATAGGACCCTTCCCAGTTAAAAAGAGGATTAACAAGGTGGCCTATGAACTTGACCTGCCATCCTCACTCAAGATCCATCCGATGCTCCACGTCCACCTCCTAAAGCCAGTGGCCAAGGATCTGTTTCCTGGACAACGGTCGGCTCCACCTGGACCAGTAGTAATAGATGGAGAGGAGGAGTTCGAGGTGGAATCAATTCTTGATTGTAGAAGAAGAGCTGGGGGAATACAGTTTCTGGTAAAATGGAAAGGTTACGGCCCTGAGGAGAACTCATGGGAGCCAGAAAGCAACTTTCATGCCCAGGAAATGGTCAGAACTTTTTGGAGAAACAATCCAGCCAAGAGCGCCCAGATGGGCATCCGGAGGCTGCCCCTCGGGGGGGGGGGAAATGTCAGGAAAAGACTGCTCTCGGCCTTTCCGCGGTGGTGCGTGCGCCCATGCGCGTTTGCCTGGCGGCCCTATTTCAGTCAGCAGAGCCCTGCAGCCGGTGTTGTCCGCTCTACAATATTCCCTGCGCCTGTAACCCCCGGTGACTACTTTTGTGTGATTTCCTGTTCCTGTGACCCCGGCTTTTCCTTGGACCTGTTGATATCTGCCTGCATCTGGCCCCGGCTAGTTTGCGACCATCCGCTTGCCTGCTCCTACTGTGCTTCTGTTGCCAGCACATTGCCGACCCTGCCTGTACCCGACCACCTGTTTGCCTGATTCCGTTGTACCGCACCGCCTGCCAGTTGCCAACCCGGACTGAACCACTACTCTCCTGTCTTGCACAAGCTTCCTTGGACTTCTTCTTACCACCTGAAGATTGTCCAGCCCTCGTGCCCCCCTGTGCTCCAGAGCTCCCTGTCCACACTACCAGGGGTTCTCGAACCTGGGCCGCAAGAGAGGTTGCCCCGCATAAGCCAGACTCTACCACCAGGTACGTGACAGTAGCTGCCTAGGTAGTCACTGATTCGGGGGAAGCTCCTGATTCATATGAGAAAAGTGATAGTAATCAGCAAGTCCCTGCCAAATGTATATTGTATAAATATATAATAATTATGTTTGTTACTAAGTTTAGGAGACAGTTTGAAAAAATATTGATTCAGAAGCCCCTTTTGTGTACTGCCCGGCAGTAGAGACCAAAGGTGCTCACTAAGTTTGCTGGCCTACAGAAGATTTTCGCTAAAACTCTAACCTAGCAGTATAGACTGCAATATCAAGATGTTCTTCAGAAGGTGACACAGGAAAAAGAGACAAAGCAAGAGGATTGGTGTGAAGTGAATATCTGGGACAACTTAAGTGTACTTCTGTCAGGGCAGGGCTCTCAGCCCTCCCTTCTCATTGCTCTGGTTGCTAATCTGTCAGTTAATTACCAGTGCTCATCATTCCACAGTGGCTCAAGTGGTGATCATTTCCTGCTCCTCCAGCCTACAGCCAGCCCCTTTTGGCTATTTAAATTGTCTGGTTCAGTCCTTCCATGCCTTCGCCTTGGTCAAACATATCTGGAAACTTTCTGCTGTGTTCCTGTTGAAGACTTGCCTGGTTGACGTCCCTTCTGGTTCCTGATCCTGTCTGCTGCCTCCGACTATGCTGATCTCTGGCTTCCTAATTTACTGGCTTGTTCTGGCTACCTGCTTTCGCTACCATACCCTGGCTATGTTTAGACTACGTTTACTATTTGTACCATTTTTACCAATATATTAAAAGGCGTGAATTCATGGTTCCTGTCAGTAGGCGAAGGCCATGAATTCAGAAGATGCAGGCAATCCACCCAGTGGTAATGTTTGTTCAGATTGAATGAGGAGGACCACCGGTTGGATCAGTTTGCCATAGCCTTACAAATGCTCCTGATTCACACTGCTCACCTGGATCCTCCCATGGTGGCTGTTCCAGTACAACCTGTGTTGCAGGCTGTCCCTGCTCCTGCTCCATTCTCTGTGCAGGCACCCGCCTCGAATATTACCTCTATAAGAGGTATGTCTGGTTCCTCTCTGCTTCCCCAGCGATTTGGGGGTGATCCAGTTCAATGCAGAGGCTTTCTCAACCAGGTTGGGATATACTTTGAGATGCTGCCCCAGGCGTTCCCCAAAGACAGAAGCAAAGTAGACTTCATTATTTCTTTGCTTTCTGATAGAGCCTTGGCCTGAGCAAACCCTCTATGGGAGATGCAAAAACCCATTGTCCTGAGTTACCCTGAGTTTGTGGCTTCCTTTAAAAGGGTATCTGGCATTCCTGCATGCTCCAATTCTGCTGCCAAGAGCCTCATGTCCATCAAACAGAGTATGAGAACTGTTGTTGATTAAGCCATTGAATTCCATCCAGACCAATGAGACCCTCGTGGCTGCTTTTTCTCATGGTTTCTCGGATAACATAAAAGATGAGATAGCAGCCCGAGACATACCCATGGATCTGGGGAAGTTGATCATGTTTTCCACTCTCATTGACTCCAAACTCTGAGAGAGAACTTCCTTTAAAGAGTGCTTGTGGAAGCCTCACATTTGACTCCGGACTTAACAGTCCTACCCTTGCCTCACTCACCCCCCATGCCGCCTGGTACCGAGTCTGCCAGTGAAGTAGAACCCATGAAGTTGGGCTTCATACGTCTCTCTGTGAATGAGAGGGCCTTTAGGAAGAGGGAGAGATTGTGCCTTTATTGTGGCCATGCAGATCACTTTTTTAAATCTTGTCCTACCCATCCAGGAAACATCCATACCTTGAGGTCCTGTAGGGGAGAGACATTAGGTGGCATTGTTACATCCCCAGTTATCCTGAAGGATAAGCCTTTAGTTCTGGTTACCCTTTCTTGGTCTGAGTCGTTCATCGAGACACAGGCTCTAGTCGACTCTGGGGCTGCAGGCCTGTTCATAGATAGTGCCTTTGTGTTAAAGCACTCAATTCCATGGCAGCTTTGTGCCATTCCATTTGCCATTGAGGCTATTAATGGGAGACCTCTACAGCCTGCCCATGTGACTCATGAGACTGCTCCATTGACCATGGCTGTAGGGGCTCTTCACCATGAGATAATGCAATTCCAAGTAATTTCCTCACCTCATTACCTGGTGCTTATTGGTTATCCTTGGTTACAGAGGCACAACCCCTCTTGATTGACTTCATGCTGAGGTTCTTTCCTGGTCACCATAATGCAGTAAAACATGTTTTCAGAAAGGGGCTAAGGTCTTGTGCACCTCTTCACTCTCCTCCTTGCCAGAAGAGTACCGCAAATTTAGCGATGTCTTTGACAAAGGTCAAGCTAGTTTGATTGCGCAATTGACCTTCAACCTGGTGCCATGCCCCCTCATGGCCGAGTTGACCCTTTGTTTGCCTCGGAGGATAAAGCCACGGAGGAATATGTTGCCAATGTACTTTCTCAAGGGTTCATCCACAAATCCTTGTTTCCTGCTGGTGCTGGCTTCTTTTTTGTGACAAAGAAAAGTAGTGAACTGAGACCTTGTATCGATTATAGGGGTCTCAATCACATAACAATTCAGAACGCTTATTCGATCCCATTATTTATGGAATTATTTGACCGTCTCAAGGGAGCAACGGTTTTCATGAAGCTCTGAGAGGGGCATACAATCTCGTGAAGATCAAGGAGGGGGGCGACAAATGGAAAACTACGTTTAAAATCAGGACATTATGAATACCTTGTAATGCCGTTTGGTCTTTGCAACGCTCCTGGAAATTTTCAGAAATTCATTAACGATGTCCTCTGAGATATGTTGCAGCAATTAAAATGTATTTTAAACCCTGTGCTGAGGTGAAAAAAATATTATTGACTGCAGCTGCTGTACACAAAGTGCTAATCACCTGAACAAAAAAATGAACCAAATTACAGCGCTTGCAATTTTGCAAAATAACAATGTGTGGAAATTGCAGAAAAATGTTTTTCCAAAGTGGAGGGTGAAATGCGTTGACGCAATTTCCGATAATGGGTCCCAACGACGTCACTTCCGGAAGTCATGGAACACACGCTGGTTACGGCATTCACAGCTAGGTTTCACTGCATTACATGCCGGTTTAATTTTTATGTTTTGTAAGTAGCCATTTTTTATGGCGCAATAAAAGTGAATATCATACAGTACTTCACTATCTGGCCCTTTTCTTCTCTCCCTTATCTGGAGTTTGGTGTTCAATTGGATTCCTTTTGGGAGGCATGCTGTGGAGTCTTTACATTTTGCAACCTATACCAAGCTTGTCTGACCTCCAGACTGAAAAGTCCATTGTTTCCGGTGAGTGGGGACACATGAGGGGTGTGTGACACACTACAGCACAAGTTTTTACTGTTGGAGCACTTCAGCACTTTGGATAAGATTGGAGCACAAGAGCACTTTTGATATATGGACTTTATTGATTAATATTTTTTGCACGATTGTAAGTTGATACAGTTATGATTATGTGTATCAATAAGCAATAATTTGTTATTTTCCACATATTATTAAGCACTTTTTTGCCATTTGCACACATTGTTATTTTGCACAATTGCAAATGTTGCAGCAATGTGTGGTGGTTTATCTCGATGATATCCTCATATATTCTAAATCCTTAGAGAGCCACCACACAGATGTCTTCCATGTGCTACAGAGGCTGAGATATAATAACCAGTATTGTACGTTAGAGAAGTGCAAGTTCCATTGTGAACAGGTTAAATTTCTGGGTTATGTCATTTCTACTGCCGGTTTTTCGATGGACACAGAGAAATCTGCAGTTCTACAATGGCCTTGACCCATAGGTCTACGTCCGCTACAACGTTTTCTTGGCTTTGTCAATTATTAGAAATCTATTTGGAACTTCTCTTCTCTGGTCAAACCCCTGACTGATATGACCAGAAAGGATGGTAACCCACAGAACTGGTCTCCGGATTTCATTAAAGCATTTGAGACTCTCAAGGCTGCTTTTGTTTCAGCTCCTGTGCTGGCACATCCTAATCCTACGTTAACCTTCATCCTTGAGGTTGATGCATCTGAGACTGGAGAAGGCACTTTTCTGTCTCAATGGCCTACCTCTGAGAGCGATATGTATCCATGTGGCTACTTCTCTAAGAAATTGTCTCCTGTGGAGTGCAATTACGTGATTGGGGTCAGAGAATTGTTAGCTATTATTTTATCTCTGAAAGAATGGAGGCATCTCCTCAAAGGTACCACTGTGCCGGTTCTCATTTTGACTGACCATAAGAATCTCACCTTCTTGTCTGAGGCAAAAAAGGGCTGATGCATTGTCGCAACAGTTTTCCACAGCTTCCAAGGTCGGTTCCTGCTCCTGTGATACCTCCCAATCGTATTCTGGCCACTGTTCGTACTAGTCTCACTTCACCTTTGGGTGACAGAATTCTGTCCGCTCAGATACATTCTCCTCCCGAGAAACCTGGTGACTGCTGCTTTGTCCCTGAGAATCGCTGCACTGCTTTGCTCCAGACTTACCATTCTCCCAAGGCAGCTGGCCACCCCGGAAAGAATCAACTCATTTGGGCTATTTCTCAACAATTCTGGTGGCCTAGTTTCTGCACTGATGCGACTGCCTTCGTAGCCACTTGTTCCATGTGTGCTCAGTGTAAGACACCACAACACCTTGCAGTGGGCCTCTTACAACCCATACCCAATGGAGAGAGGCCTTGGACCCACCTGCCTATGGATTTTATTGAGGAGTTACCCAACTCCCAGGGCAACAAAGTTATTCTCATTCTCATGGTGGTTGACTGGTTCTCAAAAATGTCTCATTGTATTCGACTGGAGAAGTTGCTCACATCCAAAGAACTGGCATCCATTTTTGCTCAGGAGATCTTTCAGTTACATGGGCTTCCCAACCCCAAGGTTATCATCTCAGACGGGGTACCCAGTTTGTCTCCAGGTTTTGGTGAGCCTTATGTACACAGTTAGGAATTCAGCTTTCCTTCTCTACGTATTACCCGCAGTCCAATGGGGCCGCAGATTGAGCTAACCAAGCCTTGGAGTAGTTTCTACATTGCTACATTTCCAACCACCATAACAACTGGTCAGACCTCCTACCTAGGGCGGAGTTTTCTCACAATAGTGCAGTCAATATCACTTCCCGATTGTCTAAGTTTATGGGGAATTATGGTTTCCAACCATCCATGATGCCTGACTCTTCTGTTCCTCAAAGAATTCCTGCATTAGAGGAGCATCTCTGTGATCTTTGTTCCACTTGGGTGCAGGTCCAAGAGTTCTTACAATGTGCCAGTGAGAGGTACAGACTCCATGCTGACTGCAGACGCCTCTGAAGTAATTGCTAATAACTCATTATCATGTAAAAGCTGGTGTTTTTTAATATATACGCAAACACAGTGTCCCTTTATTTTTTGACTCACCAGTCAGGGTGGGATCCAGGTAATCATAAAAGAAGGTACTAATGACAAACAAGAAGAGAATTGACCCCACCTTAAAGTAATTACCACTGGCCAAGCAGCTTAAATAAGGGATATTTAATGCAAAATTCACAAAAATACAAAACTGGATTAAAAAATTTCCACCACCAACACCCTAGCCTATGGATTTAAAAACAGACAACGTTGTCTATAATCAATGCAGCTGCTTCATTCAAACTGCTCATTCATACACATTTCACACATATAACCCGCTGGCTGATATATTAATCTTGATAACTAGGATATAGGGACCCCTGGGTATGGAGCCATCAATAGCTCAGGTAAACTTCCTGGTAAGGGTTATGAAGTTATTACCTAGGTCCTAAAATGACACGGGTGCTTGTGTGCATGTGTAGCTCCGTGAGTGACACAAGCAAGTGGAAATCTAATCCAAACCATATGACAAATGACAGGTATAGAACCAGATTACTGTTCAATCATTTCTGTGGTCTAGGATTGCACTATATAAAGCAAAGCTAGCAAGGCTAAAACTGAATAAGAAAAGTAATGATGACATCCATGTAGATGTTGATTACACAGTTCTCAGTAGTGCCAGTAATAGTCACAAAGCAATATGTGTCCAGCTGTTGCGCATTGCCATCAAAAGTTCCCTGTAGACTGTTAACATTAAGCTGTAAAGTGGAACAAAGACCTGCCAGTCCGCTCACCCAGCCAAAGGCAATGTGCTCCAACTAGGGTTGTCACATCATCCCTTTAATCCAGGACGCATATTAATTATACAGGTCCTGTGGTAGATTAAGGTGGTAATTAAACTCACTTGGTGCCTTATCTGCATTAAATTAGCCTCAGAACCTGTGTAATTCATATGTGTCCTGTATTAAAGGGATAATGTGGCAACCCTAGCTCCAACATCCGTGATATCCCAGGATAATCGGTTCTCTCACACAGGCATGGTGCAGGAAATCACTGAGAGGCAGGGATCAAGATTGGAGTACCGCTCAGGGTTGGAGCGTTCACCGCTTGTCAGGCGTGATCAAGTTAGGTAGTAGCTCAGTGTGCTTTTTCTAAGATGAATGCCACAGTACTCAGGGAGATAATAGAGCATGTGCAGGCAAGCAGATTGCATCAGGTGTCACGACAAGGCATCACTCATGTGGTGTTGTGACAACCGACATTTTTTGCTCAATCAGCATGAGTTTTTTCAGGGATGGGAGGGGCTAGTTTTGGACTTTTATTTATTTTATTTATATACCTGCATGCTTTGGCCAATCACAGCACGCTCTGCTGTGAGAGCCCTAATCATGGCTAAGGGGGCTAAGTCCATGCCCCACACTATATAAGGCTGCTTACACAAAGCGACTGTATGTAGTGTGTTGGAGTGGACCTTGCACTCCTTCACCTTCTGTTTGAGGATGTCCCACAAATTCTCAATAGGGTTTAGATCTGGAGACATGTTTGGCCAGTCCATGACCTTTACCCTCCGCTTCTTTAGCAAGGCAGTGGTCTTCTTTGATGTGTATTTGGGGTCGTTATCATGTTGGAATACTGCCCTGTGGCCCTGTCTCTGAAGAGAGGGGATCATGCTCTGCTTTAGTATGTAACAGTACATGTTGGCATTTGGTCATAAGGATTTGGACTTTTCCACTAGCACAGTATACACTCTTTTTAAATGTGATGTCCCTACTTGTTCCTGATCCTGTCTGATGCCTCTGGCTACGCCGATCTCTGGCTTTCTGATTTACTGGCTTGTTCTGACTACACACTTTGGCTACCATACCCTGGCTATGTTTTAACTACATTTACTATCTCTACCATTTTTAATATTATATTAATTAAGAGGTGTGATTTTAAATGCATTTTCTGTCTCCATCTGATTCCTGATTCCTGACAACCCTAAGAAATAAAGGAATGTTGGATATTTCCCTATTAAGTACAACTGATGCCTCCTCACTTTCCTGCCTGCTGCCAGTAGAGGTCACTGGTAACTGGCACTAGAGTGAGAGCTCACAGGAATACTGGATTACGAACATTTATGTTCCCTGTAGGAGGAGTTTTTTCAGTTGTGCATTCTGGGGTAGAGCACAAATATTTGAGACAGGTCTGGTCTGGTTGTTATTCCTTCCCCCAACCCTCTCTTGTGCTGTTTGGAGTTCTAACTGTTGAGCCTGTAGCCTGCAGTATATGGGGCCTGAATTGGGATCAGAAGTGATTCTCAGAAACTGTCCTGCCTGGTTGAAGGGATAGCTTAACCAAGACTGAGGATAATAAGAGGGACCCTGCTGGAGGAAGGAGTTGTGAAGAAGGTGAATCTTTGCAGGGATCTGGTGGTTATCTTGGAAAGATTCACAGAGTTATGTGAGGATGCACTGTGGTATGGCAGATGCATGGCAGTGCTGGCAGTGTTGGCTTGAAGTTCCTGTGCAAACTGGAAGTGGATTTGGGGTCTGTAAGTTTTGCTATGGGTATTTGCTGCCCTCAACCCCCTCTCCCTGTGTGCTTAGAGCAGTACAATATTAAAAAGACACTAAAGTAACTGGTGCTCAATGCTTTTCTTTCAAAGATTTTTTATTGGGTTTTGACAAGAGAAAATATTAAAGCCAAAAACATATTACAAAATGTATATAATGAAAACAGACTGAAAGGTTAAATGGTAACAGAAGACTCATCCTATACCAAGATGTTAACATTTTATGTAGTAAAATCTTGTGGGAGTATATAGTCAACCTATTACGGAAAACTAATGATTCAAGAGAACTAATGCCTTAATGAAGCAACATGAAAAATCAGTGGAAATAGTCAGGTCTCCCTCACCTCCGGGCACCCCATTCTGGGAGCAATCTGTGCCTGGAGGGAGGTGACTCCATAGCGATTTCCGTAGGAACTAGGTTACCTCCAGTGAAGTCTCTAGGACCCGAGTCTAAAATTGGAGGGGAGTCAGATAGAGTATTACAAGTAGAGAGGTAATATTCAATGTAACTGTACCCTAGTAATTAATAACCTCTGTAGTATATGGCTTGATTAGTAAAACAATCAGAGGAAGAAAAGAAAGGAAAGGGTAGAAATAGAAAAAGAAAGCGATATAGAATCGACAGAGATCTAGCTGCTGTCCGAGGTATTTTTGTCCCTGGGCTGTAAAAACCTTTGTGTAAAGGATATACCCGTATATACTGCCCATGGTTCCCAGGTGTCCTCAAACTTTTTAGAAGTGTCCGATAAGATGCTCGCTATCTTTTCTTGGGACATGATCCAAGAAATTTTCCGGGTAGCTGCAGCGAAAGAAACCTTAGGCTGTTTCCCAGCAGGATAAAGTGTACTAATTTTCTATAAGGTTTGGATAGGTTCGGGACGAGGGCGTTAAGCAATGCTATCTCTGGGGACCTGGAAACCTGGGTATTGGTTAGTTTATTTATAAGATTAAAGATCTTTTTCCAAAACTGGCGAATCCTAGGGCATTCCCACCAAATATGAGGCATGGAACCTGAGAGCATGCAACCTCTAAAGCATTATGGATCCGCTGAGGGCTAAATATAAGCCAGTTTAGTCGGAAAAAGGTACCATCTTGTGATAACTTTAACACTGGCTTCCATAAGGGTTGTGTTTAAGACTCCTTGAAAGGATTTAGCTAAAGACCCATGCCAGGTCTCCAGATCCCATGAGAACTGAAAATCTGCCTCCCACTGTGTCATATAATTAGTTTTCATGGATGAGGAGGCGAGAGATGAGTAGATTATTGAGATGCCCCCTCTTTGTTCATTTGCTTGTGTACACCAGTGTTTGTACGGAGTGAGTGTGGGTGGGAGAGGTTTAGAGTTCCAGATTTTATGAAGGAAGGGGGAGATTTGAAGGGATCTGAATTTTTCTGAGATAGGCATGTCGAGTTTGCTGGTACAATAGGACAATGTGATGGGTCCTGTTGAGGAGAAGAAATGCCCAATCCGATATAACCCCTTGTCTAGCCACCACTTGAATGCCTGGATGTTTAACCCTGGGGGGATGTCTGGATTGTGGAAGATATGTGCTAAAGGTTTCACAGGGGATATCAGCTCCTGATGGGATCTAAGGGAATCCCAAAGGGCGAACGATTGTGACAGTGTCGGGGATAGAATTGGAGGCCTCTTTTTTGGGGGGATCCATAGTAGGAAGTCAATGGTATTGTTTGGGACCGTCTGTCGCTCTATCTGGATCCAGTCTGGTTTCTCATGTTTGGAATAAATTGCGGAGAGTTGAGAAAGTCTAGCCGCCTGGTAATATTTATGGAGAGCTGGAAGACCCAACCCTCCCTTTTTCTTAAGGCGAAATAGAGTAGATTGAGGGAATCTGTAGCCCGAGCCTCCCCAAACAAAACGTATTATCTTACTCTGGAGGGACTTCAAGTGGTCCTTCCTGATTGCAATAGGTAAAGCTCGAAAAAAATATAGTATTCGCGGGAGGAGGGTCATCTTGACTGCGTTGATTCTACCCAACCAAGATAGCCCTCCACTCGACCAGGCTTTCAGGTCTTTCTCGAGTTTGCGGTATAAGGGGGGAAAGTTGAGATCGTAGAGGTGTTCTATTCTAGCTGTTAGATGGATACCCAGATATTTGAGTGCTTTAGTCTCCCATTGGAAGGGGAAAGCATGTTGTAGCGAGGAGACTGTTTCAGCTGGAAGAGAGATATTCATTGCGTACGACTTGGCGTAGTTGACTTTAAGTCCTGAAATTTCAGCAAAATATTCTAGTGTGGTGTTTAAGTTGGGGAGGGAGGTATGTGGAGACGTGATAAACAGGAGGATATCGTCTGCGAAGAGACCACATTTATGAGTCTGCGTTCCGCATACAACTCCCTTAATGTCTGGGTTATGCCGAATCGCTATTGCCAGAGTTTTAATGGCAATAGCGAATATGAGGGGAGAGAGAGGGCAGCCCTGTCTCGTCCCCTTGGTGATATTTAGAACCTTTGAATAAAATCCCTGAAGCCTTATCCGCGCATTCGGGGAGGAATACAAGGCCTTAATCAATCCCATGAATCTCTGACCAAATCCCCATCTTTCCAAAAGCGAGAAGATGTAGTCCCAAGAGACCGAGTCGAAAGCTTTCTGTAGATCCAAAGAAAGCATCATACCTTGCTGTCTAGAGCCTCCCTCCCAGTTGGATTGTAATATGGAGTACAGATCCACAGCTCGACATATTTGGTCTGGGCCCTGTCTACCTGGGATGAAACCTACCTGATCCTTGCTAATATAGCTTTTAATGAAGGAAGCCAACCTGTTGGCCAGAATTTTTGTTAAAATTTTTATGTCATTGTTTATCAAAGAAATCGGCCTATAATTACCTACTTCTTCGGGGTTCTTATCTGGTTTAGGGATAACAGTAATAAAAGCGGACTTAAGTTGTGGATCCAGGGGGGTGCCCTGGGCCTTGGAGTTAAAAAATTTTGTTAAGAACGGGGATAATGTCCCGACAAAAGCCTTATAATAAGGAACTGAGAGTCCATCTGGACCCGGTGCTGAACCTTTTCTTAATTCCTTGATGACCCCAAGAATCTCCCCCTCTGTAATGGGAGCTTCCAAAAGTTGTTTGTGTTCTACTTGTAGAGAGGGGATCGGGAGGTCGTCAAGGGACAAGGCCCCGGGGGTTTTGGATTGGACTTATGTGCACTATACAGTTCAGAGTAATATTTGTGGAAGTTATCTAATATTTTCAATGGGTCAGAGGTTAAGCCTTGACCCGGAATGCGGATCCTAGGTGGAGCGAAGTGGCGAGGGCGCGGGGATAACCTGGCCGCAAGAAAAGTACCTATTTTATCATTCTGTGCATAAAATTTTTGTCCACTCCATCGGATAGCCTTTTCTGCTTTCACCGTTAAAGCCAAATTGAGTTCTAGTCTAGCCTTGGTTAGTTGGTCAGCCAAATCCTTGGAGGGAGATTTTTTATGTCTAGATTGAATCGACAGGTAGGACTTTTCTAGATTAAGCACAGTAGCTGCTCTTTCTTTCTTAATCCGTGATGAAATCTGGATAAGTTTACCTCTTATAAAAGCTTTATGGGCTGCCCAAAGGGTTTCAGTGGAAATCTCCTCACTGTTGTTAAGGAGGAAATATTCTTTAAGCGCTTGATCGATTTCAGAAACAGTAACTGGATCAGAGAGCAGTGATTCGTTCAATCTCCAATGTGTCTGCTTCGCAAAATGTGGATCAGAGCGTATTTGGAGGGTCACTAACGAATGGTCTGAGAGAACTGTATCGCAAATCCGGGAATTTATAATCAAGGGTATTGACTTTGTATGAACCAGCAAGTGGTCAATGCGCGCGTAGGAGTTGTGAGGTGCTGAGTAGTGGGTGTAATCTCTCTTATGTGTGTTAAATTCTCTCCAACAGTCTGTCAAGTTAAATGTGTTGAGAAGTTTAGCTAATTTAAGACTCGCTCTGGAGGGTCGCGTTAGTTGGTCGCCCAAAGGTCTAGATTTATCCAGGCTTTGATCTAGTGCTAAATTAGAATCGCCGCCCATGATAATTCTGCCTTCTAAGTGCGGTTGAATACATTTAAATAGGGACTTGAAAAAGTTTATTTGGCCTTTGTTCGGAGCATAATATGAGATAAAAGTGTAGAGGTTCCCTTCTATTTCCCCCTTAATTAAGATGTACCTGCCCTCAGGGTCCTTAAGTTCTCTGAGGAGAGTGAAGTTACATCTTGAAGAAAACAAAATCGCAACCCCTTTTGTTTTTGATTCTGCTTTTGCTAAGTAGAAGAGAGGATAATGGGCATGGAGGAAGTTGGGGCTGTACCTTGCAGGGAAATGAGTCTCCTGAACCAATACTACATCTATTTTCTGTGTCTTATAATGGTCAAATATCTTCCTTCTTTTGATAGGGGAGTTAAGGCCCTGAGTGTTATGTGTGGCAATTTTTAAGTATCTTTGTGTGTTATCTGCCATGGAACCATTGAGTGGACCTGCTCAAATCTAAATGAACACTCACCCCCGCATCCATAACCGTCAAACCGACTGGGAGGAACATCAGGACATCCAGGGACCATGGGCAAGCGTCAGTCAGCCATCTGTTGTGGGGGACAATGAGATTGATTGGGTGCTCTGTCGGGGAGAAGAGGAGGAGAGAGAAAAGAGCAGAGTAGAAAATACATAAGCCAAAAATATTACTCATGGAGAAAACAAATGGGGGTGGAATCCGAGGAGTGCAATGACCCCTCATAACCACGATCCCTACCTTCCACATTGGGAAGCCAACCATACTCGAAAGTATGGGCAATATAAATGTCTGTCTTACTGGCAGACAACTTAACCCAGAGGATTCCGCAGAAAACCCTGGGGTAAGTGGAGGTGCATGGGGACCCTGCCAGTCAGGGCACTCCCTGGCTCCTAAAAAACAAAAGACATACTTTACACCCAAATGAACATAAAAACCGTGAAATAGTGAGAAAATTATCAGGCCCTTTCATGGTATAACTCCTGGGAACCCAGGGGGTAGTCATAGGCCTTCCATCTTATAAACCTAGCTAGCATAAGCTACCGACCCCGAGTGGGGCGTATAGTATCAAACATGTAACGTTCAAAACAACAGAACAAAGAGGGAGGGCTGTGTGAATGTCCCACAGGGAGCTATCCTCGGTTAGCTGTGTCCGACTTAGTAGTTCAAAAAGTGTGGATAATGCGTAAGATGAACATAATTCCCAGTCCTAAGACATAGCCAATTCCATCAATAGGTGTTAGAAAACAGAATTTGGGGCAAATGGAGAAGTTCCAAATTTCGTATCTCAGGCCAAACAAAAAGGGAAAGATTTAAAATTTAAGGTGGTCTGTTGTCCTTAGACTTCTTGCTCTGGGACTTGGTCCAGAGTGGAGAAACAGGGCTTGCGGGGAGTGGTCTCTTTGCATTAGAACCAGAAGGATCAGTGATGTCCATTGGAGCTTCTTGGGAGATAAATTTCAGATTTAGAAGAATTTTTTCCCCCTCTGCGAGACTCACAAAAGAGAAGGTTTTTCCTTTGTGAACAAATTTGACGCCAAAGGGGAAGGACCACCAGTATTTGATATCTTTCTTTTGAAGAACTTGCAGTAGAGGTTTGAGGGCTCTAGACCTGGTTCAGGGTCTCGTTCTTCAGATTCCTGTTGTCTGGTGGAATTTAAAATTTA
>BLSH010312981.1:345207-368455 GCA_018402905.1 Glandirana rugosa
CCCAACCCAAACCTCGACCCCAATTCCAACCCCAAACCCAACCCTAATCCCAATCAAGATCTCAACCCCAATTCCAATCCCAACCCAAAATCCCAACCCAAACCCCAACCTTAACCCCAGCTCCAAACCCAACCCTAACCCTAATCCAAACCCCAACCCCTATCCCAACCCCATCCCCAAACCCAACCCTAACATTAAGCCCAACTCCAGCACTAACCCTAATCCCAACCCAAACCCCAACCTTAACCCCAGCTCCAAACCCAACCCTAACCCTAATCCAAACCCCAACCTCTATCCCAACCCCATCCCCAAACCCAACCCTAACCCTAACATTAAGCCCAACTCCAGCACTAACCCTAATCCCAACCCCAACCTTAACCCCAGCCCCAAACCCAACCCTAACCCTAATCCAAACCCCAACCCCTATTCCAACCCCATCCCCAAACCCAACCCTAACATTAACCCCAACTCCAGCACTAACCCTAATCCCAACCCAAACCCCAACCTGAACCCCAAACGCAACCCTAACCCTAATCCAAACCCCATCCCCAAACCCAACCCTAATCCTAACATTAACCCTAACTCCAGCACTATCCCTAACTTCAACTCTAACTCCAACCGGGGTGTAGATATGTACTGAGAACATTACTAATAAAGGCTTGTTGGTAATTAGCGTACTGTGTATATTTATGTTGGCTGTTCCTTAACTGCCTAGGATAATGTGATCAAGCTGTTACCTGATCCTGCATGATATAAATTCTGTGTGCATGTACAATAATGTCAGTTCCAGTTTGCACCTAGGCTAGTGTCGTCTAGTCCTTGAGTGCAATATTTAAGCTATAATACCTGGTTCCTGGTTTCAGACTGGAGGAATCTGTATATTGAGGGAAGCACCCAAGTTGAGTGCTGGACGGTCCATCACAGTAAGGAAGGGGCATAACCCCTGCCAGTTTATTTTTAGCCTTCTGTGTCCAATAGGGGAGATTTACCTTCACTTCCTGTCCCGTAGCCAAAACAGGAAGTGGGTGAAAATCCCTGTAAATTAGGAGAACCCATTGGGGACCCCCAGTACACCAGAACTAATGTCCCCATTGGAAGATTTCCCCTCTATTACTTTTTCTGGGACAACACAAAATTTGGGATTGTCTTTTACTTTCAATGGTCACAGTAAACAGGGTAAATAAAGAAGGCAAATCTCCTTAACGGGGACAACAGACAGTGATAAAAACCGCACATTAACCCCTTTATAGATTTCTTGGAAATTTGGAAAGCAGGAAAAAGCTTTTGGTGCAGCAGAACCAACCTTGTGGATCCACTGTGATGCTGTTCTGGAGGGTTCCATGTACATGAAAAGCGGTCAGAACCTCAGCCACCGGTCCAAGAGGAATAGGAGAGATGACTTCTAGCAATGTAGAGCTCTTCGAGTGACGATGGGTTCTCCCCCGACTTTTATCGATCGACCTTCCTGAGGGAAAGCACCCTATGCTGCACCCTTCCTCCACCTTCTAGGGGTGACCCCTTCTTTGCTGGATGCAATTCCCTCCCTCCCTGTATTTTCCCACAGAATGGAGTAGCAGAACCATCATCACATCATTGGAAAATGTTCTGCATTTAATGATTTGATATCAATGTTATAAAGAAAACTTATCTGTCCCTGGGGAACACAGAACGGCATTACAGCTGCATCGGGACAT
The DNA here is from genome assembly GCA_018402905.1 of Glandirana rugosa. NCBI lineage: Eukaryota > Metazoa > Chordata > Amphibia > Anura > Ranidae > Glandirana > Glandirana rugosa. Next base: position 346,902 of record BLSH010312981.1, read on the forward strand.
TGGTGGTCGGGGGCTTGGGGTGGAATGTGAGGGAAACCTCACCCTCTGATTGGGTGACACCCTTGGGCATGTCTGATGTGGCAGTAGTCAGAGGAATGAAGGATGGGAATATTCAGGCCCTGCTGATGAGTAGAGTAGTGGGAGCAGAGGGCTGTCACTTAACCCACATCATAGAGAAGAATGAATAAATGCTGTATTCCATGCTGGTCATACTCACTTATCACTATGACATGGTCAGCAACAATACTCAGGCCGTGGCCCCTAAACCTAAAGAGACAAAAGTGTGTCTACAGTTCCCCCAAGACCTCCTGCTCTGCAGCTCCCTCATCACCTCCTCTCATATTCGCCTCCAATACTTCTCCCGAGCCTCTCCCATCCTCTGGAATTCCCTACCCCAATCTGTCAGACTGTCCCCAAATCTATCCACTTTCAGGGGATCCCTGAAAACTTCTCTTCAGAGAAGCCAATCCTTCCGCCACCTAACAACTGCACTTTTATTTTCTTCATCAGCCCATCCCCCACAGTTATTACCTCTCATATAACTTGGCCCTCCCTCCTAGATTGGAAGCTCTAACAAGCAAGGTCTCTGATTCCTCCTGTATTGAATTCTATTGTAATTGTACTGCCTGCCCTCATATTGTAAAGCACTGTGCAAACTGTCGGCGCTATATAAATCCTGTATAACAATAATAATAATGACATCCACTTTCTGTATTCTGCAAGAAACCTGCTTGATCCTGCTACTCTCTATCTCCCCCTTCTGTCCCCAATGCAGCTAAGGATTTTGCAGCTGTGGTGTCAGCTCTGCACATGCTCAGTTTTCAGTGAGTTTCTATGCTGAACATTTCCTCGCTATCACATCTGAGCAGCCCATGTGAATATAGAGTCACACATGTGGGCGTATACACAATGACAGGCCACTCCCTCTCTCTTCCTCCATGCCCACTAACCAGCTAAACATAATAGGGGTGGGATATTACATGTAGATTGACAGAGGCTTCGCCTCCCTCTTATACTAAGACACAGGCTGGAGGGATGTGACATGCTATTGTTAAAATAATAAAGATTTGATTTCAAATATCCACTCACCGGCCGCTGGGAGAGAGCCGGGTCATGTGACCAGCAGCAGAGGACTAGAAGATCCTCCTGCTTATGTTTCCCTGCAGGCAGGCTGGGAGAGAGCCGGGTCATGTGACCAGCAGCAGAGGACTAGAAGCTCCTCCTGCTTATGTTTCCCTGCAGACAGGCTGGGAGAGAGACGGGTCATGTGACCAGCAGCAGAGGACTAGAAGCTCCTCCTGCTTCTGTTTCCCTGCAGGCAGGCTGGGAGAGAGCCGGGTCATGTGACATCTGGATATTGATTAGGAAAAAGGGACTTTGATTTTTTTACATTAAAATAATTGCAGAGCCGTCGCCCATGTAGAGAAATAGAAGAAGGAATGCACATTACACGGCGTGTTCATCACTTTAAGGTGCAGTGTTGTAGAGGAGTCAGGTTGCGGCTGACTGAAATGTCTCAGGTAAGCAGTAAAGTATTGTGTCTGAGGATATAATGCAGATCATTTATAGTCCGTCATTTCTCTACAGCTACAATGTGATGATCCCGGGGGGGGGGGTGAGACGATCGACTTGTGTGAGGCACGGAGGGGGAATGATGGACATTTATATGGCATTCATTCTTTCTTTATTTTATTTCCGATATTTCAATGAAAGGAGGAATGGAGCCGCATGAAATCCTTTCTGTAATAGAAAAGATACAACAAACGCGCCCAAGGCGCAGCGATCGAATCTTCTTCACCTTATTGTTTTTTCTCATTCTTCGCTCTCTTATAGTTGAAGGATATTTTGGTTTGCAGTTATCTTTCATTTATTAAAGTAGAAGAGATTGTTGTAGTGTTTCCCATGCGTTATATGGAAATTACAATGAGGTCCCAATACAGAGCGTAGGGCTGGCATGAGAGGGTGGCAGGGCAATAGGGCACTAAGGGATAACAGAAGTGCAGAGGGCTGAGGGTGGCAGTAAATCTGCAGGCCAGGAGGGGGGAGGTCAGTCGGAGGTCAGCGAACGGAGAAGAAGCTTCCCTGGTTGCCATGGGCGACATGAACTCTTTTTTGAGGCAGCGAAGAGCGGCTGCTGTCTCCAAGGGCAACTCCTGGCTTCAACAGTGCTGGAGATGCAATAACTTTCAGCTTAGCTGATTGACTGCAGTTCACACTCAGGACACCAGATGGCGCTATGCTCAGTGCTAGGCGTGTGTTGTCTTTCCTGGACATTCTGCTGAACTTGTTGGTTTCTTTTTCCTGTCTGTGTTCCTCACCATGTGAGGTGACATCTTTGCTCTTGTGGTTTTGTTCCAAGAAAGAAGCCAAATCCCGTTACTCCACAACGTCTGATCTGCACCCAGCAATCCAACTCTGCACCAGGTTAAGGGCCCAGATTCCGGATAAAGTCCAGGTGTGGCCCAGGCAGAACAAAGCCACCAATGGGAGACAGCGTGTCTGATGATCGATAGAAGGACGTTTTCCAGTGACGTCTCCTATAGACAACTGAGGCTGCCCATATATAGAGGAGGGCCGGAAACTCTCTGTGCCCAATTATCAGCTATAGAAGTGTAAAGTGGAAATGCTATTATCTAGAGATGACTTGTGGGGGTTACCACACAGAGGGGCCACGGGATAATAATCAGGACTGAAGTAAGAAATCCCGCGCTGGTAAGTCCTCTTGTGTGGCAAACGACCAACTGGGCAAAGGTAAATGTACTGGTGTATGCAGCCCTCCCCTAAAACAATAGAAAAAAAAAGGAAGGCGCACGCACCTGGTGCATTACCAAAAATAATTTTATTAAAATTGATAACAAGAGAGGGTACTCACAAAGGTCAGGAGTTGAGAAGTAGTGGGTGCACAACCTGTGCAGACAGAGTAAAAGCTCTGACGCGTTTCGGGGGCGCACCCCCTTCCTCAGAGCTTTTCTCAAAGCTGAATGTCGCAGCTGAAATCCAGACTCAACAGACCAGGCAAAGTTTTTCCAATCTTCTATTGTCCAATGTTGGTGATCCTGCCAATTGTAGCCTCACTTTCCAGTTCTTCGCTGGCAGGAGTGGCACCCGGTGTGGTCTTCTGCTGCTGTAGCCCATCTGCTTCAAGTTTGGATGTGTTGTGCGGTCAGAGCTTTTACTCTGTCTGCACAGGTTGTGCACCCACTACTTCTCAACTCCTGACCTTTGTGAGTACCCTCTCTTGTTATCAATTTTAATAAAATTATTTTTGGTAATGCACCAGGTGCGTGCGCCTTCCTTTTTTTTTTCTCTTGTTTTATAATAATCAGGACTGGGACAAGAAAAACAGACAGCCAGGGGCCACCATAAGCTTACAGGTGGAGGACGATGAGCTCATTCATAGAGCCATGAGGGCACAGCAGAGGCATGTGGGATGCACTGAAAAGACTGCATGGAAGATCCACTTTATACAGCAAGCGTTTTCTGCTGCGGAAACTTTATAAAATGAGACTGAGCAGAGAACAGGACATGCAGGAGCATAAAAACGCAATGCTGGAAATGATTGCACAACTCAAATCAATCAAGGAGAATAAAACAGACAGTCACTCTGCAGCCATGTTGTTATGCCGTTTGCCCGATACATAAACTGCCCTGATCAATGCACCGGAGACCACCTGAGACGCATCTGACGCTAGCATTGGTAAAAACCGGGCTCATAGATGAGTATCAGAGAAGAAACTCCACAGAAACCGACACCAGAACCGCTCTTAAAGCTACAGAGGAAAGAGAGCAGAGAGAGTTTCCGACGCCACAAACAGGGACACATAGAGAAAGACTGTGCTGTATGGAAAGCAGAGCAAATGAGACAGCGCCCCTCTTATGCCAAACAAAAAGTCAAAGCCACAATCAATGATCCATGGGAAGGAAACTGGAATGCCACATTTAAAGCGACAGGCAACCATAAATGCCAAGGCTGGTGCATGGATTCGGGGGCAACCAGTCACATGACGAGTGATAGAAGTCTTTTCACAGAACTTGATGTGAACAACAAAGAAACTATTTATCTCAAAATTCCAAGGTGACAAATGTTCCATTTTATACAGCAAACAGACAATAGCAAGTGCCAAGCTGGATGATCATCACCTGGTCACAGTGAAGGAAGAGGTGGGACGATGTACACACAAGCACAATGACTGTTATACGGCACAGACACCCAGAATGAATGCAGGAACTACAGAGGAGGAATCTCACAATATCCCCTTGTCCAGTTACTGTTAAAGAGGTAGTAAACCCGCTGACAAAAAAAATCCTGCAAGACAATAGCATAATGTGCTAGTATGCATCGCATCGCATCGCATCTCATACTAACATATTATGAAATACTTACCTTAGAACGAGGCCCCCGATGCCCGAGTCGGTCAGCGCTAAGGACGCTGACATGTTGGTCCTCTTCTTTCTTCTGGGTACGCGGCTCCGGCGCTGTGAGTGGCCGGAGCCGCGTGATGTCACTCCTGCGCATGCGCGCGGGAGCTCTTCGCTCCAGCAGCCAGCTCTGAGTTGCCGGCCGCCTCGGCTGGATCGTCGGAGCGCATGCGCCGCTAATGTCAGCGGCTGCATGCAGAGCGAATATCTCCTAAACCTGCATGGTTCTTTATTCTTTTTACCTACAGGTAAGTCTTATTATAGGGTCACCTGTAGGTAAAAACAGCTTTTAGGGTTTACTACCGCTTTAAGTGTGAATGTTGCATCAAATCCAAAGCTACAAGAGCAACACTTCCCAAGGTCAGTCAGAGGAGAACTTCAAGACCACTTGACTTAGTGATGTGTGTGGTCCCCTAAACCCACCTACACCTGGAGGCCACAGGCACACAGTGACTTTCATAGACGACCATTCAAGATAAACAGTCACCTATCTAATGCAACACAATAGTGAAGTTTTTGACAAATTACAAGACTACATAAAAAAGAGCAGTAACAAGTTTCAGAGGAAGCCTCTCATACTTCTGAGTGATAATGGAGGTGAATCCATAGGATGTAAGATACAAGAGTACTTATAGCAGAATGGATTAGAACATCAGTCCCATACACACCGGAACAAAATGGAGAAGCTGAAAGAAAGAACAGAACTCTGACTGAAATGATCAGATGAATGCTGACACTCTGGGCTACCACAAAAATACAGGGGTGAGGCAGCTGTGACAGCAACAAATTTCCAGAACAGTGGAGAAAACTCCATATGAACTATGGGGCAATGAGAAGCCAAGTGTAAAACACCTAAGAGTTTTCGGATGCAAAGCATTCATTTACATACCTGAACAAAACGCACCAAACTCCAAAACAGAGCATTTGAAGGTTTCTTCGTTGGATACAGCGACAATGTCAAGGGTTACAGAATCCTAAATCCCAAAACAAACAAGGTTACCATTAGCAACAGCATAACTTTTGCTGAAGATTTAAGAGACAATGTAATGACAACTGTAGAAGCAAGGACAGAAGAGAAAAATGACATTGAGCAGCCAATCTCTGTAACTTCTGAACAAACAGTTGAAGTGAATGCAGCCTCTACACAAGAAGGCTCAGATCCAAAACCAAGAGAAAACAAAGGTAAATCACCTGTACGTCTCTCATACAAAGCAAGGACTGCCAGTATCAATGAACCTGCAACCTGGGAAGATACATCTCAGCTTTCAGAACAAGAAGCAAGTAAATGGATAAAGGCTGCTGAGGAAGAGATAAAATCCATGCATGACACTAAAACATGGACACTTACAGAACTACCATCCGGAAGGAAAGCCGTAGGCTGTAAATGGACTTTTAAAGTGAAATACAATGCAGATGGCACTATTGAACGATACAAAGCAAGACTAGTAGCCAGGGGTTATTCTCAAACATACGGAGAGGACTATGATGAGACATTGCACCAGTAGTAAAGCACACTACAATACGCACTCTACTGACAGCCGTCACAAGGAAAAGGCAAGTGAAACATTTTGATGTGAAAACCGCGTTTCTACATGGCGAGTTAACAGAAGAAATTTACATGGAAGAGCCGCCAGGGTTCAAAGATGAACAAAGGCCGGACTTAGAGTGTAAACTTCACAGGAGTCTATATGGTCTAAAGCAAGCAGCCAGAGCGTGGAATATAAAAATAAATGAAGTGCTTACACATCAAAACTTTCTAAGGAATAAAGCAGATCCTTGCTTATACACAATTGGCAAACAGATGGGTCTATATGCTTATTTATGTGGAAATACTGGAAAAACTAAACCAGCACTTTGACACCAAAGACCTTGGTAACATAAATAATTACCTCGGCATCCAGATCGAGAGAGAGGAAGATGGCAGCTTCCTCCTGAACCAAAGACATAAAATACAAGAAATAATTGAAATATTTGGAATGGAAGACGCCAAACCAGTAAAGTCTCCCATGGAAACCAACTACCTAAAGCAGATGAATTGCCAAGATAACCCATTACCTGCTAATACTCAATACAGGAAAGCAATAGGGAAATTGCTGTACCACTGCTACAAGGCCGAACATTGCAGCAACTGTTGGAATCCTATGCAGAAAGGTTTCAATGCCAAGTCAAAAGGACTGGAATGCTGTAAAGCGAGTCATTCGCTATCTTAAAGGGACTTTGCACTACAAGTTAAAGTTACCAGCAAGTGATGAAAGTACCTTAATAGGGTATGTGGATGCTGACTGGGCAGGAGACCCCAGCGACAGGAAATCTACCAGTGGCTACTTATTTTTTCTGTCAGGAGGTGCCATCAGTTGGACTAGGAAAAAGCAACTCTCCGTTACACTGTCGTCTACTGAAGCAGAATACGTTGCAGCAGTGCAGGCAAGCCAAGAAGTTGTATGGCTGAGATAGCTATTAACAGACTTGGGTCAACCACATTCGGGACCAACACAAATCTATGAGGACAATCAAGGATGCCTTGTACTTGCGCACATGGAAGGAGTTAATTCAAGAACCAAGCACATTGACGTGAAGTTCCACTTTCTTAGGGATCTTCAAGAGCAAAGTCTTCTTGAGTTACTTTATTGCCCAACCGAGGATATGACAGCAGATATCCTTACAAAGCCCCTGACCGCTGAAAGACACTCAAGGCTTACAAAGTAGATGGGTTTAACAGACTAAGCCTTTAGCTGTTGAGAAGGGATGTTGGAGATACAACAACTTTCAGCTTAGCCTATTGACTGCAGTTCACAATTAGGACACTAGATGTCGCTAATGCTCAGTGATATGCTATGCATTTCTTTTATGATGTGTTGTATTTCCTGTACATTGTGCTGTACTTTTAGTTTTTTTCTTTTTCCTGTCTGTGTTTCTCACCATGTGAGGTGACATCTTTGCTGTTGTGGTTATGTTCCAATAAAGGAGCCAGTTCCTGTTACTCCACAACGTCTGATATGAATCGACTCCGCTGCACCCAGCAATCCTACTCTGCAACAAACAGCAGATTGCCTCGCTTGCTCAGGGTTGTGGCACAACATTGGGGGAGCCGTTGGGCAGACGTGCTCAGAGGTCGTGGCCTCCGGAGTCCTTTTCCCCGCCCTCCTCCTCCGGAGCTCAGCGCCTCAATGGGAGCCCCCCTTGATGGGGACCCTCCAGGCTCACAAGCGCGACTTTCTCCTCTGCCGGCCGCTTCGGGCTCTGGGAGGAATCCCTGCCGTAGGCGGAGCTCTTCAGGCAGGGACCAGGATGCGTTTCCCCCCCCGGTCCCGCCTGCTCAATGCAGGAGATGGGAGCGTGCGGCCGCCTCTTCTGGCACTGCTCCAGTCAAGGAGACGGCCCAGCGTGGGAATGAGATGCCTACGGGCGCCGGCCAGTCTGGTGGAGCGGCTGGTGGCCCTGCCATGCCATATGCGGGACAAGTCCTACGATCAGGGAGTGGAGTCACTCAGGGCCCCCCCCTAGGATGTCGGGAGTGCCTCAGGGAGGAAGAGATCCAGGCGGAGGGAGAATGTGCGGCACACCTGGGAGGCTAGGATAGGGGCTTCTGGATCCGGGGCCGGTGCATCCACAAGAGACCTGCCTATGGCAGTGAGACAGCTGGATGCAGCTTTCACCAGGTCTGAAGATGGTGAGGTGCCCGATCGGTCAGCAGTGGTGGATGCGGGATGTGCGGCTGTGGGATCCATTCCTGGGCAGCCTGGTGAGTGCAATTCTAACTTTTTTCTTTGCAGGTTGTGCTTGGTGATTTGTTGGGAAAGGGGGTGGGTGGTAGCGGGGGTACAGGTGCCCCCCCCCTCGGCAGTGGCCCCGCCCTCAGTGCCCCACACAGCAGAATGGATGTCTGCTGCATTGGGTGCGGGGGCGGATTTACAGGACTTTTGGGGGGATTACGAGCATTGGTACAAGGCTTTGGGGTGGGTACGGCGGCATCATACTCGGTTTCCGGCTGGCAGACAGGAGCTGAGGTTTCAGGGGGGTGGGGGGGGGGTCGGGGGATGCGTCCCTTCCTAAATAGATACCTGGATCAAGCGGCTGCCTGGCTCCTAGAGTCAGGTTTTACTGAGGGTTTTCGTATTCCATTTTCGCTTACTCGTATTCCGCCCATTTCTAAAATTTGTGTTCGGTCTTGCTTCACCCTTCCATGGTTTCTGGAAAACTGGCAAAAGAAGTGGCCCTAGGGCGCATGTGTGGCCCTTTCCCTCAACCCCCATTTGAGAACTTAATGGTTTCTCTGTTGGGGGTGGTTCCCAAAAAAATTAGATTGATCCATCACCTTTCGTTTCCTAGTGGTGGTTCGGTTAACAACGAGATTGACCCAGATGTCAGTTCGGTCTCCTATACCTTTTTTGATGCCGTGTTTTTTTGGGTTCGGCATTATGGGTGCGGTGCCTTGATGGCCAAAACCGACGTGGAGTCGGCTTTTCGGCTACTGCCGGTACATCCACAGAGTTTTTATCTTCTCGGATGTCATTGGCGGGATGCGTTTTATGTCGATCGATGTTTGCCCATGGGCTGTTTGGTTTCTTGTTCCTTTTTTGAGACCTTCAGTTCCTTTGTGGAATGGGTGATGAGGGGTGTGTCGGGTATCAATTCCGTTATTCACTACCTTGATGATTTTTTTTTGTGCGTGGTCCCTCCTTCTTCAAGGTTATGTGGTATCTTGCTGGCCACCCTTCAGCATATTGCCGAACGATTTGGGATTCATCATTGATTCCCAGGCTATGGAATGTTGCTTGCCGAATGACAAGTTGGTTGCTCTTCGGTCGGAGATCGGTTCGGTGATAGGAAAGTGTAAGATTCAACTTCCTCAGCTTCAATCTCTGTTGGGCAATTTGAACTTTGCATGCAGGATCATGCCGATGGGGAGGGTTTTCTGCCGCTGTTTGTCAGCCGCTATGTCAGGGGTCTCTTCTCCTACTCATTTTGTTTCCCTGACTCGGGAACACAGGGAGGATCTTTGGGTGTGGCACGTTTTCCTGGACTCCTTTAATGGCCATTCACTTTGGATGGCTGGGCTGTTCAGCAATTTTGATTTGGAATTTTTTACAGATATGGCCGGGTCGTCGGGATATGGGGCGTTTTTTGGGGGCAAATGGAGTGCAGTCCGCTGGCAGAAAGAATGGCAGAAAGTGGGTCTTCTTAAGAATCTGGTCCTGCTGGAATTGTTTCCCGTCATTGTCACAGTGGAAGTATGGGGTGAGTGGTTCTGTAATCGGAAGATCAGGCTTCATTACGATAATTTGGGGGTTGTGCAGGTCATCAATCGTGTGTCAGCATCCTTGGCGCCGGTTGTCCGCCTGTTGCGGCACTTGGTGTGGCATTGTTTATAACTGAATGTTTTATTTATGCTGTGCATATTCCTGGGGAGCAACTAATGAAGTGGCTGATGCTTTATCTCAGTTTCAGTGGGAACGATTCCGGGAGTTGGCACCGGGTGCGGAGCAACACGGACATCCTTGTCCCCAGCAGCTGTAGCACATTACGTTGGCATAACTGCGGAACTGATCCAGAATTCCTTGAGCGCGAGGACATGGTCTGCATATGCACAGGTTTGGCAGGAGTGGTTGGGTCTGTTGGATAGGTGAGGTAACAGGGTATGGGTAAGTTGCTGTGTTGCTTTATTATATTGGCCGGAATTATGAGAATGGTGTGTCAGTTTCGGCAATGGATTGCAAGATGGCAGGTTTAGCCTTTTGGTTCCGGTTGACCAGGGGCGAGGATTTAACAAAAGTTTTTATGGTTAGGCAGGCTTTAAAAGGTTATAGGAAAGGAGCAAAAAAGCGTGACAGCAGACGACCTGTCACTTTCTCCATGATGGAACGGTTGCTGCGGCAGGTAAGTTTGGTCTGTTCGTCTAGCTACGAAGCATGTTTGTTTAGGGCAGCATTTGTGCTGGCCTTCTATGGCCTTTCTGGGTAAGTGAGTTGGTGACCCCGGGGGGCCTTCTGGTGGGGGATGTGATATGTAGTGGTACTTCGGTGGCTCTTTTTCTATTCGCCAGTCAAAAACTGACCACCTGGGTCGGGGTAAGTATGTACAGTCAGGTCCATAAATATTGGGACATCGACACAATTCTAATCTTTTTGGCTCTATACACCACCACAATGGATTTGAAATGAAACAAACAAGATGTGCTTTAACTGCAGACTTACAGCTTTAATTTGAGGGATTTACATCCAAATCAGGGGAACGGTGTAGGAATTACAACAGTTTGTATTTGTGCCTCCCACTTTTTAAGGGACCAAAAGTAATGGGACAATTGGCTGCTCAGCTGTTCCATGGCCAGGTGTGTGTTATTCCCTCATTATCCCATTTACAAGGAGCAGATAAAAGCCCAGAATTCATTTCAAGTGTGCTATTTGCATTTGGAATCTGTTGCTGTCAACTCTCAATAAGAGATCCAAAGAGCTGTCACTATCAGTGAAGCCATCATCAGGCTGAAAAAACAAAACAAACCCATTGGAGAGATAGCAAAAACATTAGGTGTGGCCAAATCAACTGTTTGGAATATCCTTAAAAAGACAGAACGCACCGGTGAGCTCTGCAACACCAAAAGACCTGGAAGACCATGGAAAACAACTGTGGTGGATGACCGAAGAATTCTTTCCCTGGTGAAGAAAACACCCTTCACAACAGTTGGCCAGATCAAGAACAAACAATCAAGAGAAGACTTCACCAGAGTGAATACAGAGGGTTCACCACAAGATGTAAACCATTGGTGAAACTCAAAAACAGGAAGGCCAGATTAGAGTTTGCCAAACAACATCTAAAAAAGCCTTCTCAGTTCTGGAAGAACATCCTATGGACAGATGAGACCGAGACCAACTTGTAGCAGAGTGATGGGAAGAGAAGAGTATGGAGAAGGAAAGGAACTGCTCATGATCCAAAGCATACCACCTCATCAGTGAAGCATGGTGGTGGTGGTGGTAGTGGCATGGCATGGGCATGTATGGCTGCCAATGGAACTGCTTCTCTTGTATTTATTGATGATGTGACTGCTGACAAAAGCAGCAGGATGAATTCTGAAGTGTTTGGGGCAATATTATCGGCTAATATTCAGGCAAATGCTTCAGAACTCATTGGACGGCGCTTCACAGTGCAGATGGACAATGACCCGAAGCATACTGCGAAAGCAACCAAAGAGTTTAAGGGAAAGAAGTGGAATGTTATGCAATGGCCAAGTCAATCACCTGACCTGAATCCGATTGAGCATGCATTTCACTCGCTGAAGACAAAACTGAAGGGAAAATGCCCCAAGAACAAGCAGGCCTGGCAGAGCCTCACCAGGGATGAAGCCCAGCGTCTGGTGATGTCTACGCATTCCACACTTCAGGCTGTAATTGACTGCAAAGGATTTGCAACCAAGTATTAAAAAGTGAAAGTTTGATTTATGATTGTTAATCTGTCCCTTGGTCCCTTAAAAAATGGGAGGCACAAATACAAACTGTTGTAATTCTTACACCGTTCACCTGATTTGGATGTAAATCCCTCAAATTAAAGCTGAAAGTCTGCAGGTAAAGCTCATCTTGTTCTTTCATTTCAAATCCATTGTGGAGGTGTATAGAGCCAAAAAGATTAGAATTGTGTCACTGTCCCAATATTTATGGACCTGACTGTACATGTTTATCGAGTTCCCAGGGCATCGATTTGCCCCATGGCGGCAGTTGAGGATTATTTGGGCGTTCGTCCAGCGGTTGGGGGTTCTTTTTTGGTTCACAGGGATGGTTCTTCGGTCTCTGTTTTTCAGTTTGGCTCAGTGTTTCGGCAATGCTTGGGGACAGCAGGTTACCCCCCCCCTTGATTATTCCTCTCATTCCTTTCGCATTGGGGCTGCCACTGAGGCCGCCCAATGGGGATTGGATACCGCAGTCATAAAACGAATTAGACGTTGGGAATCGGATTGGTTCAAAGTTTATGTCCGTCCTCATTTGGTTCAGGAGCTATAGGCCTTGTTTCATTTCAGCTTCTGTATATTTTGTGCAGGATGTGGTTTTATTTTATTTCTATGTTGGCTGTGTTTTTCTTTTCAGGTGATGCGGCTTTGGATATTGGGCCACACTTTTGTGTTTTGGGGGCTAAGCGGGCGGATGTTAGGCCCAACGGTCGTCAGTTGGGTATTCCCCGGGAGGTGGCTAGGATTAGGTGGATTGGTGTCCCAGGCATGTTGTAGAGCAGAGTGTTGCGCGAGGTCCACAAGTACTCTGGTTTAGATAGGGCCCCGGATGTGTTGGTATTGCAAATGGGGGCAACAATTTGGGAATAAGATCCATGCGACATTTGATTCGGGACATTAAGATTGACATCCTGTGCATACGCATGTAATTCCCGCATGCCCTCATTGTAAGGTCTGACATTGTTAGGCGTACATCCTGGCGTTGTGCCAGATCGATGGAGAAGATTAAAAAGTCATAACGGGGGCTTTGTGGTTCACCACCGGGATCTCGAAGTGGACAGTAGTCAATACCTGAGGGGGGACGGTGTCCACCTCAACGCTGTTGGAATTGATTTCTGGTTTTTAGGCCTGCAGGATGGAATTCAATGAGCTCTGCATTTTTTGGGTGGCTTTACACCTCCGTGCCGTGGCGGTTGGGATCTTTGGGGGCCTTCTAAATTAATAGTGATATGGCATAGTGGGGAACCATCTATGGTATGGGCTCCTTGGTACGATGCCAGTTAACCAAGGTTTAACTGGGCATTGGGCATATGGGTATCTGCGTTGGAAGGTGGAGATGTTTGGATCGTCCTCGAGTCGGTGAGTTACGGCTGGGGACCTTGTGTGGTCACGCAGATACATCATCGATTTTGGGATCTTTTCAGTGCCTTCAAAGATCAGCAGCCAAGAGCTATCTGTGAATTTATTATTTTGTATGTAAAATGTGTTAATGATTAATAAATGGCCGGTTCAGCCAATTGTTACTCCAAAATGGGTCCCGAGTATTTATTATTGGATTAATAAGTAAATGGGGTTAGTAATGGTGGAGTTTCCATCTGTCTTACCACCGTCATGGGGGAGGGGACGAGGCAAGATCCTTCATCTAAGGGGGTTAGAGGAGGGATTCTCCTCTCACACATGGCCATTCACACGACTTTCATCCAAGGTCGGATTTATCAGCACAGATGGCGAATTGCCGTAAACATTCATTTATTTTCTGCTTTTGCCAATTTAACCTGAAATCTGTCTGCGATTTGCGACTTTGGACTGTTTACTCCTCCATGTCATCGACCTTCGCTGGTCTCTGTTATTGTGAGCCGAGTCCTGAAACTTTCCATATCAGCAAATCCCAGGTTACCTACAGAGGACTTCTCCTGGTGGTGCTTTCTGGGTGAGAAGGTTCATTCCATGGGCAGATACCACTTTGGGGTATGTTTAACCCCTTCAATACAGGGCATTCCCCTCCTCCTTCCTGCCCAGGCCAATTCTCAGCTTTCATCGCTCTCACACTTTGAATGACAATTACTCAGTCATGTAACACAGCACCCAGATGACATTTCTATCATTTTATCACACAGATAGAGCTTTCTTTTGGTGGGATTTAATCACCTCTTAGTAGGGTAACCACATTTCCAAACTGCCATTCAGGGACACCCCCAGCATGCACCGGATGGTGACGTCACAAGGGGGCGGTGCCACCGTGTGATGTGGCTGGGTGGCCCCGCCCCTTACCTATTTAAGCATTTGTTTCATGTATGTTAGCCCAACATTGCAGCTGTAGATGCACAGAGTGTCATCGTTCTTACAATGTCAGACTAACATACATGAAACAAATGCTTTTTATATCTAAGGCACTAAAGTTGCACATAAAACCCCATACTTTATACTACAAAAAAGAAATACAAATGACATGAGGGATCTGGAGTAAAAACCGGACATACACTGACCTACCTGACCACTACACTGACCTACCTGACCTCTACACTGACCTACCTGACCACTACACTGACCTACCTGATTCCTACACTGACCACTACACTGACCTACCTGACCACTAAACTGACCTACCTGACCACTACACTGACCTACCTGACCACTACACTGACCTACCTGATTCCTACACTGACCACTACACTGACCTACCTGACCACTAAACTGACCTACCTGACCACTACACTGACCTACCTGATTCCTACACTGACCACTACACTGACCTACCTGATTCCTACACTGACCACTACACTGACCTACCTGACCACTACACTGACCTACCTGATTCCTACACTGACCACTACACTGACCTACCTGATTCCTACACTGACCTACCTGATTCCTACAGTGACCTACCTGATCCCTGCACTGACCTACCTGATTCCTACAGTGACCTACCTGATCCCTACACTGACCTACCTTACCACTACACTGACCTACCTGACCACTACACTGACCTACATGATTCCTACACTGAACACTACACTAACCTACCTTACTACTACACTTACTACTACACTAACCTACCTGACCACTACACTGACCTACCTGACCACTACACTAACCTACCTGACCACTACACTGACCTACCTGACCACTACACTGACCTACCTGATTCCTACACTGAACACTACACTAACCTACCTGACCACTACACTGACCTACCCGACTACTACACTAACCTACCTGATTACTACAGTGACCTACCTTATTCCTACAGTGACCTACCTGATCCCTAGACTGACCTACCTTACCACTACACTGACCTACCTGACCACTACACTGACCTATCTGACCACTACACTGACCTACATGATTCCTACACTGACCACCACAGTAACCTACCTTACCACTACACTTACTACTACACTAACCTACCTGACCACTACACTGACCTACCTGACCACTACACTGACTTACCTGACCACTACACTGACCTACCTGATTCCTACACTGAACACTACACTAACCTACCTTACCACTACACTGACCTACCTGACCACTACACTGACCTACCTGACCACTACACTGACCTACATGATTCCTACACTGACCACCACAGTAACCTACCTTACCACTACACTTACTACTACACTAACCTACCTGACCACTACACTGACCTACATGATTCCTACACTGACCACTACACTAACCTACCTGACCACTACACCGACCTACCTGATTCCTACACTGACCTACCTGACCACTACACTGACCTACCTGATTCCTACCTGACCACTACACCGACCTACCTGATTACTACACTGACCTACCTGACCACTACACTGACCTACCTGATTCCTACACTGACCACTACACTAACCTACCTGACCACTACACTGACCTACCTGATTACTACACTGACCTACCTGACCACTACACTGACCTACCTGATTCCTACACTGACCACTACACTAACCTACCTGACCACTACACTAACCACTACACTAGAGGCGGCTCTCTAATTAGGCAAATTAGGCGATTGCCTAAGGCCTCGCACTCACAGGGGCCTCGCAACCACCTAATCTGACACTGACACCAGCACCTAGAATAGAGAGTACTGACACCAGCACTTTAACCTGTTAACAACCGGCCCATAGCTAAATGACGTCTACAAGGCAGTTGCTTAACTCTGGGAGGGCGTACAATGATGTCCTCCCAAAATCGCGGGTCCCGCGCGATCCCTGGGGCGCGCACTCGGGAACATCCGTGACCGACGGGGCTTCACGGATCGCGCTGAATGGCCGCTTGCAGCGGCCTTTTACCATGTGATCGCTCCGTCAAATGATGGAGAGATCACATGTAAACAAGCCGGCGGAAGTGCCAGCTTTTCTCTCCCCTCTCCGCACCGATCGGTGCAGTGTGAGAGGAGAGGGGAGAGAGCAATGCAGCAGTGCTGTGGGCAGAGGACCTGAAGTGCCCACAGCGCTGCTATGTTCCAGGCTGCACCCCCACCACCCATGATCACCCAGCCAGCCATCCATGCTCAGCCAGCCATCAATCCATGCTCACCCAGTCATCCATGCTCACCCAGTCATCCATCCATGCTCACCCAGTCATCCATCTATGCTCACCCACCCATCCATGCTCACCCACCCATCCATGCTCACCAACCCATCCCTGCTCACCCACCCATCCATGCTCACCCACCTATCCGTGCTCACCCATCCCCATCTGTGCTCACCCATCCCCATCTGTGCTCACCCATCCCCACCCGTGCTCAGTCATCCCCATCCATGCTCATCCATCCCCATCCATGCTCAGTCATCCTCAAGTGTGCTCAGTGATCCCATCCATGCTCACCCATCCCCATCTGTGCTCACCCATCCCCACCCGTACTCACCCATCCCCATCTGTGCTCACCCATCCCCACCCGTGCTCACCCATCCCCATCCGGGCTCAGTCATCCCCATCCATGCTCAGTCATCCCCATCCATGCTCAGTCATCCTCAACTGTGCTCAGTGATCCCATCCATGCTCATCCATCCCCATCCATGCTCAGTCATCCTCATCCGTGCTCAGTCATCCCCATCCATGCTCATCCATCCCCATCCATGGCTCATTTGTGCCTCATTCATGCTCATCCATACCATATCAGTTATCATCCGTGACACATCCATGCCAATACAGTGCCCATCCATGCCACTACAGTGCCCATCTGTGCCACTACAGTGCCCATCCAAGCCACTGCAGTGCCCATCCATGCCACTGCAGTGTATATCCATGCAACTACAGTGCCCATCCTTGCCACTACACTGCCCATCCATGCCACTGCAGTGCCTATCCATGTCACTATAGTGCCCATCCATGCCACTACAGTGCCCATCCGTGCCACTACAGTGCCCATCCATGCCACTACAGTACGCATCTGTGCCACTACAGTGCCCATCCATGCCACAACAGTGCCCATCCATGCCACTGCAGTGCCCATCCATGCCACTGCAGTGTATATCCATGCAACTACAGTGCGCATCCATGCCACTACATTGCCCATCCATGCCACTGCAGTGCCTATCCATGTCACTATAGTGCCCATCCTTCCCTAGAACACCTGACGGTGTTCCCTGCATGTTGGGCCTCTGTATGTGGCCAGGCTGTGGAAAAGTCACACATGTGGTATCGCCATACTCAGGAGGAGTAGCAGAATATATTTTGGGGTGTAATTTTTGCTAGGTACATGCTGTGTGTTAGAATTTTTTTTCATTTTCTGTCCACATTTTCCGAAAACTTGTGGGAAAAATGACATGTTAAAAAGACTCATTATGCCTCCTAGAATATATGTTGGGGTGTTTGCTTTCCAAAATGGGGTAATTTTTTGGGCGTTTCCATTGTCCTGGTGCTTCAGGACCTTCAAACGTGCAAGAGGCAGTCAGGAAATGAGATGTGTAATTTATGTCCCTAGAACGCCTGATGGCGCTCCCTGCATGTTGGGCCTCTGTATGTGGCCAGGCTGTGTAAAAGTGTCACACATGTGGTATCGCCATACTCAGGAGGAGGAGTAGAATGTGTTTTGGGGTGTAATTTGTGGTATGCATATGCTGGGTGTGGGAAATAACCCGTTAATATGACAATTTTGTGAAAAAGAAATAAAAATAAAACAAAAATCTTCATTTTGCAAAGAATTGTGGGACAAAAAAACAACTTCAAAAATCTCACCATGCCTCTTACTAAATACCTTGGACTGTCTACTTTCCAAAAAGGGGTCATTGGGGGGTATTTGTACTTTCCTGGCATGAAAGGGTCTCAAGAAATGAGACGGCCGTCAGTACCTCAGGGGTGATCAATATTCAGTGATTGGCACCATAGCTTGCACTCTATAACCTTCACACCGACCAAATAATATCCACTGATTTGTTTTTTTTACCAAAGATAGGGAGCAGTGTAAAGTTTGGTGAAAATTCATGAAGAAAAATTACTAATTTGCAAAATTTTATTACAGAAATGAAGAAAATGCATTTTTTTTACAGAATGTTCGGTCTTTTTTCATTTATAGCGCAAAAAATAAGAAACCCAGCGGTGATTAAATACCAGCAAAAGAAAGCTCTGTTTGTGTGAAAAAAAAGACAAAGATTTCATGTGGGTGCAGTGTTGTATGACTGAGTAATTGTCATTCAAAATGTGAGAGCACTGAAAGCTGAAAATTGGTCTGGTTGTTAAGGGGGTTTAAGTGCCCAGTGGTGAAGTGGTTAAAGCTCTTAATATTTGCAATTTATAAAGTTCATTTTTTTATCACTTAAATTATTTTTCCCATTATGGGCGTGAGTGGGGCCTCATGTCTAGGTTTTGCCTAAGGCCTCACAAAGCCTAGAGCCGCCTCTGCACTACACTAACCAACCTGACCACTACACTGACCTACCTGACCACTACACTGACCTACCTGACCACTACACTGACCTACCTGACCACTACACTGATCTACATGACCACTACACTGACCTACCTGACCACTACACTGACCTACCTGACCACTACACTGACCTACCTGACCACTACACTGACCTACCTGACCACTACACTGACCTACCTGACCACTACACTGACCTACCTGATCACTACACTGACCTACCTGACCACTACACTGACCTACCTGACCACTACACTGACCTACCTGACCACTACTCTAACCTACCTGACCACTACACTGACCTACCTGACCACTACACTGATCTACAAGACCACTACACTGACCTACCTGACCACTACACTGACCTACCTGACCACTACACTGATCTACATGACCACTACACTGACCTACCTGACCACTACACTGACCTACCTGACCACTACACTGACCTACCTGACCACTACATTGACCTACCTGACCACTACACTGACCTACCTGACCACTACACTGATCTACATGACCACTACACTGAGCTACCTGACCACTACACTGACCTACCTGACCACTACACTGATCTACCTGACCACTACACTGACCTACCTGACCACTACACTGACCTACCTGACCACTACACTGATCTACCTAACCACTACACTGACCTACCTGACCACTACACTGACCTACCTGACCACTACACTGATCTACCTGACCACTACACTAACCTATCTGACCACTACACTGACCTACCTGACCACTACATTGACCACTACACCAGCAGTACAAAAGTTAAACAAAAAGTCACCTGGACAGACAGAGTGGAGGGTAGTGTATCGGGGTGGCTCAATGCAAGCCCTTTCCTCAATTAAAGGCCCCACCTGGAGTGGTGTATTGCTCAAGTGCTAGAATTTGTGTGCACAGAAGCCTGGACTCCATACATGAAGGATGCGGTCTACTCATTGCGCTCATGAAGCACATCCTCCCTTGGCAACTTGCCATTTCTGACAGCCCTTAATTGTTGGATATACCAGTGGTTGCCTCCTTCTACCCAATATGAACTACTGAGACTATCTCCTAATCGAACTGAGGTGTGTCACTGGCCCAACACCCATTTTCAACGGACCCTCTTCCCCCCTCCTCCATCCCATCCTCCCATCCATCCACGCAACAATTTGATTTGCAGCACTTGTATCTCTTATCAGTAACCAAATCCAAGGGACATTACTGTTTAAGACTTTCTGTGGCTGCTATTGCCCAGGTGATCAACCGTATTCCTGGTCTTACTGCTGGTCTGGTCTACCCTAACCCTAACCCTAACCCTAACCCTAATCCTAAACCTAACCCTAACCTGTGCTGCGTGTGGGGTGGGCATGGGTGACCGGCTACTCCTGTGCTGTGTTTTCACAACGTTGTCAATATTTTCCATTTATTGCATCAGTGGTTGAGGATTTTTTTGATTTTAAACTTATTTCAATAAAGGTTTAAAATTTTTTATGGCCATTGGTATTGCATATTTTTGTGCTCCAGTGATTCTCTATCACAAATTCTTTTACTGACCACTACACTAACCTACCTGACTACTACACTGAACTACCTGACCACTACACTGACCTACCTGACCACTACACTGACCTACCTGATCCCTACACTGACCTACCTGACTACTACACTGACCTACCTGACCACTACACTGACCTACCTGACCACTACACTGACCTACCTGACTACTACACTGACCTACCTGACCACTACACTGACCTACCTGACCACTACACTAACCTACCTGACTACTACACTGACCTACCTGGCCACTACACTGACCTACCTGACCACTACACTGACCTACCTGACTACTACACTAACCTACCTGACTACTACACTGACCTACCTGACTACTACACTGACCTACCTGACCACTACACTAACCTACCTGACTACTACACTGACCTACCTGACCACTACACTGACCTACCTGATCACTACACTGACCTACCTGACCACTACACTGACCTACCTGACTACTACACTGACCTACCTGACCACTACACTGACCTACCTGACCACTACACTGACCTACCTGATTCCTACACTGACCTACCTGACCACTACACTGACCTACCTTAACCCTACGCTGACCACTACACTGACCTACCTGACCAGTACACTGACCTACCTGATCCCTACACTGACCTACCTGACCACTACACTGACCTACCTGATCCCTATACTGACCTACCTGACCACTACACTGACCTACCTGATCCCTACACTGACCTACCTGATCCCTACACTGACCTACCTGACCACTACACTGACCTACTTGATTCCTCCACTGACCTACCTGATTCCTACACTGACCTACCTGATTCCTGCAATGAAATACCTGACCCCTACACTGACCTATTTGTACAGACATGCAGTAGGTGATAAGTTGGGGTGTTGGTGACAGTGTAATATTGGGGTGTATTTATACAGACATGCAGTAGGTGATAAGTTGGGGTGTTTGTGACAGTGTAATATCAGGGTGTATTTTTACAGACATGCAGTAGGTGATAAGTTGGGGTGTTTGTGACAGTGTAATATCGGGGTGTATTTATACAGACATGCAGTAAGTGATAAGTTGGGGTGTCGGTGACAGTGTAATATCGGGGTGTATTTGTACAGACATGCAGTAAGTGATAATTTGGGGTGTTGGTGACAGTGTAATATTGGGGTGTATTTATACAGACATGCAGTAAGTGATAAGTTGGGGTGTTGGTGACAGTGTGATATTGGGGTGTATTTATACAGACATGCAGTGATAAGTTGGGGTGTCGTAGTGTGACAGTG
>BLSH010312987.1:0-22157 GCA_018402905.1 Glandirana rugosa
GCAGCAGAGAGATCCTTTTTCTTCCCCATATTGCTTGAAAATGGTGCTCTGCTTAATAATGTGGAACACCCTCCTTTAGTAGTTTTTCCTTTTAATTGGGCTCACCTGGCAATCTAATTATCACTGGTGTCCGAGATTGTTTTCAGTGATCAAAGGAGCCCTGAGACACAATGCCATCCATGAGTTAAACTGTAAAACTAAATATTTAATCTTTGTGACACTGAAATAGAATTTGCATAATAATTTGTAACAGGGTTTATAATGGCATTTTGCCATTGGTGTATCATTTCATTATGTAGGGGACCTACTTGTATTTTCACCAAGGGCCCATTTTACTGGCCCTGTATTCCATGAATATCTCTTAGACCCCTTTCACACTGAGACACTTTTCAGGCATTTTAGCGCTAGAAATAGCGCCTGAAAACTGCCTACGATTCACTTCAATGAGTGCTTTCACACTGGGGCGATGCACTTGCAGGACAGTAAAAAAAGTCCTGCAAACAGCATCTTTGGGGCGTGTTTGGAGCACTATAAATAGCACTCCAAAAATGACCCTGCCCATTGAGATGAATGGACAGCGCTTCCAAAGAGCCTTAAAAGCGTTTTGAAAGTTCCGCAAAATGGGTAATTTTTCCTTTTTTTTAAGGTCACGCAACCTTAAAAAAACCGGTCCGCTGGTGCCCGAAAATCACCCTAAAAGTGCCGCTAAGATGCCGCTAAAGCACCGCAAAACCGATTGGCGCTTTAGCGCTGTTTTAGTAGCGCTTCTGTGTGAAAGGGGTCTTATTATTTGTCTAGCTTATTCTGACAATACTGGTAGAGATTTACTAAAACTGGAACACTCAGAATCTAAGGCAGCTGTGCATAGTAAGTAGTCAGCTTCTGACTTCAGCTTGTTCAATTAAGCTTAGATAGTTTAAGACATTAAGGGCCGGTTCACATTGTAGCGAGGCGGAGCGGCGCGATGCGGCGCTCCAGGCGATCTCAAAGCGGCTTGCTAGGAGACTTCTATCATAGAAGTCAATGCAAGCCGCCTGAGATCGCCCTAACAATAGTGCAGGGACCATTTTTCTAATGCGGAGCGAAGCGATTCGCTCCTATTAGAACGGTCCCATTTGCACAGCATTGAGGCGAATTGTCAGGCGACTCAAGTCGCCTGACAATTCGCCTAGATGTGAACGGGCCGCGAAGTCGCGCCGCTCTGCCTCGCTACAATGTGAACCGGCCCTTAGGTCCCTTTCACACGGGCGTTCCATTCAGGTCCACCTGTCAGTTTTTCAGGCAGAGCTGAACGGGCGCTCCATGCCCACTATGGAGTGGCGGATGTCAGCGGTGACATGTCCACTGACACTCGTCGCTGTCTGATCCGATCCTGTCCGTGAAATCCAGACGGATGGAAACCCTATTATCCACCGTCTCTAGAATCGGATCGGATGAAAACGGACAGGCGGATCCGTTTCCATCCGATCTCCAAAGAGGGAGCAGGCCTCTGACAGATCTGTCTCCACACAGTGAGCGGAGACGGATCTCTCATCCGCCTGCTCAGCGGGGATCAGCGGATCGATCCCTGCTGACCAGTGTGGAATCCGCAAACGGACAGCCCCATGTAAACGGGGCCTTTCCCTAGGTTCACACCACTGCGGCTGCGCCTTCTGCGTTTATTTCCCCGGTTTTTTTCCCGCGATTTGTGTTTTTTATGGGTTTTTTTGGAGGAGGGGGGCGGATTTGTTGCTAGGCAGATTTAAAAATGCAAATCACAAATCATGGCAAAATCTCTGTAAAAAAAAAAAAAAAAAACACTTGCGTTTCTGGTGCAGCTCAATTGAAGTCTATTGCATGCAAAACGTAAACTGCAGTGAGAAAAAAAGTCCCCGACCCTTAACAAAAAATGCAACGCCTCAAAATGCACAGATGTGAACTACATCCATAGGAAACCATGTTACATGGACTGTAGTGCGTTTCTGCAAGCTGCAAACGTGGTAAAAAACGCATAGGTGTGAACCTAGACTAAAACTTGGAAGCTGATTAGTTACTATGGACAGATGTACCAGATATAGTAAATCAACCCTAAGGCTGGGTTCACACTAGTCCGATTCTCGCTCCGACATGAAGAGCACAAGTTGCATTACGTCACAAAAACAATGATTCCCTATGAGAGCCGTCTTAACTGCTCCGACATGTGTTTTTCAAAGTCGGAGCGACCTTGAAAAAGGTTCCTCTACTACTTTTGTCCGACTTTGATCCTACTTCAGCCCATTGAAAGGCATTGAAGTCGGATCAGTGTCTTCACTGATCCGACTTTGGCATGCGACTTGTGCTCTGGGGATCTTGAAGGGGAACTCCACACCATATTTTTAAAGAAAAAACTGGCATGGGGACGAGCGAGCGGCCCCCTCCCTCCTGGACCATACCAGGCCGCGTGCCCTCAACATGGGGAGTATGGGTGCTTTGGAGCAGGGGGGGCTCTGCACCCCCCACCCCAAAGCACCTTGTCCCCATGTTGATGAGGACAAGGGCCTCTTCCCGACAACCCTGGTGGTGGTTGTCGGGGTCTGCGGGCGGGGACTCATCGGAATCTGGAAGCCCCCTTTAACAAGGGGGCCCCCAGATGCCGGCCCCCCACCCTATGTAAATGAGTATGGGGTACTACCCATTTACCTGGAAAGAAATATGTACACAAAAAAAACCACAGCTTTTTAAAATATTTTATTAAATCAGCTCCGGCGGTCTTCTCCCCTCTCCGGTGTCTTCTTTTCTTCGGCTCTTTTGCGGGGTCTTTCATCTTCTGAGGGGTCTTTTCTTCTCCTCTGCGGCGTCTTCTGCTCTTTTGCCGCTGTCCTCTTCCCTCTCTTCTTCTTCTTCTTTTCTTCTTCTTCTTCCCATGTTGACACGACGCGTTCTCCTTCACAAATGCCCTCGCTGCTCTGTGCTGTGCCTTATATTGGCATGGGGCGTGGTCACCAGATGACATCACCTGGAGGTCCCACCCCATATGAGGTCACAGCTACGCCCCCATGGGGTGGGACCTCCAGGTGATGTCATCTGGTGGCCACGCCCCATGCCAATATAAGGCACAGCACAGAGCGGCGAGGGCATTCGTGAAGGAGAACGCGTCGTGTCAACATGGGAAGAAGAAGAAGAAAAGAAGAAGAAGAAGAAGAGAGGAAAGAGGACAGCGGAGAAGACGGGCAAAAGAGCAGAAGACGCCGCAGAGGAGAAGAAAAGACCCCTCAGAAGATGAAAGACCCCGCAAAAGAGCCGAAGAAAAGAAGACACCGGAGAGGGGAGAAGACCACCGGAGCTTATTTAATAAAATATTTTAAAAAGCTGTGTGTTTTTTTTGTGTACATATTTCTTTCTAGGTAAATGGGTAGGGGTACGATGTACCCCATACTCATTTACATAGGGTGGGGGGCCGGGATTTGGGGCCCCCTTGTTAAAGGGGGCTTCCAGATTCTGATGAGTCCCCGCCCGCAGACCCCGACAACCACTGGCCAGGGTTGTCGGGAAGAGGCCCTTGTCCTCATCAACATGGGGACAAGGTGCTTTGGGGTGGGGGCGCAGTGCCCCCCCTGCTCCAAAGCACCCATACTCCCCATGTTGAGGGCACATGGCCTGGTATGGTCCAGGAGGGAGGGGGCCGCTCGCTCATCCCCACCCCCTTTCCTGGCCTGCCAGGTTGCGTGCTCGGATAAGGGTCTGGTATGGATTTTGGGGGGGTTCCCCTTAAAACCGTACCAGACCAAAGGGCCTGGTATGCTCCTGGAGGGGGACCCCATGCCAGTTTTTTCTTTAAAAATATGGTGTGGAGTTCCCCTTCAAGATCGCCAGAGCACAAGTCGCATGCCAAAGTCGGATCGGTGAAGACACTGATACGACTTTGATCCGACTTCAATGCCTTTCAATGGGCTGAAGTAGGATCAAAGTCGGACAAAAGTAGTACAGGAACCTTTTTCAAAGTCGCTCCGACTTTGAAAAACACATGTTGGAGCAGTTAAGACGGCTCTCATAGGGAATCATTGTTTTTGTGATGTAATGTAATGCAACTTGCTCTTCATGTCGGTCCGAGAATCGGACTAGTGTGAACCCAGCCTTAAATTGTATTCCAGGATTTACTTTCTTCAGCTGAGAGAACTTGAAATAATTTAAAATGTTACATAACGTTTTAGAAGTTGTCATGTTATATAGTTTGAATTTCATATCATAGATATATTATTTATCATTTTAAAAAAAAAATCACTTTTTTTTAAATTTTTCCAGAAAAAAAGCAAAATACGTTGTTGATAAAAAATGGGAAAAAAAAACATTTTTTTCCCCAATTTTTCCATTTTTTTCCTGGCCTTCCCATCTCTAGTTGCTAGCAACAGAGGAAAGAGAATATTATTGCCAGATATTATTATTATTATTCAATATTTATATAGTGCCAACAGTTTGTGCACATAAAGGCATACACTACAGTTACAATACAATGCAATACAATACAAGAGAGTTTAGGAGGGTCCTGTTCAAAAGAGCTTACAATCTAATATTACAGGAACATACTAATGAACAGTTGTTGGAATGCAATGGAATTTGTGTGACTCATTCTTTTTCCAATCAAGGAAATGTTTCATTTCGTGAAATGTAGGCACTGATTTAGATCTGCTCAGAGCTGTTAACTCCTGCAGTGATGATTGTTTTTCTCTGAAAAAGCTACTCTGCACCCTAACCTTGTTTTAGTGGTCTTGCTACATGCTTTTGAATTGTGTTGGGTGAACAGTTTGTCCCATTCGGAGAACACTAGAATTTTGCAGGGTGTTTGTTGTTTTCTGCAGAGTGCATTCTGCACCCTAATTGAGTGATGCTTTGCTCAATCAGGGTGCAGTAAAAGTTGGTTGTTAAGAAGAAGTGTGGCTGGGAAGCCGGCTGCTGCATCCTTAACAACCGATGGGTCATCAGCTTCCCCGCTGACAGCTGAATAAAGAAAAAAAATGTGTGGTAAAAAAATAGTAAAAAGAAATATGGAATTGGATCCTTCCCAGTCCATACCAGGCACTTCTGGTCTGGTATAGATTTTAAGGGGAACCCCATGCCATTTTTTTGTTAACGGTGTGGGGTTCCCCCCAGGATCCATACCAGACCCTTATCAGTACATGCAGCCTGGCTGGTCAGGAAAGGTGGAAGACAAGTGAGTGACCCCCTCCTGAACCATACCAGGCCATATGTCCTCAACATGGGGGATGGGTGCTTTGGGGGAAGGGGGGCTCTGCCCCCCACCCCAAAGCATCTTGTCCCATGTTGATGGGGGCAAGGGGCTCTATCTCACAACCCAGGGCTGTGGTTGTGGGGGTCTGCAGGTGGGGAGATTATCAGAATCTGGAAGCCCCTTTTAATAAGGGGGCCCCCAGATCCCACCTATGTGAAGGAATAAGGGGTACATCCAACCCATTCACTAGAAAAGTGTAAAAAAAAATAAAAACGCAGAGACAGTTTTTGACAATTCCTTTATTAAAAAAAAAAAAATAAAAAAAACTGTGCTCCCCTTCCATCATCACTCATTGATGGCTGACTACCGAATGCCTCCTCTACCATTTGACATTTCTTATATAGGTGAGGGCGGGGCCACCTGGCAATGCCACCTGGCGGCACTGCCCCCTTTGTGATGTCATGGACCGCTGCATACTTGCACTTTAAGCATCATTAAAATCACTGTGCTCCTTTAAAAACAATTGTTTTTGCAAAAAATGTCTGCATTGATAAATATCCCCCAGGGAGGTACCCAGACCCCCATACCCCTTTTATGGCCAATTACTTGAATATAAGCCTTCAAAATGGGCACTTTTGATTTTTCCTGTTTGGTTCCCATAGACTTCAATGGGGTTCGCTGTTCAGGTCAGAACTTTTCCCCTGTTTGGGAGTCCTGCTGCGAACCAAACAGGGGGTTGTTCGGCCCATCTATACCTTTAAAGACCTGCATTAGGGATAAGCTACACACACATGGGTTTGATTCACTGAGGTTTTCTTTGAACATATCAACATTTCCGATGCTGAATCCAAACTGTACTGAAGTCAATGGAACCTGAATCTGTCAAATCAATGTTCTCCATTTTTAAGACTAGAAGCCAATGCAAAACATTTTTTACGTGCTCTTTTACGTGGAGCAGTGAATTTAATAATGTTATAAGTAAAACATTAAAAAAACCCTATTCCTTAACCATTTCAGCCCCGGAAGGATTTTACACTTTAGGACCAGAGCACTTTTTGCGATTCGACACTGCGTCGCTTTAACTGACAATTGCGCGGTCGTGTGACGTTGTACCCAAACAAAATTTACATCCTTTTTTTCCCACAAATAGAGCTTTCTTTTGGTGGTATTTGATCCCCTCTGCGTCATTTCTGATCGCCGCCATAAACAAAAGAAGAGCGACAATTTTGCAAAAAAACCCAAATTTCTTACTTTTTGCTAAAATACAAATACAAAAAAAAAATATAAAAAAAAAAAATTTTTCCATCGGTTTTGGCTGATTTATATTCTTCCTCATATTTTTGGTAAAAAAAATTGCATTTGGCGTTTATTGATTGGTTTGCGCAAAAGTTGCCGCGTTTACGGATGATGAGAATTCATTTCTGGGGTTTTTATTTTTTTTTATTTTTTACTAGTAATGGCGGCGATCTGCAATTCAGCAGACATGTCGGACCATTTTGACACTTTTTTGGGACCATTGGCGTTTATACAGAGATCAGTGCTATAAAAATGCACTGATTACTGTGTAAATGCCATTGGCAGTGAAGGGGTTAACCTGTAGGGGGCGCTCTAAGGGTTAACTGTGTTCCCTGGGTGTGTTCTAACTGTGTGTGGGCTGCCCTGGCTGGGGAAAGGGGATGATCACGGCTTCCATATAGAGGAAGCCTGTGATCATCGCCCTTCCCCCTTCAACAGTAGGGACCTCCATTCTCTCTCTGCGGGGGGCCCATTGCGGGTAGCTGGTGGTGATTGAATCCGCCGCACCTGCTCCCTGGACCCCCGGACACAGTAAGCATGCGAGCACGCCTCCGGTGGTGCGCGCGCGCTCACAGCACTAGTTATCACAGCCGCCGTCGTATGACGGCGTTTTGCGATAATGAGCCACTCTGTCACCGTCAGACTGTGGTCGGCAAGTGGTTAAATAAACCTGCTTGGGGGGTCCATTAAACATGCCTGTGGAGCCGTGCATCTCTACCATGTACCAATCAGTAAAGCAAAAGTGACATTTGCAAAGAGAAATAAACATTTAAAATAATGTTAATTCACATGTTCCTGTAAGCTTTCTTTATTTTGAAAATAATGGGGACCGTCAAAATACATAGCAGACCCTCATGAAGGAGGATGAGGTTATGATATGTATTTTGAGGGACCCCCCCCCCTCCCACTGCATTATTTACAAAACAAAGGAAGTGAATTACCCCTTCCGGAATGTCTTATAGCAGAGTCACACACACACACACACACACACATATGTACTACAGTATCTCACAAAAGTGAATACATCCCTCACATTTTTGTAAATATTTTATTATATCTTTTCATGTGACAACACTGAAGAAATGACACTTTGCTACAATGTAAAGTAGTGAGTGCACAGTTTGTATAACAGTGTACATTTGCTGTCCCCTCAAAATAACTCAACACACAGCCATTTACCTAAGACATGTAGCCAAATACATATAGGCCTACATTTTTTTATTGGATATGTTTTATATTAGAAAGTAAAAACTTTTTTTTTTTTTCAAAATTCTCTGTCTTTTTTATTGAGCAAACAAAAACACAGTGGTGATCACATATCACCAAAATAAAGCTCTATTTGTGGGAAAAAAATTACATACATTTTATTTGGTTACAGCGTTGCATGGCCGTGTAATTTTCAGTTAAAGTAGCTCAGCACTGTATCGCAAAAAATGGCCTGGTCATGAAGGAGGGTAAATCTTCTGGAGGTCAAGTGATTAATTACTTGTTTCTATACAGGTTCTGCAAAATCAATCCCAGGCACCTTGCATTTGCTGTGGATTTTAGGGGGATACCTCCACATAAAAAAAATGACATGGAGCCCTTAAAAAATCAATACAAAACCCCCTTCTGAATCATACGAGACCCCATGTCCTAAACATGAGGGTGGGGGGGGGGCATATTGATGAGAACAAGGGCTTAATGGTCTATATTGGCATGGCCATTTTTGTCAGTGATGTCTCCAACACCTGCCCCTTTGCTTGCATGGTGCACTTGAAATCATTGGATTGAACTAGGAGCACATTCAGATTCTCAATGTAGCCAAAGGCTGGAGGTCGGTAGGAAGGACAAAGGAGGCACAGGGATACAGGTAACTACTGTAGCTGGTTGGCTCAGATAAAGCCTAGAGATACATTACTCAAATGCTGAGTTATGCATCACTTTGCAATTTAAAGGCAGCACCAACCAGCAAAGCTCTTTCATAAAACCATTTCACTGGTCATGAGAGCTTTCTTACTAGTTACAGCATTGATGGTCTGAGAAAAAAACAGACTTGGTGATGGACCACAAGATAGGTGAATGTTATATCACCTTCCTCTTTAGTTGGCCTCTTCACCCATTAACCACTTCCCGACCGCCGTATGCAAAATTACGGCCAGGAAGTGGCTTAGTTATCCTGACTGGACATCATATGACGTCCTCAGGATAACAAGCTGCCGCGTGCCTGGGGGGGCGCGCATCGCAGCGATCGGTGGTGTGGGAGGTCAGTCTGACCCCCCGCAATACCGATCTTGGTAAAGTGCTTCCATTCGAAGCACTTTACCATGTGATCAGCCGTGACCAATCACAGCTAGTCACAGTGTAACACAGGAAAGCTGTTTATCAGCTTTCCTGTACTCAGGTCTGCAGACCTGAGGAGTGGAGAGCCGATCGGCTGATCTCCTGACAGGGAGGGTTTGTGCTGATGATTTATCAGCACAGCCCTCCCTCGGATCGCCACCCTAGACCACCAGGGAGCCTGCCCAGGGACCACCAGGGATGTGCCCACCCAGGACCACCAGGGAGCTGACCAGGGACCATCAGGGAGCCAATCTGGACCACCAGGGAGACCCCCCTAGACCACCAGGTAAGAGACATAGTGCCCAATGTGGATGGCACTCAGTGCCACCTTCAGATGCCACCCTAAACCACCAGGGAATGAGCCCCTATCAGTATATATGCCCACCAGTGCCCACCAGTGCCCCTATCAGTGCTTACCAGTGCCCCTATCAATGCATACCAGTACCACATATCAGTGCCCACCATTGCCACCTACCAGTGCCCACCTATCAGTGCCCATCAGTGCCACCTATCAGTGCTCAGTGCCGCCTATGAGTGCCAATCAGTGCTGTCTATGAGTGCCCATCAGTGCCGCTTCACAGTGTCCGTCAGTGCTGCATATCAGTGCCTATCAGTGCTGTATATCAGTGCCACCTATCAGTACCCGTCAGTGCTGCTTATCAGTGCCACCTAACAGTGCTCATCATTGCTGCATATAAGTGCCTCATCAGTGCCACCTCATCAGTGCCGCCTCATCAGTGCCGCCTCATCAGTGCCAATCAGTACTGCCACATCAGTGCCTGTCAGTCTAGCCTCATCAGTGCCCACCAGTGATGGAGAAAATGTATTTATTTACAAAGTTTTGTGACAAAAATAGAGAATTTTTTATTTTTTTTTCAAAATTTTCATTTTTTTTTTTGTAGCGCAAAAAATAAAAACCGCAGGGGTGATCAAATACCACCAAAAGAAAGCTCTATTTGTGGGAACAAAATGATAAAAAAATCTGTTTGGGTACAGCGTCGCACGACCGCGCAATTGTCATTCAAAGCGCAACAGCACTGAAAACTGAAAATTGATCTGATAGTAAAGTGTTCTAAGTGCATAGTATTGAAGTGGTTAAGGTTGCTTTAATAATAGAAAGCAGACTTAGTGCTGGATCTCAAGATAGGTGAGTGTTACATTACCTTCTCCTTTAGTGAGCTTTCTCACCCACCAAGGTTCTTTTTTAAATGGAGAGCAGAAATATATTTTTTAACCAGGTGTGGTGCTGACATTCCAGTAAATTAGGTGCTAAAATTTTCCACAGGAAGTCTTGGAGTTCCGAATTTGGCGAACCTAGTATTTTAAATGGATCAGCTGAAGGAGTAGCTAGAGATAAAGGTCAAGAACATCTATCTTGGACCAGAAGTTTTAGCAGTGAAAGAATTCAGTAGCTTGAGATGCAGATGCAGATGTTTGTAGCAGATTGAATTGATCTTTGAAGTGATGACAAAGACTGATATAATGCATGGCAAAGGCACAAAGGGAATCTTGGGATGAATATTTTTAGTCACAAGCAAAACCTTATCTCCGGGTTGAAGTAGAGATTTTCAATGATGTGGATCTACAAATTTCTTGTGGGTAAGAGAAGAGTGCTGTAACTAGTTTAGAATATGGAACCAAATGTGGCTAAGTCCTTCTGCATAATTGAGTGTGGGAATCTCCAGGAAACAAGGTATTGGCAAAAATAGACGTGGAGACTTGCTGTAAAAAAAACAAACAACCCCTTGTTGCTATCATTTGGATGTCACTGTGAAAAACTTTTGCCCAAGGCAGAAGTGCTACCCGATTATAATATGGGCAGACACTATAACACAAAAGTATTGTTTTTAGGATTAATCAATCTTTCCGGTTTGTCCATTAGTCTGTGGATGATAGGCTGAGCAAAGCTGCAAAGATATATTCTTACAGAAGTCTTTCCATTAGTGCTACTGCCAAGGGCAGCAAGGTAGGTATTATGAAATTTGTCATCTTTAAAAAAGTGGCCTAACATTATGCAAACCACAATACAGTCATCAGAAGGATGGAGATCAGTATGTTTAGCCACCAGTAAAGGTGGAAAAGGAGAGTAAAAGTTTTGTGGACACTAGGATGTCTGGAGAGCTTGGCAGGGGTAATAATGGATTTATGGATAGAGGTAAGGAGAATGTGAGCAGTTAGAAGAATACATTTTGGTTTAGCACGAGCTTGGAATCTTGGTGTTATAAGAGTGTGCTGAGGGTTAATAACATTTGATTGTTGTTTCCTCTAATTCATTGAGGAGCAGCCCTATTTAAACTTCCTGCTTCTGTAGTAAGTGCTGTCGGATCTACAGCGTGTTAGTGAGTTCCTGTGACCTGTTTTCCCAGTCTTCCTGTATCTGTGACCCGGCTTGCCTGACCTCTGATTGAACTCTGCCTGTACCGACCCTCTGCCTGCCTACGACCACGTCTCTGCCTAACCCTCTTGTACCTCAGCCGCCCACCTGTTTACGA
Organism: Glandirana rugosa; assembly: GCA_018402905.1. NCBI lineage: Eukaryota > Metazoa > Chordata > Amphibia > Anura > Ranidae > Glandirana > Glandirana rugosa. Next base: position 11,296 of record BLSH010312987.1, read on the forward strand.
CCCCGCCTGCACCCGAAGTCCTGCTTGCCTGTTCCTTTGTACTGCACTAGCCTGCCTAATAATGACCCGGCCTGCATCACCACTCTTCTGTCTGCACGAGCTCCTGGAGGATCTTCACAACACCATCTGCATCCGCACCAGCCCTCGTGCCCCCCTGTGCTCCAGAATCTCCTGTTTCCTCTATCAGGGGTTCCCGAACTAGGGCCGTAAGAGAGGTTGCCCTCTGCACAAGTGATCATGACGTTTAACTAAGAGAAGAACAAAGACCAACAGGCTTTTCTGGTGTTTATACTATGGGCAGTATGTAAGTATCTGATGCATTTATGGTTGGTGTAAATGGTGATCAAATTAGGCAATCCTTTTCAAAAATATCACCATTCCTCCTGATGAAATAATTCTCCTATGTTGGGGATTTATTTTTATTGAAAGCACAGAGCACCAAGCCATACTGAGGTCTAAGAACGGTGCTGATTCACACAGATGATGAACCTTGAGGCAGAAGATTTTTTTTATGTCCACTCTCATTAGGACAGACCATAAAGGAAGTCTCACTTTAAATTATGGAAGTCTTCAGCTGTGTTGGAGGGCCAAAGCTTCGGGTTGGCATCTTTTTGGGTGAGAACAGTAATAAAAGCAACAAGAAAATAATAGTGGTTGATGAATTGCCAGTAGTAGTTAATAAATCCTAGAAAGTGTTGTGTAGCTATAGACAGTTTTAGACAGGAGGTGCTAGTGATGAGCCAAACACCCATAATTACTAGTAATGAGCCAAATGCTTAGGGTTGAAATTTGGGGTAAGTTTTTGAACTTAGCAAAAGTTTGGGTGCTAAATCCAAACCCTATTAAAGCAGTAATAGCCATTTTCTACTCTAATAGGGAATGGCAAGCAAATGGAATTGGGACTGGGCACTGCCATAGGGAACATTTACCAAAGCAAAAAAAAAAAAGTTAAAAAAAATCAGTTTGACAGGAAGCAACAATTTTAATAATGTTTAAAGGGCATTATTATTTTGCAGTGTCCTTAGATAAGCATGGAGGAGGCTGCCAGTAAACCATTGAGTTTACAGGTGTGACAGATGGCTGTGCTGGACAGGGGTGTGATGTAGCTGGGGGTTTGGCAACAGGAGTGAGAGGCCTGTAGTTGATCAAAATGAGCAAATTAGTAAAAAAAAAAGGTGGAGATGTTGGATCCCCTGGACTTGACTGTTTTCATGGGCATTTGAGAAAGAAGCATGTAAGAATCAGTAGGAGGCTGGGGTATGCCAGATGGACTCATGGTTTGAGCAAACTGTCATGAACAGTGGTCCATATTCACTGAGAAATTAACTATCCAAATGATGCAGATGTGTATCAACGGCTTAGGGGATACACAGGTGTCACAGTGATGCACAGGAGTGCACTAGAGTCACAGGAACTCAAAAGGCACACCTGGAGTCACTGATTGGAACAGGGAACACTAGGGTGCACTTGGAGTCACTAGATAACATGGGGGCACTTTGGGTCACAGGGTACATTTGAAGTCATTGATAATACGTGATGCTCATGTTCATGGAGACACATAGTGGAGGACTTGGGGTTACTAGATGACACAGAGCGCACTTGGGGTCATGGGGTGCACATCATTGGTGACTAGGGACACATCGGGATGCACATGAAGACACAGAGAACACTCTGGTGCTATTGGAGTCAATAGATGACACTGGCTACAATTGGGATAATGGAGACATAGGGGCACACTTAGAGCCACTCGGTGCACTTGGAGGCAAGTGGGCCACACAGGTGTACACTTAGAGTTACAGGACTCACTAGATAACACAGTGACTGGGACCACACCTGGGGTCTTGGACTTCCTAGAATCTGGAGGCTATCAGAGAGGACACAGAAGGCACAAGGATATGGAGAAGTACTGCAGCAGGGGGTTTGGGTCACAATTTTAAGGAAACGACAATCAGGAGATCTGTACCTTGAGGCTGAGTTCCACCCAGTTAAAAGTCAGCAGCTACAAAAAGTGTAGCTGCTGACTTTTAACAATCGGACACTTACCTGTCCCAGGCTCCAGCAATGCAGCCACCCAAAGACTCGCTCTTCTCCCCCTCCCCTCGGTGGTGCCGGTGTCACAAGTGTTGGGTGCCCAGTTTTGGCTTTGTGCTGCGCTTTGTGAATGGCCGGCTTATCTTCTGGGACCTGTGACGCGTCCCAGAAGATAGCAGGGTTGGAGGGGGAAGGTGAACTTCCTTCTGGCTCCACGGTGTCAGGACAGGAAGTGCAGCTGGGACCCTGTCAAAACAGCTGCCCCCCCCCAAAAAAATGGCATGCCAATTGTGGCATGTCATGGGGGTCATAGTTATGTAGTAAGTTAGGTTGAAAAAAGACACAAGTCCATCTAGTTCAACCAAAAAAAAAAGAAAAAATAGAAAAATGATATATAACCATACAATCCCATATATAATCTTTCACCCACAGTTGATCCAGAGGAAGGCAAAAAAACACAGCAAAGCACGATCCAATTTGCTATAGTAGGGGGAAAAAATCCTCACCCGAGAGGCAATTGCATTCACCCTGGATCAACTTTACCTAAAAATGTTAGTACCCAGTTATATTATTTACATTAAGGAAAGAATCCAGGCCTTTTTTAAAGTAATCTACCGTGCTGGCCAAAACCACCTCTAGAGGGAGTCCATTCCACATTTTCACAGCTCTAACTGTGAAGAAACCTTTCCATATTTGGAGATGAAATCTTTTTTCCTGTAGACGTAAAGAGTGCCCACTTGTCCTTTGTGATGACCTTAAAGTAAATAACTCAACACCAAGTTCACTATATGGACCACTTATGTATTTGTACATGTTGATCATATCCCCCCTTAATCTCCTAGAGAATAAATTCAGTTCCTCTAATCTTTCCTCATAGCTGAGCTCCTCCATGCCTCTTATTAGTTTGGTTGCCCTTCTCTGCACTTTCTCCAGTTCCCTGATATCCTTTTTGACAACTGGTGCCCAAAATTGAACTGCATATTCCAGATGAGGTATTACTAATGATTTGTACAGGGGCAAAATGATGTCTCTATCTCTGGAGTCCATACCTCTCTTAATACAAGAAAGGATTTTGCTTGCTTTGGAAACCCCTTGAAGCGGAAGTTCCACTTTTGGTTTTAACTCTGCTTTAATTGTTTGTGGTGCTGGAGCTCTGGGGGGAAACCTGAAGCCTTGTGCCAAAGAGGAAACATGGTACTGGATTCCAGGAGATGTAAGAGTTACATCTGTTTTATAGGTCATTTCAATGCAAGGCATGTAAAATGAAACTTGCAGCATACTCAATTAGGGCCACTTTGTGTTGGTCTATCATATAAATAATAAAATCCTAATAAAATGCATTTACGTTTTTGTTTGTAACATCAAGGGGAATGGATATTTTTTCAAGGCACTAAATATATATACTGTATGTATATATATATATATATATATATATATATATATATATATATACAGTAGAAATGGAGATATGTCTTTGCTCAGGCCCTATGTAGCTTCAATATATTAAACACATGAGATACTAAAGAGGTGTAACCAGATGTTAATTCTTACATGATCATGGCAAACCTTTGCTTAAAAACAGGGATTCTTAGTTTGCATTTTTTGCAATAAAGGTTTACTTTGGAGTTATTACTTTTTTATATTAGACGTTTAAATTCATATGGCCTGATGTTTCATAGAAAAGGTAACGTAAAAGTAGGAAAAGTATAGTAGAAAAGGTAAAGTTTAAAAAATAAAATAAATACAATGAACAATTCCAAAGGTTAAAAAAACTTCTGATATTGATAAATGAAAAATATTTTGTACAGGTCCTTTAAAAATATGCATTGTTTTAAATATTGCATTCTTGCTTCATTTCATACATAACAATAAATGGTCAAAATATAACAGTTCATAAAAACTTTGAAATGCAGCAGTCCCTATCATGTTTACCAACAACTTCTTGCAATGTACTGTGGAGTGTTTGTTTCCCTAGTGTGATTGCCCAGAAAAAAACAGGCTTATCTTTGTTAATGGTGCTAAACAATGTAGAACTTCATTGATATTTAATGACAGGATGCTTGAAACTAAACCATGAAAGTACATATTTTTGTTATCAGCAGATGTTCAGCTAAAAGGGAAAGGAATACGAAATTGTATGGGGTACTTGAATTGAACATTTAGTGTAAAGTGGAACAATCCCAGTAGCAGATGGTTAGCAGGCTGTTTTAAAATGAAAATAAAGAAAACAAAGATTTTATCTCATGAAATATTGCTCCATTTTACTATTGTGAAGTGTAAGCTTTCAATAAGAAACAAAAAAAATCACTGAATTTAAAAGAGTACTATGATCTATCTATCTATCTATCTATCTATCTATCTATCTATCTATCTATCTATCTATCTATCTATCTATCTATCTATCTATCTATCTATCTATCCCCACTCACAACTATGGGCAAGGATGAAGGTGTCACTTCATCTTTACTTTCACTCCTTCTGGTACCATATTTGACTGCTGATGTGCTAGAAGAGAAATTCCACGTACTGTTAGAAAATATAACATGCAAGATCTCTTTATAAATCTGCAAAATTGCAAAATAATTTATAGGGGAAATTGCTTTAATTGGAGAATGTATGGTTCATTTAGAGACTAAGATTGATGACCTGGTTCAATACATTCATGTTCTTCAGGAAGGTAATATTTCCCAGGAACATATTGTCTCCCAACTCCAACTTCAGCAGGAGGACTTGGAAAATAAAGAATGTGATCAGAATTTGCATATCAGGGGTGTCCCAGAGTCAGTGGGAGATTCAGATATTCCACCATATCTGGTAGCCTTATTCAGTATTCTTGTTCCTAACATACCAGATATAGTCTGGCTCTTGGACCATGCACACAGATCTCTGGGCCCCAAACCCCCTGCAGGTGCCTGTTCCAAGGACATTATAATACATTTTCACTATTATGACAGCAAAGAAGCCCTCCTTCTTTCAACCCACAATAAATTGCAGATTGAATACAGAGGGGAGAAGATTCAGATCTTTAGCAACTTCTCTTCTATCACCCTTTCCAAAATTGGCAATCTCTATCCCATCACCTCCCATCTCCAGAAACTTTGGATTTCATATACAGTAAATGGGGCTTTCCATTTTAGTTTACTGTCACAAAAGACAGCTTTTAACTTATACATAAAATGCAAGAAGGAGAAGCCTTTCTTAAGAACCTTGGCCTACCACCTCTCTGGAAGAAACTTTGAATACTCCATTTCTGAGTCAACTATCATTGAAAACGTCAAGCAAAATTTGGACTCCAGCTAACTCTAAGTCAAACAAATCTCATCCAATGCCACCTTGTCTTGCTACCCCATATCACCCACCTGATGGTATCTGGTGACCCCCACCTCTGGCCTCTAGTCCCTTCATTCTCTGGTTTGCCTATATACCTTGATTCCTATAAAGATACCCGTGTACACCCATGTGATCCATAAATTTGGTTTTCCAGGTTTTTCTTTTAGCTGTCGGTCCTCTCCATCCACTGGCTGTCAATATGTGCCTTCCTTACCACCAAGGCTTTGGCCTTGGTGTCCTGAAATGCTTCTGCCTTTCAGGTTTATTGCTCTCATTGAATGTAATTGTTAGGTCTTCATAGACTGGGATTTTGTTTACAGTTTTGAGACTTATGTTAATGTTCCTCTGTTTCTATGTCATTTTCATAATTTTTTGCTATCTTTATACACACCAGAAGTTTCAATTATATTTATTAAGCATACTAAAGCCAAACATTCATGGATCGAAATTCATCAGGTTCAGCAGTGACCCGCCAAATTCCTCTCAATCAACTTCTGTACATCCAGCCTGTAGATTGTAAACGATCACCTTGTAAAACAACCCACTGAGTTTAAAATGGAAATGAAAGGCAAGACATTTTTTCATAAGAGCTGGGGGAGGAGAAGCAGCAGCACACTGAGTGTGCCAGTGAATGGCTGTGCAGCAGGATCATGTCAGGACAAGTCTGATCATTGGAAGAGAGTACACAATATAGCTAGAGAACTGAACTGTGGTCAGTTTTTAATAGGAAAGCAGAGGAACTAGCAGGATCATCAGGGATTTCACATAAAGGAAGCAATACAAGCAGAACAGGACACTTTCTCATACAAGTACATGGTACAGCAGACACATATCAGGAATATGAAGTGTTGGGGTAACAAAAGCTTTAACGTTAAATTAGATGCACTGTCACCTGTTGAGCATAGTGTCAATACACTCCCTGGGCTATCAGAGTTGTTGTGCATATTATCTTAGTAACACAGCCCAGCCTAATTTCCATTTCACTCACAGCCTAGCCATTGCCGCACTCAGTGCTCCCCAGCCTGGTCTTTGCTGCACCTGGAGCCCATTTACTGCTGCGCTCACATCCAAAGTTTCTGCTGCATCCTAGCCATGTCTCAGCTGCACCCACAGCCTGAGTCTCAGCTGATACCCAGCTAGTTTTCACTTCAACCGCAGCTCAACCACAACAGCACTAATAGTCAAAGTCTCCTCTGTGCCTATTGTCTCAGTTTGTTCTGCACCCACAGCCTCCATTGTTTCACAGCTGTCCTGTAGCCTCCATAGCACCCACAGTCTCAATTTCAACTGTACCTCTCTGACTCCACTGCACCTTAGCCACAACACAGTCTCTGCAGCATCCATAAACTCCTACCTTCAGTTGTCTAGTTCACTGTGCCTCTCTCACACTCAAGGTCTCCATTACCTGGCACCAGCCCTCCCCATGTCAGCAAGAACCTGTTTAGTGAGCTGAGGTCAGCTAGCTGCTAAGGTCAAGCTCCCTTGAAGGGGTCTCTGGCAGAACATCAGCTGTCTCTTTTAGACTCCTGTCACTGAGAAAGATGTTGAACAGAGAAGCTGGGCCCATATCTTACGTTGTGACATTTTTCATAATGTCTTGCTTATTTTTTTTTTTTTTCAAACAGGGTCAAAAATGTCTCCTAAATACATAACGATATTAATGATGATTTAAACCACTATAGTAAACAAGACACATTGGGGATTATTTATAACAACTACATTTAAAAAATTCTCTATACGAACTTGACATACAGCAACCATTCAGGTTAATTGTTTTCAAAATGAAAGATGACATTTTTAGGTTTCTAATATAATGTAACACATTCTAAAGTGAAGGTGTTCATTTACAGTAAACCATTTTTTTAAATTTTCAAATAAATGTTGACATGCTACATTGGTCCATTCCTTTAGAAGTATACCTTTTCTAATGCATTAGATGTTGATTGTCATTCACAACTGCTGAGAGCCCCTCATGAATTCCTGGACTAACAAAGTAACTATACAAAAATAGCGATGCCTTAAATTCAGCTTTAAGCCTGCAGGCTATGTGGCCATAAGCACCAGTACCACAGTTTAATATGAACTGGAATTCCTAGAGTTGCATTACTGGATAAAGATTTGAAAAATACAAATTGCTGGTAGGTATCCTAAGTTCATTGTTGTTTCTAACTTGTTTCAAATATTCCTCTAACACACTCAAACAAAGTGTTACTACATAAATACTGTATTTAGTAATACAAAATCCTACAGTTGGGCTTTAAAACTGCCTCTCATTTGGAAATCCTTTTTATATATCTGTAGCACCCCATTAGGCTACTAGTGGTTAATGTCTGTCTGGTTAGATCTGCTCTGGGCTCTGTTGGCATGGGCGTGGTTACTTCCCCCTGTATGCCAGGAAGTTGGGACACAGTGGGTGGAAGAACACAACTCCCAGCCCACATATTAATGCCTCTCTAGACAATCCCTGGTCAGGGTTGTGAGTGACCAGCAGAGGGCTGAGAGGGTTATATATAGGCTAGAATCCAGAACAGAGGTCTCTTGTTCCTGGGGAAGTTAGACCCAGCCAGAGACAGGGGGTCTAGGTAGAGTAAATGTTGCTGCCATGAGTAAATTTTGTACAGGAGTAATAAGCAGTTAAACACAGCAGTATCTTCTCTCATCATCTCATCACCTTGTCTACTTCTTCACAGGTATGCAACTTTCTTTCAAGCAACTCAAAACTGTCTCACTGCTTTGCAAAATCTCTGCTATAACTGGGGTATGCGACTTTCTTTCAAGCAATTCAAAACTGTCTCGCTGCTTTGCAAAATCTCTGCTATAACTGGGGTATGCAACTTTCTTTCAATAAATTCAAAACTGTCCCACTGCTTTGCAAAATCTCTGCTATAACTGGGGTATGTGACTTTCTTTCAAGAAATTCAAAACTGTCTCTCTGCTTTGAAAAATCTCGGCTATAACTGGGGTATGCATAAAAGTTTTGTATTTGCAACTTAGCCATTTGTTAATGGTGGATTCTCACCTCCTCTTTGGATCAGAGATATGTATCTTTATGACTGGCCTGTCTTTCTGACCATTCCTCCCCTGATTTCACGTGTTCCTTATCAGTCCCTAATTGGGGTGTGGAATATTTCCCCATTTGATCATCTTTGTATAAATTGAGTTATGTTCATGGGGGAAGTCAGAGACATGGGGTCTAGGCAGAGTAAATTTTGCTGCCCTGAGTAAATTTTGTGCAGGAGTAATAAGCAATTAAACACAGCAGTTTAACTAAAGCATGATAACGAAAGCAGCAAGAAAAGACCATAAAGGACTCTACTCAGTCTGGACTGACCACAAACCACCACCTTGGAAGGCATCCTGCAAGTCTGAAACCTATCCCCACCACCCCTTAACATGTCCCCTCTGCTTTGTCTTCTCATACTAGCATCCTCTGCTTTCAAATTCTCACTTCTTTTCCCCTCTTCTCCACCTAAAAACTTGTACATATCACCATCACGTCTATCCTTTCCCTACTACTGTACTCATCACCTCCTGCTAATACTTAACCCACCTGCTGACCCATACACAAGGACAGGAAAGTATGTGCACTCATACAAATCTCACTCCCATCTTACTTTCCTCACCCTCCTCCTTCTGCTAACCTCTGGGGATAACTCCCCTAATCCTGGTCCTTCGGGATCTCACACCCACGCTCGGCACCCTCCCTCCTCCAGCATCAGCTGCAATCTTCTTAATCTTATCTCTATTCCTCTGCTCCCAACAACCCCCCCCCCACCTTCTCATGTACCCTCTGGAATGCCCGCTCTGTCTGCAATAAACTCACTTATGTCCATGACCTTTTTGTCTTCCACTCCCTTAACCGTCTTGCAATAACAGAAACATGGCTGCAAAGGTCAGATTCTGCCTCTCATGCAGCTTTCTCTCATGGAGGCCTCCACTGGACTCACTCACCCAGACCTAGTGGACGGAAAGGAGGTGGAGTTGGTTTGCTTCTATCCCCACTGAGCACCTTTCAAGTTCTGACTACCCCTCCCTCTCTATCCTTCTTTTCTTTTGAGACACATTGGCCCTGATTTACTATACCTTCCAAATCTACTCCAGCAGTGCCTTAAAATAATTCCCAATTAAAGGCAATTACAACTTCAACTCTCACAGACTCAAGTAAAATAGCACACATGCGAGCTCTATTTGCCTGTGAAGATGCCTCTCAGGTTACATGTTGATGTTGGCTGGGATTGAATGTGTGGTTGTATGCAAGTTCATTGCCATAAAAAAAAAAAAAACATTACCACCCCTCTCTCTAATTGTAACAGCCTTAGCCCCAGGGGACATGTCTGAATAGAAAAAAAAAGTTTCATTTTTTTTTTTCAGGAGCAGTGGTTTTAATAATGGTTAAAGTGAAAAAATATATTCCTTTAACCACTTCAGTCCTGGAAGGAATTCACGCTTTAGGACCTGAGCACTTTTTGCGATTTGGCACTGCGTTGCTTTAATTGACAATTGCGTAGTCGTGTGACATTGTACCCAAACAAAATTTGCGTCCTTTTTTACCCACAAATAGAGCTTTCTTTTGGTGATATTTGATCTCCTCTGTGCCATTTGTGATTGCCGCTCTAAATAAAAAAAGAGCGACAATTTTTTTAAATAACCAGTTTTTCTTTGTTTTTGCTAAAATACAAATCCAATTGTAAAAAAATAAAAATAATTTTATTTACTTGTTTTTGGCCAATTTATATTCTTCCTCCTATCTTTGTTAAAAAAAAAAATCGCAATTGGCGTTTATTGTTTTGTTTGCTCAAAAGTTGCTGCGTTTAGGGATGATGCAAATTAATTTCTGGAGTTGTATTTTTTACATTTTGTACTAGTAATGGCGGCGATCTGCGATTTTTAGCGGCACTGCAATATTGTGGCAGACATGTCGGACCATTTAGACATTTTTTTTGGACCATTGGCATTTATACAGTGATCAGTGGTCTAAAAATGCACTGCTTACTGTAGAAATGCCATTGGCAGTGAAGGGGTTAACCTGGAGAGGGTTAACTGTGTTCCCTATGGGGTGTTTTAACTGTATGGGGGGCTGGGCTGGCAGGGGGAGGAAAGTGATCACGGCTTCCATATAAAGGAAGCCTGTGATCACCGCCCTTCCCCCTCTGTCCAAATGGAGATCCATGTTTACATACACGGACCTCCGTTCTTTCACTGAAGAGGGGCCATCGCAGGTAGCCAGTGGCGATCGAGTCTGCCCTACCCACTCCCTGACCCCTCCAGAACTCAGTGAGCTTGCGAGATTGCTTCCGGCAGCATGCACACGCTCACAATGCTAGTCATCGCAGCTGGCATCAGGTAAGGGCGGTTCGAGATAACAAACCACTTTGCCACCGTCACGCTGTGGCGGGCGGGCGGCAAGTGCTTAAATATCATGCTTGATGGGTCCCCTTAGAATGGATCTCTGTGATGTTTAGAACAGTGGCACCGCAAAATGACATTTGTAAAGGAAAAAT
>BLSH010312988.1:0-10563 GCA_018402905.1 Glandirana rugosa
GGCGGGCGGGCGGCAAGTGCTTAAATATCATGCTTGATGGGTCCCCTTAGAATGGATCTCTGTGATGTTTAGAACAGTGGCACCGCAAAATGACATTTGTAAAGGAAAAATTGTAATTTAAAATCGGTCATGTTTGGAATGTATTGCTGGTTCTCTGCAATATAGATAACAGATCACTGAAAAAGCATTACGTTGGGGGTCTCCCCCAGTCCTTACCAGGCCCTTTGGGTCTGGTATGGATTTTAAGGGGAACTCCACGCCAAATTGTTAAAAAATGGTGTCCCCCCAAAATCCAAACCCTTATCCGAGCATGCAGCCCTGGCATGGCGCGGGGGGGTGGGGACGGATGAGTGCGCCCCTCTGAACCTTACCAGGTCACATTTCCTCAACATGGGGAGGGTGCTTTGGGGTCTGGTTTTATTTTTGGGAGGACCCCTGTGTCTGTTTTTTGTTGACTTTGCTGTGGGGTTGCCATTTAAATCCATACTATACCTGAGGGGCCTGGTTTGGATTTTGGGGTGCCCTTATGCATTTTGTCAAATTAAATTGAGCATGGGGTTCTCCTTTAAATACTTACCAGACCCAAGGGGCCTATTATGCGCCTAGGGGTGTGACCCTACTCTGTTTTGGGGGTTTGACTTAAGCATGGTGTTCCCCTTAAAATCAAGGACACACCTGCAGCACCCCATAATATTGAATATGTATGTATCATTGCATACATTTACAAACTTCATAGTATGGAAGCCCCAAATGGTGGTAATCAGCGTCTGTGTCGTTTTCAACATACAATGCAAATTTGAAGCAGGTGGCACCTGGGAATCAAACCCATGGAACCAACTGTGGAACGTAGATGAGCTAACCACTGCACTGCCCAGCTGAGCAGAATTAAACATACAACATCCAAGTAATAATGTTTGCTTGGTCTTCATCTTACAGTGTTTGCTAAATGTACATTTAAAAACAAAGACATTTACAGGGGGCGTGGGCTGGCCGTCATGGAGTGAAGACACACGAGCGGCGAGCTCCGACTGCCACGGGCCTGCAAACACTGGCATCCTACACCAGCCGTGCCTCAACCGTCTCTAGATGCCCACCAGACGCCGTACATCCTCCCAACCCCCGAGTGGCGGCCGTGCTGTGACCGGAGGGCTCCACTCCTTCTTTGGCCCGCAGACTCCCTCCACACGGTCCACATCCAAGATGGCAGCGGACAAGGCCGCAACCATGCAGCCGGCTCGGCGTTCCCAGCTTACGGGTGGCGACTCCCCTGGCCTTTCCACAACACCGCAGGTGAGGGGTTCCAGCCCATCCTCGTCCCCACGCTCCTCGGGGCAGGCCTCGCACCCCTCTGAGCTGGATGGGCTGGAGGGAGATTGGGACCTCCGGGCTCACATTAAGGCCCTCCTGACAAAAGACGACATCCAGAGGCTGATAGCAGCAGTCGAGCTCTCCTGCAAGAAAGCAGTGGATGAGCTGAGGGAGGAGACAGTGGCTATTGGGCACCATGTAGAAGCTGTAGAAAGTGGCCAGGAGGACATTATGCAGACTCTATCGTCACTCTGGGACACTGCCCAGCACCATAACTCAGCTATTAACAGTCTCTTTGACCAGCTGGATGACCAGGAGAACAGGAGCAGACACCAGAATATCTGCATCCGTGGGCTCCCTGAAGCCACACGTTCTGCAGACCTTCTCCCCAGTCTCTTTCGCCAAATCTTAGGGGCTGGAGCTCCTGAGGACATTGAGATAGAGAGGGTTCACAGTGCCCTCATGCCCCCTCCCCAGGACGTGGACAAACCGCTGGAGGGCCCCTTCACGGTGGAGGAACTACGGGCTGCGGTGGCTGCTCTTCCGGCCGGGAAGAGCCCGGGCCCAGACGGCTTCTCTAACGCTTATTATAAAGCTTTTCTCCCGTTGCTTGAGACTCCGCTGTGTGATTACTTCAACTCCCTCGGCCCCTCCTCACCTTTACCTCCCAAAGCCTTAATGGCGTATATCGTGGTCCTACCCAAACTCGGTAAGGACCCCCAGCTGTGCTCTAATTACTGCCCCATCTCCCTGTTGAATGCTGACACTAAACTCTTGGCCAAACTATTGGCCCTTCACCTGCAGGAACATGTGACGGACCTGATCCACCCGGACCAAACTGGCTTCATTGATAAAACCATTAGGGCCCTCCATATCCTGCATTGGGCGAAGCATGGCCCTTCCCGAAGCCTATGTGTGGTCATCTCAATGGATGCCGAGAAGGCCTTTGATAGGGTCTACTGGCCCTATTTACTGTCTGTGCTTCGGGAGATAGGGCTGGGAGATCGCATGCTGGATTGGGTCGGCTTGTTGTACACCGGCAACTCAGCAAGGGTGTGGGTGAATGGGGTGCTGTCAGACCCTCTGCCCGTCCGTAATGGGACTAGGCAGGAGTGCCCCCTCTCTCCGTTGCTCTTTGCCCTAGTGCTTGAACCTTTTCTGTCGCATGAGGGCTAACCCTGACATTAAGGGGATGGTGGTAGGCTCCCGGGAGCATAAGGTGTCCGCTTACGTGGATGATCTGCTATTTTATCTCTCCAATCCCTCGGTTACACTGCCGGTCAGGATGGGCGTGGTGCAGGAGTTCGGACTAATGCCGAATTACAAGATTAACTTTGACAAGTCCGAGCTCCAGCCGATCAATGTCCCTACATCCCTGAAGGAATCCCTGGGTCAAGCCTTTCCTTTTAAGTGGTGTGGGGGCTCCCTCCCGTATTTGGGTGCACATATCTCCCCTGACCAGGCGTTGCTCTATGACCTTAACTTTGGTAAGTTATTGACTACTATAGAGAAGGACCTTCAGTCCTGGAAGGACATCCCCCTGACCTGGTTTGGACGCATCAGCGCCCTTAAGATGACCATTCTACCCCGTATCATTTATCTCCTCTATACTGTCCCTATCTCCCTCCCCAGGGTCTTCTTCCAGAGACTGTGCAGATGTTTCCAACTTTTTGTCTGGCAGGGCAGGCACCCCCGTTTGGCTTATGATCTTCTGAGAAGGAATAAGCGGTGCGGTGGACTTGGCCTCCCCGACGTAGCCATCTACTACAAAGCTATGGCTTTGGTCCTTATTCTAAACTGGAACCATGATGGCAAAACCAGACTCTGGGTCAACCTGGAGAAGACCTTGCCGGCGCTCCTTGGGTACCAGGCCCTTCTAGGGGCCTGTCGGACTGGGCTTCCCCCCTGACCATTGCTACCCTCTCTTATTGGGATAGCTTGAACACCGATGGTAAATTTGCTTCCCCTACCTCACCCTTGGCGCCACTGGTTGGCTACCCGTGGTTTGCTCCGGGTGAGGAGAGGGGTTCTTTAGGTTCCTGGGTCTCTGATGGGAAGGGCCAATGTGCCCGGTTTGCTTCGGAGGGGAAACTGCTGCCATTGCCAGCTTTAAGGGCACAAATGGGGACTATACCCTTTGCGGCGTGGAGGCACAGACAATTGGACAGCTTCTTTCGGTCACTGGACCCGGGACTTAGACCGTGTAGTTCTCTTATTGAGTTTGAATCCCTGTGTGTGGAATTGCCAGAGCCTAGGCACCTGCTGTCACAGATGTATGGGCTCATCTTAGGCTCTCTAGGCACCGGAACACCCTACTATATTAGAGAGTGGGAGAGGGAGTTGGGGTTGCAGCTTACAACATCTCAGATACAGTGGTTGATTGGATTCACCCACTTATCCTCTCTGTCCTCCCGGATTCAGGAAACTTCATTTAAATTCCTAGCTAGGTGGTACAGAACCCCATCCAGGTTTGCCCAGATGTTCCCCTCCGCTGATAAGCGGTGCAGGAGAGGTTGTGGCCAGCAGGGTTCGTTCCTCCATATTTGGTGGACGTGCCCCATGATCAAGGAATTCTGGGAGGCCATCACCCCCTGGATCCGTAAACTGACCCTGCGGAACATCATTTGTTTCCCGCTACACTTCCTGTTCCACGGTATGCCTGCCTCTTCCAAATTATATAAATGCAGTGTCATTCCTCACCTGCTAAATGCGGCCAAGACGCTCATACCGAGGTTTTGGAAGCAACCCAGATGCCTGACTCTTCAAGACTGGAAGAGGGAGGTAGATACAATTATGGAGGCGGAAGGGTGGATTGCAAGGGCCAAGGAAAAACATGACAGATTTAAAGATACCTGGGCTGGTTGGCAATACTACTCGCATGAGATCTCAACGAGTGGTCAAAAAACGCCGTCTGACCTATGAGCCTCCCTGAATGTGGCCCATGGGGACCCGTGCGACCCATCTCCCCCCAGCCTTTTTCTTCTGGGGAGCTTACTGCTTGGACTAATCCCTCCTCCGTCCCCCTGCCCTCCCCCCTTCCCTTACCCCCAATATACAGTAAACTGTCAGGGGTGTGGGTCGCCTCCAATGTGGGGTTAGCTTGTTCTCTCCCTGGTCTGGATGTGGCCTGGGAATATACGTGGACTGTGCCCCCCGGCTGTGCCCACCCGGACCCGCCCTCTCCCCCTTTCTGTGGCTCATAACTTGCTGATGGCATGGGGGGTGGGCCCGGGGGGCTCGGTCCGGGTCGGGGTCCGTATTTACGGGCTCTGGGGTGACCCCACATTGGACTTTACTTGTAACCCTACTGCATTGTATTATTGCCCCCACACGTCTTACATCCCGCTGGGAGCTTGTGTTTCCTCCGATCAGTTGTGGGGTGTGTTCATCTTCTTTTGACTGACATATCTTGGTTTCTTCTTTGTATTTTATTTTATCTTCCTTATTTGACATTTCCTATGTTATTTATTTTTGGTTTTCTGTTTTTCTGATATGGTTGTTATGTACTGTCATTTTTCTACCCTCTTTGTTATTATTTTGTCATTTTTTGTTTACTAGACTATATCAATAAAAATTGATTATATAAAAAAAAAACAAAGACATTTAGCAATCTGATTGCATAATGCATTTGCAGCTTACGTCTAGGAATTTGAACAAAGAGGTCACATACATGGTTATTTGAAAACATTTTTATTTATTCAAGCCACTCATTGAGCAATGTAGCCAGCCACGGCTTTTTGCACCATGTACAGATTTGGGAAACATGCAGGACTCTGATACCTGGTACAGGTTCTTGCCCAAACAAGAAGCAATTATGCACCCCCAACAGCTTCATACAGGAGAGGCATGGCTAGGTTGCTGGGCAGCTTCCAAGCCACATCTGATGTGCCAGGCTATTTATGCAGGTCATAGATGCCATTTCTTGCCTTGTATCACAAATGATCCACTTTCCACAAATGAAGATGAGTGCAGGATATAAAGGTGCCTTTCTACCACCTTGAACCGAAAGCAGTACCACTCCTGTAAAATGTGAACAATGGATAATTGACATTTCATCATGACAATCAATTCTCAGTGCAGCCTAGCTTGAGTTTATGTTACAGTTTTTTCCAGATCAGGACTGATGTTAGCAATGATTGCCCTAGAACATTCTTTACAAAGGCAGAAGTGTTTGTACCTTCATGGCTTCTATGTATGAATGTAACAAATATTCTCTAGCCAGCAGCCCCCACAGCCACTCAAATACTTAGCTGAGCTCCATCACTATGCACTAATGGGCACAAGAGCCTTGGCTGTAAGTGTACTCATTCTTCAGATTAGCAGAGCAGCACTAACTGCTATTGGCTAACAATGTATGGGGTGGAGGGCAGAGCTAGGAGTGTCTATGTTGCCAGACATGCACAGAGGTGGCTCATCAGCAAGGCTCGGGTGCCCTCCAAAACAAGCTGTGTGCTCTTTGTGCACTTGACTGGGGTAGGGCCCAGGAACTCCAGCATCATCACCCATGAAAAGAAAGATCATGCCTGCTCTGTTGCTAACCACTGCAGTGAGCTGGTAAGTTCAAGATTTGACTTTTTTTAGCCAATACAAAAACGTAAGCTAAGATTTCAAAACACACCTGTGACGCCAGACAGTCATCCCAAAAAGATTCCCAGGGTACATGCCATGGCTGCCTAAACAGACGGATCCCCTCAAAATACAAAAACACATTTAGATACTTAGCTGAGGTTCTTGTTCATTTAACATATATACAGGTGACACAGACAAAAGCAAACACCTGCCAGGTGTTCCATTCCCTCTCCACTCTCTTCAAAATTGGCACACATTTGAGAAAAGAGGTTAGTGTTAGTGGGCAAGCAAACAGTGTTTGCCATGTTGACTACACACTAGATAAAGGGTCAACCCCAACTGGCATATGTTTGTTAGCATCTGGGTTTCTGTGAGAACTAGCCTGCAAAGTTGGTATATTTACACATTCTCAATCTCCAGCTATGTTCTAAAATGTACCTGTAAAGTAGCCAGCAATCAATCGATTCTGGGTGCCAATCCCGCCAGTTGTGTTTTGGTCCCTAGGGACTGGCAGCTGATGGACCTCTGGCTCCCTCTCCTCATCCAGCTCCCATGAATCACCCCTTGCAAGGCACATGTTGTGCAAAATGCAACAGGCAAGGATGATCCTGGAAGCCTTTGGAGGAGAGTACAGTAGCTCCCCCCCAGGTCTGGCCAAGCAGAGAAACCGGGACTTCAGTAAGCCAATAGTAAGCTCAACAATGGCCTGGCTTCTCTCCAAGGCACTATTGTAGCGATGTTGTAGCTGGCCCTGGGGGTACCTGATTGGAGCCATTAGCCACGTCAGCTGCGGATAGCCAGCATCCCCTGGAAAATAAACAAAAAAGCAAATATTAGTCCTTCCCATCCCTTTTTGTGGCCATAGATGCCTGTCTACAAAATGGGAGACAAGGAAGAATGTATTAGGCCAACCTGGTTTTTCAGCTGTTAAAATGTTCAAACGATCAAAATCGTCCAAAAACAACCAAAAATGCTATAGAACGCAGATCCCCAATGTTTTTGCACGTTTTAGACCAATTAAGTAAAATAAAAAAAGGAAAAAAAGCGCTGGCCCTTTAAAAATGCACAATAAATTGCAAAAAAAAGGCGGTAATATAACACCGGTAAAAGTTGCAAAAATTACAAATAGACCTCTTTCACACTGAGGCACTTTATAGGCGCTATTTAGGCAAAAAAAAAAGCGCATGTAAAGAGCCTCAAAAGTCACTCCCCATCCACCCCAAGCCTGAGTGCTTTCACAATGTTACGGTCCGCTTGCAGGACGTTACAAATAGTCCTGCAAGCAGCATCTTTGGAGCGGTGCGGTGAGCGGTAATATACAGCTCCTCCCCTGCCCCTGCCCATTGAAAACCATGGGCAGCGCTTCCAAAGCGGCTGCACACCACCTCGGAAGCGCAGAGAGTGGGCACTTTTAACCCCATTTTAACCCCTTGAGGGGGGTTCAAAGTGCCCCACTCCCGCAGCCTTAGCGCCACTCTAACAGCAGTAAATCCCTGCTGTGACTAGCGGGGATTTACAGCCAATGCCCCATTGCCCCCAGTGTGAAAGTGCCCATAAGCTACAGACATTTTTTGGATGTTTTGTTTAAAGTCCTATGTGCATGAAGCAGCACAGACATTTATTTTGTACCATATCTTGCACCATGTTTAGCCTAAACCTACATTGACTCATTCCTACCTCGAATTACTCCTTGTTCATGTGGGAATACCATTGTAATGACTAGTGTGTTCAGCTTCTGTGGAGGGGGCAAACCTCTCCAGCTTGCTGCACATTAATGTTATTAGCTAGAGACAACCTCTCTAATGTTCCTGGGATGAGCTGCCAGGCTGGGTGCACACAAGTGGATCAAGATGTCAGCTTGTGTCCTACCAAGGTGCATATACATTGCGTACAAATCTGCGTTTAATTTTGCCAAACATGTATGTCTGTATGTAACTTTACATTTGAGTTTTAGATAAAAAAAATATACTGTACCAATAAGCCACCCGGGTGGTATTTGGCCACATTCAAATTTCCTGAAGAGTCCAGACTGCTTCAAGATGTAGGCATCATGGCTGGACCCTGGGAAAGCTGCTTGGTGGCTCATAATCCACTGCCTGGCGTCACTGACAACTTGGACATTGAGATAGTGGTACTGTTTTCGGTTTCCGATAACCAACTTCACTGATCCTGGGGGCCCTGATTGCCACATGTGTACAATCAATGGCCCCCAGGATTTGTGGCATTTGAGCACGGTGGTAGAAAGCCACCTTCACATCATTCCACTCATCTTCAAATTTCTGGCCAGTGTATAAATTGTGGTACAAGGTCAAGAATGGCATTTATGACCTGCATAAACACCCTGGACACTGTGGGTTGGCTTATGCCCATAATACTTGCAGAAGTGGCTAGGAAAGCTGCCTCGTCCCAAGATATATAAGGTCACCAGTAGCCTGACCATGCCTGGCACAGCATGACTGCGTTCTGTCATTGGTGCAATTTTCTCCTGTATGAGGTGGTAGAGGTGCATAATTGCCGGTCTCCTTAAGCGAAACCTGCTCCAGATATCAGATATAAACAGAGGTGCCGCAATATCCTGGCCTGCTTCTTGATGGGCTGCCTCGCAAAAGGCACCCACAAAAGCTGCCACTACCAGCATAACATGTTTTTCTCCCTCTGTCATTGCTCTGTGCCAATGATATTAATACCACTGCCATTTATATATGCTAATGCACACAAGTGTGCATATAAGAGAATTTGCGCACACATATGCGCATCAGCTTACTTATGATGCGCACATATATGGCTGTGTGTGCATTGATGTGCATATATATATAAATATATATGGCTGTGTGTGCATTGATGCGCATATATATGGCTTTGTGTGCATTGATGCGCATATATATAGCTGTGTGCGCATTGATGCGCATGTATACATATATATATAAATCTGTGTGTGTACACATATATGAATGTTTTTTAGATTTCCAGGACCCTCATTTTTAGTCAAAAACGATTGGAGCAACACTTGTCTAACATCCTCCCAGCACTGGAACTTCCAGGTGATCACAATGAGTTCTGGGTCAGAAGGTGAAACCACACATTTGGTCGCAGTTGCAACTATTTCATTGCAGACAGGCATTAATGATTTTGTGGTTTTATTTTCTGCTTTGTAAGCTTTAGCCCCAGTTTACATCATTGCACTCTGCCACATAGCACTACATTTTGGTGCAAATCCTATGCAAATCACATACGATGTCCATGCAATGGGCTTTCAGCCATACAAATTGTAGGGCTGATATTGCATCACATTCAGACCAAACTCACAGGACCCTTTGCTTGGTCTGCATCAGAATCTGATCACATACGTGTTCACGCACATGCAATCCAATTCCTGTGCAAGTAAACATTTGGCAATGCAATATGCCATTTTAAAAGGGGGTGTCATTAATGTATTGACACCTCCCTTCAGTTTAAATATGACAATGTTAAGTGCCATGCGAGTCCGGTGCAATGCAAGAAGCCACAATTTGTCAGCATCACACCTATATGCACCCAGGGCAGAATTTGTACATCTAAACCTTAGGATCTAAAGTGAACATTAAGGGCCGGTTCACACTGCTCCAACCTTGGAGATAGCATATGATTCGCACACTGCAGTGTGACTCGTATGCAAGCTCTGTGCAATACAAATTCAGCCATAGAGATTAAATTTGCATGGCAGACATACAAATCGGAGCAAACACACACAGCCCTTTTTTACACAGGGTCAGAATTGGAGCACAGGGCTGTTTACATCATGCTATAAGACTCCTGTGTGAGTTTGTACTGCCATATGTAAACTGATTTGGGGCTGTGATTAGCTTTGTACTGACACTCCCCACAGTTCACATAGAGCAGTGTGAACTGCAACCAGGAGACAAGCGATGCAGGAACACACAGTGGATTCACAGCGTTCCTGCATTGCTCGAGTGTGAAGCAGCCCTAAGGCAGTTTGCTAAGAAATGGTGTTCCTGGGATTACAGCAGGGGAACAAATGCAGAGGACACAGTTTCACACATACAACACTGCATATCCACCAGCTGAATTCATTACCTGCAATTTTCTCCAGCTGTTAAAGCTAAAGACTCCACCTAAACACCTGGATAATTGACTTGCTAGTGTGCTAAAGATTATGTTTTGAGGCACACAATTACAGCTTAGATTTACATAATTCTAAAGTAAGATATTTCACTTCCAACATACAAAGTAATAGAAACAACAAACAAGGTCAATAATTGACATTTATTTTGCAAGCATAAAAACACAATTATATATACACACACACACAGTCAGTTCCTACCGTTTAAATATTAAAACTAAAAATGGTGAATGACACAAAAATGAAAACTCTTAGGTTGGAACAGCCCAGCTCATAGGAGCTTACAATCTAAAATAGTTAGAAACCTTACAGTGGACACCAACACACATCACATTTTGAACAGCAAAATTGAGAAAACTTAGTCATTATAACAAAGCTTCGCAACTTAATATTAAGAACATATTCTAACACCCACCGCCACACCAAATTCTACACACATACATTGGTTAGTCTGTTCAGTTATAAGCTGCATTTCCATGTACATGATTAAGCAGCAACGAATTAGTACATGTACCTTTACGTCGAATATTGACTTGTCTGATTGGTTACATACACACATCTTAAAC
>BLSH010312988.1:19005-33000 GCA_018402905.1 Glandirana rugosa
TAAAGTTCGGGTCAAGTTCGGTCCCGAACTCAGACTTTTTCCCGAAGTTCCGAAGGTGGAGGGGGGGGGGGGTGACACCATTAAGTTAAATAGGCTAATTGGCATGCTAGGCAGTGGACACATATTTAGCATAATAATAATAACCCATTTGTAGGTTATTTAGGTAGGTTGGAGTCCAGGTCTGCTATAGCCAGTCAGAGAATGCTAGAATGAAGGCAACATGCAGGAGGGGTGAGAGGGCCATGGAGTCAAATTTGTCAAGAAGAAAGTTTGCTTTAGAGAACATAAACTGAAGTTGTATGTGTTCGCTCAGAATTTGAATGGTTGGAGTCAGGTCGGGGGTTCACTTGTTTCCAACTCCTGGTGATGGTGAGTCTGGCTGCTATGAATATGTGAGCTAAGAGAGTTGAGAATTTTGGAGGCCAGGAGTAAAGTTCTAATCCAAACAGGGCCAGTTTTGGGTCCAGTATAAATATTAATTTAGTGATGTTAGAGGCTAAGGTGAAGATGGAAGTCCAGTAAGTTGTTATCTTTGGGCAGAACCACCATATGTGTGGAGGCAAACCAGTATGACCGCAGTTCCGCCAGCATTGTGCGGGGCGAATGGGGTATACTGAAGCCAGCTTATCTGGGGTCAGGTACCAATTTTGTAGTAGCATCAGGGATGATTCCCAGTGGGAGAGACATTTGGAATGTTTTAGAGGTAGCTGCATGCTGTGTTCCATTGATTGAGGTCAGCTGAGAACTGGAAGACTCTTTCATAGTAGTTCATTGAAGGGAGTTTTTTCTTGTTGGTTCCGGAGATGAGAAGGTTATAAAATGGAGAGACTCCCATTCGGAAATGAGGGGGTGTGTCCATTAAGGAGAGGATTTTTTTGGAGTAGTCTCGTGAAAGGCTTAGCATAATGCTTTGAACTGTGTGTCATACTTGAAGATATTTGAAGAAGGTGGAAGGTTTCAAGGAGTATTTCATGGTAAGCTCCTTAAAGGTAAGTCATTGTAGGCGTATAGCTGTGCAATATTGTGGATTTCGGCTCGGTCCCAGTATGCCAAAGAGGTTCCTGGTATTAATGTTTCGAGAGATCTTAGTGGGAGAGAGTGAAGAGTATAGTTGAACGTACCACTGCTCACAGGTGGGCCGTGTCAGCTACTAGATCCAGGAACCAAAGGATGAGGCGGGGTGCAAGCCGTGTCACTGCAGCAACATGTCAGGTAAAAATAAAATAGGATTGGCTGCACTCCCGTTTCAAAAAATATAACAAAGTTCCTTTATTCAATAGTATAAGAGCACAAAACAGGTACAGGCAGAGGAAAGTCAAGTAGGTTATCAATACCAGAGTGAAGGGTATGCTGTGAAGGGCCTTGACATATTTTGACCACTGTGTTCCATACTTTGACAGTAGCTTTAACAGTGTCCAGAAATTACGATGGAGGAGATTGTTGAATCCTGGTATTTTAAGTTTGAGTTCACGGCAGCAGATTCAATTTGGGTCCAGGGAAGACTTAGCATTGGAGTCCACCTTATCCTGGATTGGTTTCCTTGTAATAGGCAGTAACATTGGGAGCCCCCATGCCTGCGACTTTAGTTGACATACAGAGAGTTTCTTTATGGAGGTAGAGAGTTTCTTTATGAAGTCCCAGATGAAGTTTTGCAGAATGATTTGGATGCTTATTAACTATACTTGAGAATATGGGAGAGGCAAGGTTCGAAAGAGGCATAGGATATTTGATTTGGTCAGTAAGGGAAGATATTTGTTGTGTGCTCTGCCTTCTCTCGTGGGCAGAGAGTTTAATGAGAATACCTCTAAGATAAGCCTTATGGGCGTTCCATAAGCCAGTTGGGTTTGTATCAGGGTTGGTGTTTGTCTGGAAAAAGAAATCTATTTTGAATTGCTTTTTGTATGTAGGATTAGCAAGGAGGGTAGTATTGATCCTCCAGGGTGAGCGAGAGTTGGGAGTTTAGGATAGTAGCAGATCAATAGAGATAGGGGAGTGATCAGACCAGGTGATTACGCCAATGGAGGATGCCGATACCTTTTGTAAGGTGTATTTATCTGATAGAAAAAGGTCTATTCTGGTCTACACCACATGGGCTGGGGAGTAGAAATTGTAGTTCCTTTTGTTGCCATGTGCACAGCGCCAGATATAATATAAGTCTTCCAAAGCTAGGAAGTATTTTAGTGCAGCTGATTTTCTGCAAGAAGGGTTTGTTGAATCAAGGAAGAAATCAGGGGCCTCACTGAAATCTCATGCTAGAGAGGAAAATAATTTTGGTTATGGAGGGTTAGGGGTGTATACATTTAGTATGGTGAGTTGTTATAGGAGGCGGACAGTATAAGGAAGTGGCTATTTGGAAGGCCACAGAATTTTTTACTGTCTGTGCTGGCCGAGATTATGTGGGGAAATTTGGTGTGGCTGCATTTTGGGGTTTTTTTATTGTTAAAGTGGGTTTCTTGGATACAAATGACATCACATTTAGAAGAGAGAGCTTCTGTCCATAAAAGGGACCATTTATATGGGTTATTCAGCCCTTTAATATTTAAAGATGCTATTCTAAGGGTCATGGGTATTGAGTGGGTATATTAAGATTAGAATGACCAGGAGTGCAAGCAATGAAAAGGGCCACATCCTTATAGGGCATGTAGCATTGTATTTTGTATTATCAGAGGTGTATATTCTACATATAGATTAACAGGTATACATCTGGGTGTCTTCCCCGGGAGGGGGTGGAGAGGGGGAGGAGGTAGGGAAGTGAAATAGTAGTAGGTAGAAAAATAAATGGAAAAAGGTTGCATACATTGTACGCCTCTAATCCGGGAGGAGGTTAACACATGCACTGCAAATAGCAGGGAATGGGAACGATAAATAGCAACAAGATCAATGGGTGAGCTGTTAACACATGGGAATTACAATCATGAAAGTGTAACTGTATAGGTTGCACCTATGTAATAGGCCAAAGAGACAGTCATTTGTTGGTGATGGTGCACCAGTCTCCTTGCAGATGGTTAGGTGCATTGCGTTCGAGGGCTCCTTCAGCGGGGGGGGGGGCAGGCAATAGTTGTGAAGCTGTTTTAAGCTCTGTTTTAGGTGTAGGATGTTAGTGGTTTTACCTTGATATGTGATTGAGAGCTTTGTTGGAAACCCCTACTTATATGGGATGTTGTGTTGTAGGAGAACTTTGGTGATAGGGGCAACAAGCTCTTTTAGTTTCTGCACTGTTGCTGCAGAGATATCTGAGTAGATGGCAAGTTGGGCATATGGATCCGGGAAGGGAGACGTATTTCTAGCTGCTCTTAATATTTTTTCTTTTGATTGGAAAAAATGTATGCGGGTTAAAACATCTCTTGGCTTATCCGCTGCAATGTGTGGCAGCTCAAAGATCCTATGTGCCCTGTCAAGGAGTAGGTCTTGTTCAGACAGAGAGGGTACAAAAAGTTTGAAGAGGCTTTGCAAATACAGGGTTAGCTCCCGAGGGGGGTCTGACTCAGGGATACCCTGGATTTTTAAATTGTTTCTGTTTGAGCGGCCGTCAAGATCTGCCAGCTTAGAATGAATGCAGTGGAGCTCAGTCGCCTGTTCGCAGTGGGCATCAACCAGTTAATTGTAAGTATCAGTAAAATCAGTGAGTGGTCAGGGTTGGCTCCCTGTTTGCCTCCCTGGTAGTCGCTGGGTGGGCATTCATTGGTGGTCCTAGGTGGGCTCCCTGGTGGTCCTGGGTGGCAATCCTAGGGGGGACTGCACTGATAAACAATCAGCACAGCCCCCCCTTTCAGGAGAGCCGCCAATCGGCTCTCATCTAGTCGTGTCTGCAGACGCGAGTAGAGGAAAAGCCGATATATGTGGCTTTTCCTGTTTACACTGTAATCAGCCGTGATTTGTCACAGCTGATCACATGGTGATGAGCTTCTGACAGAAGTTTGTTACCACGATCAGAGATGCAGTGTGTCAGACTGCCACACCACACCACTGATTGCCACGCTGCGCACCCCTGTTTTCCTGCTGGACGTTATATGACACCCAGTCAAGATAACTGAACCACTTCCCAGTAATTCTGTATATGGCAGCAGGGAAGTGGTTAAAGATAATGCTTTGCTTTAAGAGAGCCCAGCTAAATGTTTTGCTCTGAATCTTCTGCATTTGCTCTCATCTTCTGAAAGAGCCTCATAGAAAAAATGGAAGCCAATTGTTTCCCTGATTACAAAAACTACCCATTTTCTGAGTGCGAGAAGCAAATTGCACATAATAGAATTATGTGACAAGAGGCTAAAGATCAACACAGAAATATTGCAAAAAAACTTGAAAAATCAGACTGCGTAGATTCATACTGTATAATAATTTGATTTGAGGTTAAACAGAATTGACATTTGGCCCTTTGCATAGGGGCAATGCTTCTGAGATGGTTGCCAGATTATTTTACAAGCTTTCTGGAGATGCTTTTTAAAATGTATTATTGTATTGCGATTGTATTGTACTATAAGAGCCCTACCTTGATATGCAAGTTTAGCAAAAACATAGCAGTGGTACACAATTTGTTATAGCACATAGTTCAATGGTCTCAATATGTTGTTCAAGCAGCCATTTAATCTTAGTCAACTTAGGTCAATAATTCAACAACAGCTAAAAATGCTGGGTAAGCAAATCAACCAATAAGTTCTTCTTTTCATGTCATCATTTAGAATCCCTGGCTATAGCACAAGGTTTGCATATATTGCTAGTTGATTACATTGGGAAGAAAAAGGTTTGAACCTGACGTGTAATTTCTCATAATGTGTGCATAAATTCTTATAGCTTATTTCAATCATAATTTACTTATAAATGACAAATAGCAGGTTTATTTCCTCTTTTATTGATTAGAATGTATACATATTTCTCCTTGTCAAGTTCAGTTTATTGAAGCTCACTATAACTTACAAATTTGAACTTACAAACAAACCTAAGGCCTCATGCATACAAGACATTTTTTGACTGTTTTACAGCAACTGTTTTTAGCTGCAGACATTTTTTGTACAGTCAATAAACCCTCCATCATGTCCTATGTGTTCATGCACACATAGGCTGTTATCAGCTGTTTTGAGCAGTGACTTTTTGAGCTGTAAAAATAACCCAAGACCAGAGGGTTCTGAGTGACGTTTTTCAGCTGTAAAAATGTTCAAAAATGCTCAAAAACATTGATCCCCAACATTTTTGGACACAAAAACAACAGCGGTAATTTAACGCTGGTAAAAGCTGAAAAAATCACTGATAAGCTACTGACGTTTTTTGGACTTTTTTTAAAGTCCTTTGTGCATGAAGCCTTATACTTATCCTGGATGTACTAATACCTGAAATGGATGAGTGTATTTTAAGGTACACAATTCTGGTTTAATGTACCAGATATTTAAAAAAAACCTATTATAGCTCTCAATAGTTAGAGTAATGAGTATCTAATATACAGTATGTCACAAAAGTGAGTACACCCCTCTCATTTTTGTAAATATTTTATTATATCTTTTTATGTGACAACACTAAAGAAATGGCAATTTGTTACAATGTAAAGTAGTGAGTTTACAGCTTGTATGACCGTGTAAATTTTCTGTCAAAACACAGCCATTAATGTCTAAACCACTGGCAACAAAAGTTAGTACACCCCCTAGGTGAAAATGTCCAAATTGGGCCCAATGTGTCACTATTGCGTGGGCCACCATTATTTTCCAGCACTGCCTTAACACTCTTGGGCATGGAGTTCACCAGAGCTTCACAGGTTGCCACTGGAGTCCTCTTCCACTCCTCAATGATGACATTACAAAGCTGGTGGATGTTAGAGACCTTGCGCTCCTCCACCTTCCATTTGAGGATGCCCCACAGATGCTCAATAGGGATTAGGTCTGGAGACATGCTTGGCCAGTCCATCACCTTTACCCTCAGATTCCTTAGCAAGGCCATGGTCATTTTGTAAATGTGTTTGGGGTTGTTATCATATTGGAATACTGCACTGAGGCCCAGTCTCCAAAGGGAGTGGATCATGCTCTGCCTCAATATCTCACAGTATATGTTGGCATTCATGGTTCCCTCAATGAACTGTAGCTCCCCAGTGCCAGCAGCACTCATGCAGCCCCAGACCATGACACTCCCACCACCATGCTTGACTGTAGGCAACTTGACTTTGTACTCCTCACCTGGTTGCTGCCACACACGCTTGACACCATCTGAACCAAAGCGAGGCCTGTTCTGAGTGGAACCTGTCCTGTTAAACTGCTGTATGGTCTTGGCCACCAGGCTGCAGCTCGGCTTCAGGGTCTTGGCAATCTTCTTGTAGCCTAGGCCATCTTTATGTAGAGCAACAATTCTTTTTGGGCTAATTGGGCCCAATTTGGACATTTTCACTTAGGGGTGTACTCATTTTTGTTGACAGCGGTTTAGACATTAATGGCTGTGTGTTGAGTTATTTTAAGGGACAGCAAATATACAATGTTATACACGCTGTACACTCACTACTTTACATTGTAGCAAAGTGCAATTTCTTCAGTGTTGTCACATTAAAAGATATAATAAAATATTTACAAAAATGTGAGGGGTGTATTCACTTTTGTGAGCTACTGTAAGTCCAACACAACCAATCAGATTTAAGTTTTCAAATTAAGCCATAAGGATGCTTAAGTGGAGCTTCAAGAATTATCTTTTTCCCATTCTTACATTTAACCCAGTTTAATACTGATGGATATACTGTTGTAGATAAAGCTGTAGATGTATGACATTGTAAGGTTATATTAACATACTGTACTTGCCGATCCCAACATTTTCAAATCCTTATATACACCCATGGAGCTTGTATGCTCTTTCCATATTTGTTTTAAGGATTTCCCATTCGGTAAATGAGGACCAAGTGGGGGATCAATAGTTACAACAGAAGGATATAGGCACAAGAAACTAGAAACAATGATATGTAGCATGCCAGCCACATGTCAAAACTGAGAGTTCATCTTGACAGTAAATGGAGCAAATATGGAAAATTTCCAAATTTGCCTAGTTTAAATGCATTAGCCATAATGACTTGCTGCCTGGAACTTGTATCATAACAATTCAAAAACTGGTGAGGCTGTTTGTGGTTCCCCATGTTTTCCCTCTCTTAACTGATGTCACAGTGGAGAGTCTTATGTCATACTGTTATGATGTCAAAGTCAATATAATGATGCCATGGTAGATATTGTGATAGCACAAATTGTGCTTAAATGCTATGATGACAAATTATATATGAAAAGAGATAAAATACTTAGGACAAGTCAAAATAAAATACTCTCAGACAACAGAAAAATCAAGCTATAACATTAGGCAAACTTGATGTTTGTCTGGCAAACTTGAGGTAATTGTTTTTATTAGAAGATGTTCTAAAACTGATGTAAAGTGATTCTGTCACTAAAATAAAATGGTGAACAAAAGTACTACCTATAAAGAAGATAGTACATACATACTGAACCTCTCACACTCCCCAGCCCTCTGAACACTAGTCTGATCAAGAAAACCTGAAGTTTGTTCAGAAACAAATACTTGCCAAAGCGTCAGGTTTCTAGTCCCCCTCTGCAATCAGTGGTACTTCTGACTATTTCTTTAGAATATTATTATTGCAACAGAAACATTTTAAATAGTCATTATATGTTTTCAGAGAAACTTGGGCCTGCTTTAAAATGTATTCCATTCATAAACATGCATGCATTTATTGGTGTTATAAAACCATCTTCAGGTCTGGGTATAAGACTAATAAAAGCTTTTTTTCTCTCTCATCCAATGAGGGGTATACCTTGAAGATGATTGAGCAACATAGGGTTATACTGCAGTTTGCAGAAGAAATCGTTTTTTTGTCAAGAATTTATCAAGGAATTATCCACTCCTCCCCAGCTTGATTCTCTTGTGTTTTGTTTTAACAAGACTCTGACCATAGCTATCAAAGACATCATTCAAGAGACAAGAAGTTTGAACACCTCCTTTTAATCAATTTACATTTTTGAGGGATTGGCCCTTTAACTTTTGCCTGCCACCTTTTCTGCCTCTTGCTACTTGCACTTCTGTTCAAGTTGTTTTACAGGTTACTGTCCCTGTTCAGCCCCCACTTTGGTAACTAAACCTAGTGTTGTCAGTGTTACAAAAAACCCTGTTCAGCTCTAATTAGGGTAATTCCTTGACTTTGCTATCCCATAAGGTAGCTTTTCTTATGGCAATTTTTTCATCTAGAAGAATCTCTGAGTTGTTATCTTTGTCCTGTAAGGGCAAAGGAGCCCTATTTGATAGGCAAAGACTAGGTGATTCTGAAACTTAAGCCGGGTACACACTATTCATTTTTTTGTGCAACCCCGTGGGTTGCACAAAAAAAAACTGACAGCTCTGGTTGGAAACACTGGACTAACCATACGAGGTTGGTTCAGCGATCTCCTCCTCTGAGCTCTCTGGCATTCCCATTGGGAGAGAGCACTGATTGGGAGTCGGTCAGATGCTGGTTTTCCAGCATGAACAGACTGGCATACACACAGGCAAAATGTCAGCCTAGTTTTTTTGAACCAGCAAATGCCTCCGTGTGTACGGGGCTTAAGGATCTCTTTTTTAAAGTTGGTCTCTGCCTTTCACCTTAACGAGAGCATTGTGTTATCTTTGCTGTGTTCAGTAATGGTTAACTACAAGGAGATCTTCATCTATTGTCTGAATGTGATAAGAACCATCTGGGTTTACTTCTTAGCCATTGCTTATTTTAGGCAAACGGATTCCCTGTCTATTGTTCCAGGAGGTCCTAAACTAGGTTCTTTAGCTTCCCCATCCAGTATTTCTTAATGGATTGGATAGGTTGTCCTTCAGGCCTATGAGTTACATGATAAAGTGCCTCCTTTTCACGTTGAAGCCCACTCCACCAGTGCGGTGAGTATCTCTTGGTTTTTTTGTCAATAGGCCTCAGATTTGTAAAGCTATAATCTGGTATTCTGTTCATACATTCTGTAAGTTTTACAAGCTGGATGTCTGCCCCAGCTGATGCAAGTTTCTACCTGTTGTGCTGGTTCACCTGTGTTGTTTTGGTATGCCTATCCCTCTGTTTAGACTGCTTTTTGATGTCCCTACATTGCTTAATTAACATGAAGCTTCTGTATGTCCCTTAATGCAGTGTTTCTCAACTCCAGTCCTCAAGGCGCCCTGACAGGTCATGTTTTATATAAAAATATAGGAGTCTGTTGAGGTGCACAGCTCCTTCCCCTCATATGCAATATTTTCCTCTTTGGTATGCTTGCTACAACTGAGCAAGCGTAAGGCAGGAGGGATTATGACGTAATTATGATGATGCCTGAAATAAAAATCAAATGTATCACCATTGCTTAAAAGTGGATACAAATTCATTCATGTAATAATATTATATTTTATTTCAAAAGTAGATAAACTACATGGTGCTCCAAAAATGATTTTTGCACAGAATATGCATTCTAAATTTTGATAAATAAACATTCATCTAAGTGCTAATGTTAATAATCATTACATTTAAAGGTAATATGTATTGCAAATAACAGGTAAACACAGACTCCTACTATTTCATTATACCCAAGATAATTTTAAATAAATGTAAAACAAAAGATGGAATTACTGGTAGAAATTGGAATTAAGCAAGTAAAGATCGAACTGTGTTTGTCAAATTTGGAATGGCAGCAACAACCACTGCAAAGGACACCCAGGGAGCTCCGTAGAAGACCCAAGTCATGTGACCTGGGTATTGGCATCCCTATGGTATACTAAGAAAGTTATTGTGGTTTATACCACATTAAAGTCTATAAATGTTCCACTGTATTTGTTGCCAAAATGTGGTTTTTTTACCATAATTGAACTCATATTTTGTTTGGAAAATGTTGGGAAAAACATGATTACTAATATAAAGGTACTGTATTTCTACTAAGTTCCTTTTTTTATTTTTGTGAATTCTGTAGTCAGCGGTGGGTTTTAGTCAGCCTAACAGTACATAAGCAGCAATTGAGTGTATTGTCTCTGCCACATACTGTTTTAGCTTTCTCCAGTAGGGTGTGCTAGAAAAATATGGTTCGGTATTATGAACATCTGGTGGCTGGCCAATCAATGAGTCTGGGGAACATACTGATGCATGCTGGGAGAACCATTAAATATCTGTCTCTTTCCTCTAAAGCTTTTGCCCTGTGAAGATGACAGCTTAGAGGCTGCAGAGATCTCCCTTCCTTGGAGGAACCCCTGAGGATGTTGGAATAAGAGGGCATAAGGTCTAGGGGAAGCAAGGTGCAACTGCCCTGACATATAAAGATAAGGAGAGGTATGGTTAAGTGGGAAGTTATACACATGAATCTTTCCATACTGACCTTTCCTGCAAATGAAGATTGATATACCACTGGAACCTCAGTTTTCAGGGAGCCCAAGCCTTGCAGGAGCCAGCACAGTCTGTGATTTGAAAGGTAACAACTTGAGACTTTGAATGAGACTTTAATGAACATTCCAGAAAAGATTATGACCTTTTGTAATTTTTGAGATCCAGTATATCCTGATCTGCAGCTCACCATTCATCCCATATTGCCTTGTGCAATAAACTTCTTTTATATTTAAAAGTTACTGCAGTGACTGATGCCCATTACTCCTGTATAGTCAGAGAAATAAACCACACCAGGGATGAATGTCTATATGACTAACTATAAGTTAATGGACTCAATGCTCAATCGAGTATTCTAATGTAGCTGTTGACAAGCTAAAGGACCAATAGCTCAATAGATCAATGGTTACCAAGAGCTACACTCGTTTTTCTCTATTCTGTATAAGTGCCCTCCTTAGAGAGAAAGCAATTTTGTCATTGTCCAGTTGACAATGCTAGTATATTCGTTTGTGTTTTTGTTAAAGAAAAGTACATTTAGGTGAGTTCATATAATTTTGTTGCCATTTTAGGTCATTAAAACCACTGTGTACAATGCAATATGTAAAAAAAGGGTTTCACTCTAAACTTCACAACATTTTGGTTTTGCCCACAAAGTACCACAGTAGGTGCCATGCTTTTATCATGTGAGTGGTGGCAATTGTGTGACTCCAGGAAGAAGGTGAATTATGGGCAGGAACTAACCGGCGCCACTGGCAGCCGACTCCCGCTGTGTCCAATCAGTGGGTCCTGCAGGCCCAATGCCCACTGAGACCCGACGATCATTACCAAGAGAGGCAGAACAGTGGTCTACCTATGTAAACAAGGCAGATCACCATTCTGTGACAAGGGAAGACAGAGATCTTGTGTTTCTGCTAAGCACATTTATAGCACCCCCACACAGTTAGAAAGCACTTCCTAGGGACACATTTAACCCTTTGATCGCCCCTGATGTTAACCCCTTCCCTGCCCGTGTCATTAGTACAATGACATACAGTGCATAATTTTTAGCTGTAATAATGTCACTGGTCCACATGAAAGTGTCAAAAGTGTCACTTAGTGTTCAATCTGTCCCCCGCAATATCGCAGTCTCGCTGACCAACGCCATTAATAGTAAAAAATAAATAAATAAAAATGTCATAAAAATATCCCATAGTTTGTAAATGCTATAAATTTTGTGCAAACCAATCAATATACGCTTATTGGGATTTTTTTTTACCAAAAATATGTAACAGAATACATATTGGCCTAAATTGATGAAGAAATTAGATTTTTTACATTTTTTTTTATTGGGTGTGTTTTATAGCAGAAAGTAAATACCACCAAAAGAAAGTTTTATTTGTGAAAAAAAGGACATCAGTTTTATTTGTGTCGCACGGCCGCGCAATTGTCAATTAACGTAACGAAGTGCTACATCGCAAAAAAAGGCCTGGTCACCTTCCGTAGCTAAACTGGTTAACAGTTTTGCTGCCACTGTCATAACTATTACAGCAACTTTTTTGCAGAAGTGATACTTTGCAGATGTCAGGTCACTTCTACATCTACATGAAGATTCCTTCATCCCCAACTATGTATCCTGCACTTACCTCTCCCTCCTGGGTGGCCAGGACCTTTATGCCATTTCAAAATCTTTTAAGACCTTGTCTTTAGAATAAGTCTTATTTATTTTGGTCACTATTTTAAGATTAATAAAGTTCTTACAGTGGACTGCAAATGTGATGGTTGTTTTTATCAATAAATGTTTGTTTTATGTAACTCTTTGCTATTTTGGTACAAGCTTATCAGCTGTATAAATACCTGGATTTTTTGATTATTGATTTAAAATATAGGTGATATGTTCACAAAACGTAAGTGTAAAAGCGCCCAAGATAAAACAAAACACTTAATTAGTGCAAGGTAGCACCAGTAAAAGCACAATAATCATAAAGCAGCCGTTTTAAATCTCCAGGAATATTAAGTAAAAAACACATGTATCATATTGGCCACAAAGAACATGTATAACAGCGCTTTACAGTTCTCATCAGCACTAGATAGGAAATAAAGATAGTCCACAAGTGCTTCCACAGAGTCCACAACTATCACTCTGTGGAAGCACTTGTGGACTATCTTTATTTCCTATCTACTGTTGATGAGAACTGTAAAGCGCTGTTATACATGTTCTTTGTGGCCAATATGATACATGTGTTTTTTACTATATAGGTGATATGTTATTGTATTATAGCTTTTTAGTACAGTATTGAGTTACAAATCTCTGGATCACACAATGGCATGTTATATCTGAGTGCAATATTGCAGATACATTTTCATTGTTAGAAAAATGCAGTCTAAAGGTTCACGATGTGAAATTTGTATGGGAATTTTCGTATGACGACTGATCATCCATTAGTATGGTCTTAGTATGAAAAGAATTGTAAGAGCAAGACTATGCATGCTCAGAAACAAGAAATACATACAAAGCTATTCAACACATTATTTCACTTCTGACATTGAATTTGGTCTTACTAGAATTTTCGAATGGTTGGTAACCTCTTCACTTTTGACATGAGACAAGCATCCAACAAAAAACGGACATTCGGTGATGTGAAAATCTAAGCGTGTGTATGAGGCTTTAAGCTTCCCTTTGAAAATGCTATACTTATAATGTATTATATGCTTTTGCTAAAACATTTTTGTGCCTCTCATAATTTACAGCCAATGACACAAAAAAGGTTTAGTGCATATAAATATATATCTAAATGTACCACAAATGAATGTCAAAGGGAAAAACAAACAAAACTTAAATTGGAACTATGCTCTCCTTCTCATCCAGTAATGCAATGTCCACAAACTCTTCCATCAGCATCTTCACCCAGTCTTCTTCCAGGATTGGGATCTTTGGCAATCTTTGATCGTCTATGCTGGGATGATGTAACTTTCATGCATGTGCAGTTCATTCATCCTAGCAGATGTCAAATTTGTACACTGAGCTGCACGTTCACAGCTCACAGTACATTGTCAAAAAGATTGAAAACAGGCTGGGAAGAATCCTTAACTGCAGAAGAACCATGGTATATCTCTTCTGCAATAAAAGTACTACCTAGTCACTCTTTTTTAATGTTTTTTTTTTAAGTCCCACTTTAACAGCTACCCATCCAACGTACAGTAAAATAATGGTGGACGGGATGCGCTCTCAAAAAAAAAAGTCCGGGTTTGGCACCGAACGTTGCCCGAACGTTATCCCGGACCCCGGACCCCATTGAAGTCAATGGGGACCCAAACTTTTAGGCACAAAAATGGCTGTAACAAAGTCCTGGCAAGTGCTAGAGGGCTGCAAAAGGAAGAAAATGGGGGGGTAAGAGTAGGGCAAGTGCCCTACAAAAATGGAGATAGGGAAAATAAATTAAAATCAAATAAAAAAAATGGGAAGGGGGGTGGATGTGGAGTAGGAGCCTAGAGGTTGACTAGGCCGTGACCATGGCAGTGTAGGTGGAAGTGGCGGTGGTCGAGGCGGAGGAGGAGGTAGCAGCACTGTATTCTTTTTTGTTTGTTTATAATTGGGGTAGCCCCCAAAATATTGAGGCCTATTCAAAAAAACAAATATACAAATGGCTGTGTGAGTCCGGTCTAAATGTTTATTCTGCACAAGG
>BLSH010313007.1:15282-31869 GCA_018402905.1 Glandirana rugosa
GTTTTGTTTGTACAGTACCAATCCTCCAAATTTATGTGAAATTTGAAGTCACCCGGTTGTTTAGTCTAACTCAACTCAAATATAGTACAGTAAATAAATTGTCAAATTGATCCGAAATTGGTGAACGGCTGGCGGCTAGCCGTTAACTGCCGCCGTTTCACCGTGCAAGGGCGTTTAGCGGCAGTATGCTGCCGCCGACGCCCTTGCACATATCGCTCACGCGCGCGCGGCGGCCTCCGCGCGGGCGCGCGAGTGACACAGGTCCCCCCCGGTCCCTCGCCCACGCCGCCGAAGCTAACGGCGGCCGGTGGGCGCTACGGGGGGGGCCGGGGGGGGCATCGCGGGTGGCCGGCGGCAATCGAAGCCGCCGCACCCGCTCCCTGGCCCCCCCTGGACACAGTGAGCGCGCGGGCGCGCCTCCGGCGGCGCGCGCGCACTCGCTATACACGTTCCCGCAGCCGCCGTCGTATGACGGCGATTTGCGGGAACGTGCCACTTTGCCGCCGTCAATTGCCGATCGGCGGTCGGCAAGTGGTTAAAGCCTAGTTAAACTGTTAAATAAATGACATGATATAAACTCAACTCAATCTGATTTGTTGGCCCACTGAAGTTTAAAGTGTATTTAAACCTCCTAACCATGACATGTTTGTTTTGCTCCTCTGTCTGGGGAGATTTACCCTCTCTATTTGTCCCGGTGACCATTGTTGCTGAGACAGAAAGTGATGGGAAATCCGAAAATGTTGAAGTTGTCACCAAAACAAGCGGTGAAGGTAAATCTTCCAATGAGGACATCTGTTACACATCTTGCAGGATGATTTCCTCTCCCTTCCTTTTGCATCGCTGTGACTGGTAGTTGAGAAAAAAATCTTACCAATGGGATAGAGACAGAAAGAGATAAACTGTCAGAGGTTTTGAATCTTACCTATTCTATCCAAAACGAAGAATTTTGGTTTACCAGATAAAAAGTAGATATTCTGGATTGGGCAAGTTTCTAGCAAATCAAATTTGCTCATCTATTCGTACCAGATCAATACCCAGGGCCTTAACCTCTTCCCACTGATGATATATATGAGGCCTTTTGGCTGGTGGGCTTTAAT
This sequence comes from Glandirana rugosa, assembly GCA_018402905.1. Lineage (NCBI taxonomy): Eukaryota > Metazoa > Chordata > Amphibia > Anura > Ranidae > Glandirana > Glandirana rugosa. The sequence continues at coordinate 16,380 of BLSH010313007.1, forward strand.
CCTGAGAGGCCACATATATGTGGCCCTATGTAAATACTTTTCTGTTCTGAGAGCATGTGCACTGTGTGTTCCCAGCACAGTCACTGGCGGGGACCGACCGCCTCCCACTGCCTTGAAAAGCTCTTAAAGGGCAAGAAAGCGGCAACAGGAAGGGCTTAAGTTCAAACACAAATGGAATCTGTGCTTTGCCCATGAAGGGAATAGTCTTGGGTTCTCCACTTGTCAAATTTAGTTTAGGATGGAACAAGCCAGAATTACTGCTGTATAATATGATTTACTATTAATTAGACTGCTCCAGATTAAAGTCAATAAGTAACACTGTGCTTCACTACCAGGCTGGTAGAGCATGTACCAAATATGCCTGGTACCCGCTGTTCAAATGTATTTTTATAAGTAACCATAAAGAAACTGATAAGTCCAAATTAAATTCAACTGATCTTAATTAAGCAATAGTCCCACTGATACTGACCAAAATGCATGGGAAGACATCTGCTTAACATTTATATCCAGAAGCAGAAAGGTGTACCTTATGCCCACATGCCGTACATATGTGTTACTGGGCGGCCAAAGTTTCTTTGCTGAGAGGGCACTCACTGCACATTCCCAGCACAGAGGCATCTATCAGTCCCCAATGACGATCGGTAGTTGGCGAGATTGCCTCCCAATCATGTGGCCACTGTGACAGCCAATCCCATTGGTCACATGATCGCTGATTCTTCCTGCCTCCCAGGTGTTCAGAACATTTTAAAGAGATGTTGGGCAGGGTGGGCAAGGTTAGAACAACAAAGTCATAATTTTATTTCTTAAGGACAAACAAGGTTCTGTTTTCAAGGTATTGGGCTATATTCACAGAATCAGATCACAATCTGGTATGTAGGTGTCCAGAAACTGTCAATTCACTATACCTTTCTGCAATATTTCCCGCAAAACACCAAAAACACTAAAACGGTAAATACAGCATGAAGAGCCATTAAACTCAATTCACAGAAAGAAAATAATAAATAAATGTGGTAATTAATAGTTGTTCAGGCATGCAGTATTAAAGGAATGTGTACTGGTTGCTAAGGAGTCGGCGGCCACCAGTGTCCTTAAGAATCAGTAAACAACATGGTTGTTAAGAAATAGGTGGCTTCCACATGATGAGTCATCAGCTGTCAGCGGGGTCCCCACTGACAGCTGAATGTAAATAGCTTTACATACCAGGCCCTTTGAGTCTTTTATGGATTTTGAGGGGAACCCTGATGCCAAAATTAAAAAAAAATGGTGTGAGGTCTTTCCCGAAATCCATACCAGACCCTTATCCGAACATGTAGCCTGGGAGGTCAGGGGGGATGAGCGAGCAGTATACATGTGCAATTCATTTTATTCCACATTCGTTTTTTTGTCAAAATTCTGAATTTTCATTAATACGGAAACGTCCGAATAACGAAAATCTGTTTTACCGAATCTTTCCGAAATTTTTTTTTTGAAAAAAACAAAAATCGGAAAAAAAACAAAAATCCGAAAATCTGAAAATAAGAATGAAAATACAAAAATTACAAAAGAACAAAAATCCAAAAATAAGAACGGAAATCTGAAAATTCAAACATCATCCGGATAATTATAATTATGATAATATAATTTGAAAGGAAATTCCAGTACTTACCTATAATTTAATAGTTTATAACCATTATTATAGTTTTGTAAAATAATAATAATTATTATTAATAATAATAATAATAATAACTCTAATAATAGTTGTACTATTAAATTATAGGTAGATATTGGTATTTCCTTTCAAATTTGGCTGTTAGTGAACGTAATGAATTATTAACTATTATTATAGTTTTTTAATCATTATTATTATTTATTAATAATAAATAATAATATTAAAAACTATAATAATAGTTATAAACCAATAAATAATTTAGGTATTGGAATTTGTCTGCCTGTTAGTAAACGCATTTTTCAGAATTACCGGTAACGAATACTGCATCTATTCGAATGGAACAAACAGAATTCAAACCTTTCTAAATTCCCGAATTACCAATAATAACGAATACCACATCTATACGAATGAAACGAATTGAATCCGAATGTTTCCAAATAACCGAATTACCGATAATAACAAGGGGGCCTCCAGATCTTGCCCCCCCATGTGAATGAGTAGGAGTACATTGTACCCCTACTCATTCACCAAAAAAGTGGTAAAAAAGTAAATAAAAATGCACGCAAAGTTTTTGACAATTCTTTTATTTAAAAAATACAAAAAAACATTGTCCCCTGGTGTAGATCCATTGTCAATCATGATAAAAGCCAGCAGTCAATCCGAAAGAAAGGTTTGCATGTGACAAAAGCTGCCACTGTTTGAAAGTTCAACCACTAAATAAAATAAGGGACATGGCCACCTGGTGACCTCACTGGTGGCCCAGCCCCTGGGGATGTCACCAATCCAGCATACCCCTGGTCAGGTGACATCACAAGGGGCCCCATCCCTTCATTTATTCAGCAGTGGGAGGTGGCAGTGCTATCAAACGGTGGCAGCCATTTATCAGATTTGGACCTTTTTTATTTTTCTACATCAGAGGACATTTTTTTTGTTTTTTATTAATAAAGAACTTGTGAAAAACTGTGTGCATTTGTATTTACTTTTTACCGCTTTGGTTTGTGAATGAGTAGGGGTACAATGTACTCCTACTCATTCACATGGGGGATGAAATCTGGGGGCCCCCTTGTTAGGTTCCAGATTCTGATAAGCCCCCTGCCTTAAGATCCCCACAACCGCTGGCCAGGATTGTGGGGAAGAGGCTCTTGGCGCTTTGGGGGGGGGGGGGGCCTGTGGCCTGGTATGGTTCTATTTTAAAAAAAAAAATTAACATGGGTTCTACCCTCAAAATTTATACCAGACCTAAGGGTTTGTTATGGATATGGAGGACCCCCCACGCCATTTTTTTAACTTTTGGTGTGGGGTTCCCCAAAAAATCCATAAAAGGCCCGAAAGGAAGGGACCCCACCACCCCCGCCTCCACACAGTTTTTTTCACAATTTTCTATTTACATTCAGCTGTCAGCGGGGAATTCCACGTTTAGTAAAGTTTAGGAGCTGGCAGCATTTTTTCGAGCAAAAATCTGCTGCTCCAAAACATGCTGGCAGAGGAGTTTTTTCTCTGCCACTAAAATCTCTTGTCAAAAAAACACTGCTAAAAGCCTATATGTGCATAAACACATAGGATAGCATGCTGGGGAGATTAGAGCAGTCAAAAAAATCTGTAAGGAATTTGAGAGATACTGCGATACCTATGTAGGAAGCAGCCGGCACGACAACAAACCAAGTTGGAAATTAAATGATAAGGAGGAAACGTGCAACGCTATAAATGAGACTAAAGGGAGGCTAGGTCCGAATGATGAGACCTATACCCATGTAACCACAAAAAACATATAAAGTAATACCGCAAATATATAGAGTAAACAATCAATAGTGAATGGCTAAACAATGTCAGGCAAAAAGAAAACGCTCAATAATAATCATGGTTACAATATCATCCCCATAGGTAATTTATGATGGAGGTAGGGGGTCCTCATAACGTTCATAGTGAAAATTGGATGCAAAGGATAAGACCAATGTCCAATAAAGGTGTCCACTTATAAAGATTACTGATGTAATCCACTGAACCGACTTCTAACTAAAGTGACACGTGCTTCAATGGCTGGTGCTTCTTAACCTCCTCCCATCCGCGCCATAGCCGATTGATGGCTACAGCGCGGCTCTAAAATGCCGGGAGGCCATCAATAGACATCCTCCCAGTCACGCGCACCCCGCGCGCCCATGAGGGCGCGCATCGGGTAAAATCTGTGATCGCCGTGTCCCTTGGATACAGCTGATCACAGATCGTGGTAAATGGCCAATCACAGTGCCCATTTACCACCTGATCGGGATGTCCAATGAGAGATGATCTCAGATGTAAACATCTGAGATCATCTCTCATGGACGGCTCTTCCTCCTCACACAGAGACAGCGTATGAGGAGGAGAGCTTCTGTGACAGTGAGTGTGTCATCTCTAGTAAATAAATTACTGATTTAAGTGTCAAAGCAGTGCCCAAAAAGTACCTCAGACCCAAAGGGTTAGGACCCATGCTGCCCTTCCCTATTCCCTCCAAAATCCATTGTGGCTTCCTTCTGATTCAGGAAAAGCTAGAATTCCCCCGTTCACTGCCCAGCCAGGAGTCCAGGTAGACATGGACAATTTTTCACCAATGGATTTTTTCTAATTATTTTTTACAGAGGACATGCTTGCCTCAGTTGTGGCCCAGTGCAACTTATATGCACAACAATTTATTAGAGACAATCCCACATCATATTATTCACGCCCCTTTGAGTGGAGAGAGCTTACAATGGAGGAGTTCAAGAGTTTTTTGGGCCTCACATTTTGTATGGGACTCAACAAAAAGAATGAGTTACGATTCTATTGGTCAACCCACCCCATCGACCACATGCCAGTCTTCTCCATGATAATGTCCCGAACAAGATACCTAATGATAATGAGGTTCCTGCACTTCAATGACAACACACAGTGCCTTCCCCAAAATGACCCCAATTTTGATAAGCTTAATAAAATTCGGCCAATACTTAATTATTTTTCTGAGAAATTCCCCCAGGTGTTTACCCCAGACCAACATATCTGTGTAGACGAGTCACTCGTAAAATTTACCAGAAGGCTGGGAATAAAGACGTTTATTCCAAGCAAGAGGAACCGCTATGGAGTCAAAGTGTGCAAACTTTGTGACAGAGCCACGGGGTACACTAATGCCTTCATAGTGTACGAAGGAAAGGGCTCCCAGCTGTACCCCCCTAATTGCCCTAACTATTTTGGATCGAGTGGAAAAATAGTTTGGCAGCTTATTTATCCACTTCTAGAAAAAGGCTACCATTTATACGTAGACAACTTCTACACCAGTCAGCCTCTGTTCCGACACCTTCACCTGAATAACACGCCAGTATGTGGCACTGTCAGAACGAACAGGAAAGGTTTTCCTCAGCGGCTCGCAAATATGAGGTTAAGAAAAGGGGAGACAAAGTGCGCATGTGTGGGAGCTCCGAGATGGACGCTTGATCCAGGAGCTCCACGCTTACCCCGGGCTACGGCACCACCAGGAGGGACCCTACTCGAAGGGGGACCACCCCCCCAAGCAGAAGGAACACTGATCCAGCTCCAAGAAAGCCCCAGAGGGCTCCCCTTAGTCCGGGGTACACCCTTCGTCATACACAAGGGCGTACCAATATGGCCGCGGCCTAATACAGAATAAGGCACCCACGGAGCTGGAAAAGCCCTCTGAAGCCTACAAGACAGCAGAAGGCACATCCCAGGGGGCCCCCCTAGTTGAAAAAGGAGATTCGGTGGAGGCCGGGTGGACCAAGATGGCCGCCGATAAGGCCTAACACACCTCTTAAGCCTCCAGTCCACCCACTCTCTGGGTAGAGAAGCCACCAGAAAGGGGTGCACCCCGCTAAAGGCCACAACAGGGACCCCTGGGCCCAGAAGCTCCTCTAATATACCCATTACAGAGACCCACATCCAGATAGACCTCATGAGCAGAATTCTTGGAGCAAGGATACCCTCAGTCCCAGAGGGCACCATATCCTCCTGGAAACTGTCAGTAAAGAGGGACTCTAGGGGACAGAGGAAAGCTCCACACAGGTTTTGTACGGCAGGGGGCCAGCAAAGTCTCCCTTTGGTCGCGGAACTCCAAAAGCGCCCCCTATGTAGGGATCATCTGCTATAAGAACACTGATATATCCCGCCACAGAGCCTGTTCGTGATCTCCCCCTTGATATGGCCTCCCTTGGGGCCCACTCAACCTCTCCATCCCAAGAAGCTTCTTTAGAACACAGACCAATCATTTCCCCGGCTACTCTTACCCTCACACCGGGGCCCAATTTGCCTGTTCAACAGCCTTTACTCATCTCCCCTGCCTCCACTGAGTCGCTCCTCCGACGGACAATGGAAGATTCTCCGTTCACCCCGGCAACCCGGCCTCCTCCACGTCAGCAAGAGATGAACACTCCCAGCCCATCAATTCAGGAACCAGCTCTCAATACCGTAGATTTGTTCATTAAATTTTCAAATCTCCTAGAAAGGGAACTAGCGAACACAGCTGAGAAAATCACAGGGGATATAAAAGCAGATTTCAACAATCTTGGTTCCAGAATGGACGCCATTGAACAGAAAATGGACTTTACTGTGGCCAGAACCAACCAAAACTCTGACCACTTACAAGTTCTACAGGACCAACTGGACACCGCCATAGCAAGAATAGACGACCTAGAAAACAGGTCACGTCGTTACAATTTTAGGGTGAGAGGCCTCCCGGAGAACATCACCGAAGTCTCCCCTGCGATCCAAGACCTGATCCAATCCGTCATCCCAAATGTCCCTAAACACAGGCTAGAGTTGGACAGAGCCCACAGAGCCTTGGGCCCCCCAAGAAAAGATGGATCCCCCAGGGACATCATAGTCAAAGCGCATTTTTTTGCCATTAAAGAGGAGCTAATGAGAGCCTCTCGATCCAACCCTCATATCTCTTGTATGGGCCATCAAGTCCAGATCTTTGCGGACTTATCCCCGCACACCATCCAAAAGAGAAGAACTCTCAAACCACTCCTCCTGATATTGCAAGGAGCAGAGATTAAATATTGGTGGGTCTTCCCGTTTGCCGTGAAATTCAACCTGAAAGGGAAAACTTACATCTTCTCCAATCTTGCCGAAGGGGAAAAACTCCTACTCCATCTTAAACTATTATCCCAAGAAGCGCAGATGGATCTCACCGACCCAACTTCCTCCCATGCCAAGAGACCGCTCCCTTCCAGCCCTGTCTCCCTGCTATGGTCCAAGTCCAAGAGCAAGAAGGCTAAAGACCACAGACCTCCATAACCCATCAGAAGGCCCACCTGGACATTGACTTCTTTCCCTTTCTTATTTGACTTGAAATCCTCTGGGGCTTCGGATGTAAATTTCATCTCCCCAAGAGAAACACCTTGTGACTGGAGCTATCTCGCTCCCCCGTCTTGATTTTTGAGCAGAAGTTCCTCAAATGCTCTTCTGTTGGTCCCCTTGTTTTATAAAGTTTTATACAGTTCATGTTCCTGCTTTGCCCTTGATGTGGAAAGAAGTTTTTATCCTCCCATCTAGGGCATAAGTTCTTGGATTTCCTATAATGCTTTCTTTTTGCATATATACTAGAAGTCTCTCTTATGCATTTTATATGGTTATATGGTTAAAGTTCAATCAAGGGGTGACCTGGCCGGGGTAAGTCCCCATGCGCCTCCACTTACCTCAGGGTCTTTCCTTTGAACTTCCTCGGGTTAAGTAGTCTGACCTTGATGGGTCAGATACTTGCAATTCCTATCTACTTCGTTGTAGTCTATATCCCTCTTAGGAGGGCAGGGTCGACGGGCCAGGGTGGCTTCTCCATCCCCCCGACTCCGCTCCCACTAGCTATTTGTAGATGCAATTGTTCTAGTTGTTTATCCTCTTTCTTTCCCCTCTTTCTCTCTCTCTCCTGTGGTCGAAGCACCTAATTTCTTTTTATGTTTCAGATATCTCCGGGTCAGTCAGTTGCGGTCCAGGGTCCCCGATCTTCTTTGGACGCTCCTTCACCCCCTCAGGGGCTTCCGCTTGCAGGGTGAGTGCTGTCATAGACATAAGCATTCCCACAAGCTCCATGGCTAAGGCTTCCAATAGATACCTCCATATAGCCACAATGCTCTAGGACTAAACTCCCCGTTAAAAAGAAGGAAAATGTTTTTCCATTACAAAACGCTTAATTTAGATGTAGTTATGGTCCAAGAAACCCACTTCCCTTTAAGGTACAGCCCCAAATTCCTCCACACACACTTCCCTGTTTTCTATCTGGCTAATGCAGACTCCAAAACCAAGGGGGTAGCGGTCCTGTTTTCCAAAACCTCTGGCTTTTCTTACCTAGGTGAACTTAAAGACCCAGAGGGAAGATACATTTTAGTTAAAGGCTCCATTGATGGGACTATGTACACATTCGTATCAATTAATATCATACTAATATTGCCCTTGACCAGGGGCTTGATAAATCTAAACCACTGGGGCACCAGTTAACACGACCGACTAGAGCGAGCTTAAAACTAGCCAAATTGCTTCACCTTTTCAATCTTTCGGATGTATGGAGGGAATTGAACCCAACCAGGAGAGACTACATTCACTTTTCGCACCCCCACAATTCATACGCTCAAATAGATCATCTGCTAATGGAGGCCCACGAGACCCCCTTGGTAACAAAATCACGGATAATTGCCACCTCACTCTCGGATCATTCCCTTGTCCACATGCAAATTCGCTCCGACCCCCTTTATGCAAAACGTCAACAGTGGAGATTAAATGAATCACTGCTAGCAAAACCACCCAGACTCCCTCTCGGCATTCCTGGGGGATATCCCCCTCCCTGTCATCCGAACACAAACAGATTTTGGAAGCACAACTTTCTGAGGCAGAGGTCGGGGAGACCATCAGGAACCTGAGAAAGGGATCGGCCCCAGGTCCGGATGGACTACCCATACCCTATTATAAGGCTTTTGCCGAGACACTCACCCCCCATATGACTAAATTTTTCAATTCCAAAACTCAGGGCACTCCCTTGGACCCACAGCTTATCATGGCCTATATAACGGTTATCCCAAAACCTGATAAGAACCCTGAAGAGGTTGGTAATTATAGAACCATATCGCTGATTAACAACGACATAAACATTTTAACTAAGATCCTGGCAAATAGGTTACCCTCATTCATCAACTCATACATATATAAAGACCAGGCAGGGTTTATTACGGGTAGACAGGGCCCAGATCAGACAAGCAGAGCCATTAACCTGATCTCCATTCTCAATCCAATTGAGAAGGTGGCAATAAACAGCAAGGCATGATCCTATCCCCAGACCTCCAGAAGGCCTTTGATTCCGTTTCCTGGAACTATATACTTAAGATTCTGGAGATATGGGGATTCGGCCAACGTTTCCTGGGGTCATTAGAGCACTGTACTCCCTCCCATCAGCCCAAATAAGGTTACAGGGATATCTTTCCGACCCGATAGTCATAGCCAGAGGAACAAGACAGGGATGTCCTCTATCCCCACTTATCTTCGCCATAGCGATTGAAACCCTAGCCATCGCTATTCGCCAAAATCAGAACATCAAGGGGGTCTCCTGCGGACCCAAGATTCATAAATGTGGCCTCTTTGCAGACGACATACTTTTATTTTTAACCTCCCCTTATACATCCCTCCCCAACCTAAGTAGATTATTAGACGCATTTGCTGAACACTCTGGCTTAGCAGTGAACTATTCCAAATCCCACGCGATAAATATCTCCCTCGCGCAGGACGTAGTCATCTCGCTGCAACAATCATTTCCTTTTAAATGGAGCAGATCTTCCATCCAATACGTGGGCATTAACCTGACGGCCAAGATAGAGGATTTATATGTTAACAATTTTCCCTCCATCTACCGAAAATTAGAGAACAACCTTAAAACATGGTCCAACAGTAATCTCTCCTGGTTGGGTAGAATTAATGCAGTCAAAATGATGCTCCTCCCACAAATTCAATACTTATTTAGAGCCTTACAGATACCCATTAGGAGAAACCATCTTAGATCCCTTCAGAGTAAAATTTTCAAGTTTATTTGGGGCCGATCTGGCTTCCGGTTTCCCCAAAGCACGCTACTCCGCCATAAGAAGAAGGGTGGTCTGGGTGTACCCTCGCTCCTCAAATACTTTCAAGCAGCTAGATTGGCCCAACTTTCCCGAGTCTACTCGAGCTCTGAAAAGCCAGACTGGATCCAGATCGAACGGCAGGCGGTACCGCAGCACACTATAGACTTCCTCCTATGGACCCATCCGAAAAAAAGACCTCCCATTTTATCCCCGACCCTCTCTCACTCATTTGCCCTCTGGGATTCACTACGCTACCACACTGAGTTAGTATCTACACTGACCCCCCCGGCGCACATATTCCGTAACCCAGATTTCCCTCCCGGACTAGATATTAAGGCATTTCAATGGTGGTTTGACAAGGGGCTGTACCGTATAGGACATTATTTCACCCCCTCGGGCCCCATCTCTATGGGCTACTGCGTAAGTAAACTGGACATCCCAGCCTCTGAAAAATTTAGATTCTGACAAATTTATCATTTCCTGCAACATATCTGGAAAGAGAAGTCTCTTCCCCCTAGAATCTCAGCCTACGAAACATGGTGTGGCCAAGCCACGGAGCAGAGGGGAGGCATCTCAGTGGTCTATGCAGCCCTCATTCAGACAATGGAAAAGGCCCCATACATGAAGCAGTGGGAGGAGGATCTCCAGATCTCATGGGACCTAGAATTATGGCACCGGGCTCTCGCCGACTCCTACCAGGGCATCTTAAACACTGTACTCATGGAGGCAAGCATCAAGGTCATCACTAGGTGGTATCTCACTCCATCCAAACTAGCCCGCATATATCCCTTGGCCAACCCACAGTGCTTCAGGAGCTGTGCCCTTCTTGGCTCAATGCCGCATATTTGGTGGGAATGTCCAAGGATTAGACCCTTTTGGAGGAGAATCTTTTACCTCATTGAGAAATTGACAAAGACCCAGGTTCCTAGGTCCCCTGAGATCACCCTCCTTAATGCCCACATCCTGAACCTGTCCATGCCCAACAGGAAATTGGTTCATTTCATCTTAACCGGAGCTAAACTCTCCATCGCTAAATCCTGGAAAAAACCAAAGGTGTCCTTTGCGGCAGCGATACAGAAAATCTTCTGGATTATGTCCCAGGAGAAGTTGGCCAGTATCCTCTCGGACACCATCAAAAAGTTTGAGGGGATTTGGGAACCCTGGGCCGAATACATAGGAGTCTCATTCATTCCAGGACCCAGCATACAACCAGATAGAACTACTCGTGACTGACTCAAGGTGCTTCCTCCACTCTTCCACCTCCTTCCCCCACCTCATCTCTTCCCCCTCATTTCTTTCTCAGTACTTAAGACTTTTACTGGTTTGTGATTCTGTTGGTTTCTAATTATCTTGTTACCTTTATGAGTTTGACGCCCCTGACTAGGGAACACTATCTTGCCCTACCTTTCCAGGGGCCTCCATTTGTATCAGGAGGCATGCTATTATCTCAAAGGGCCTTAATTAAGTATAAACCCCTCTCCACGCACAGTGCGATCCCGTTATGGGGTGCCTGGAGGTTAGGGATAAACCAGCATGCCATCATTGTTCCTTAGGCCATATGCCGCTGAGCGTCCCTAGGCCATAGAATATTGAGATACTCCTGGAATAAGTGTAGAGTTAGCCATGTTAGGTAATGATAACGGTATAATACTTATCTGTTTGTTACTCTGACTCTCACACTATTGTACTGTAACCTACTTGCTTTGTACTATCATAAAATAAAAATCTTAGAAAGTAAGAAAAGGGGAGACGGCAAGCCTGCTAAATGAGGAGATTCTGGCAGTGAAGTGGAGGGACAGAAGGGATGTCTACCTACTGTCATCAATTCATAACAATACCTTTGTGGAGATCTCCAGAAGGAATGGCCCAATCCAGAAGCCGCAATGTGTACATGAGTACAATTTATTCATGGGGGGAGTCGACTACAATGACCAAATGATGGAACCATACCTTGTCACAAGACGGAAATATCACTGGTACAAAAAAGTAGCGATTTATTTTTTCCAACTGGCCATATATAATTCCTACGTATGTTACCGTAAGTCCACTGAAAGCCCCCAACCTTTCCTTATGTACCAGAAGATAATCATCACCGCCCTACTATTCCCGAATGGCCTGTCAGAAAATATTCGATCCGATTCCCTTAGTCGACTCTCTGAACACCATTTTATTGATAAGATCCCTCCCAGACCAACAGGCCAAAGACACCAGAAAAAATGTAAGGTGTGTACCAGTAGAGGAACCAGAAGAGACACCCCGTATTATTGCTCCCAGTGCCCTTCCCAACCAAGCCTATGCATAGGTGACTGCTTCCGCCGCTATCATACTCTAACACATAGTGATTATTAATCCCCAGTTCCTGCCATGTACATTCACACCCCTTATGCCACTGCTTGCTCTTGAACTGACCCTGGCTAGTTATACGACCATGACTTTGCCTGCCGATTTTGTACATATCTCTGCCTGCTCTGGAACTGACCCTGGCTTGTTATTCAACCATGCTTCTGCCTGCCTATTCTGTACATACCTCTGCCGGATCTGGAACTGACCCTGGACTGTTAATCGTCCACGCTTCTGCCTACCGATTCTGTATATACCTCTGCCTGATCTGGAACTGACCCTGGACTGTTTGACCATGTTTTTTGCCTGCCTCTTGGACTGATCTTGTACCCTGCTGCTGGAGTAGTGGGATTCACAACACAGGGGTCTCACATATGTGAGGGGCTCCAGAATGTTATTTCTGTAAGAAGAAAACATTGTTTTTGTTTTCTCTCTCACAGATTAGGGTCTGGAGACTCGGAGGCTTCATAGAGATTGGATGGGAGAAGCCTCTACCTCTGTCCCCATTCTGTCCTGACCGAGGCCCTACTTCTGCCTGCTGCCTGTAGGACTTCCTGCCATCATGCCTCTGCCTGCCGCATGAACTGACCACACCTCTACTGCTACCTGTACTATGGGCCATGTTCCTACCTACTACCAGGACCAATCATTTGGCACTGTTGATAATATCTCTGCCTGCACTGACCCTGGACTGTATATGGACACTATCCCTGCATGCCGCCTGTACTGACTATGGACAGTATTCCTGCCTGTTGCCTGGACAATTGCATTCGCTGTCGGTTGCCTGAACAACTGTGTTCGCTGTAACTGACCAAGTTCCTGCCTGCTGCCTGGACCAGTGCTATCCTGTGGAAAACTGTGCTACGAAACCCACAGGTAATCTTTTGTTTACCATTTGCTCAGCAGAATGCATTTTGGTATGTGCATGCTGTGTGTCCCTAGAACACCAGATGGTGTTCCTTGCATAATGTGCCTCTGTATGTGTCTAGGCTGTGTAAGAGTCTCACACATGTGGTATCGCCATACTGTATTTTGGGGGTGTCATTTTTGCTATGTACATGCTATGTGTTGGAAATATCTTATAAATGGACAACTTTGTGTAAAAAAATGTGGTTTCATTTTTTTCCACGTTTTCCAAAAACTTCTGGAAAAAAATGAACCATTCAAAAGACTCATTCTGCCTCATAGATTATATGTTGGGTTGTTAGCTTTCCAAAATGGGGTCATTTTGTGGTCATTTCCATTGTCCTGGTGCTCCAGGGCCTTCAAAAGTGTAATAGGTGGTTGAGAAATGAGATGTGTAATTTATGCTTCTAAAACGCCTGAAGATGCAACTTCAATGTTGGGCCTCTGTATGTGGACAGGCTGTGTAAAAGTCTCACACATGTGGTATTTCACATACTCAGGAGGAGTAGCAGAATGTATTTTGGGGTGTCATTTTTGCTATGTACATGCTATGTGTTGGAAATATCTTATAAATGGACAACTTTGTGTAAAAAAAATGCGTTTTCATTTTTTTCCACGTTTTCCAAAAACTTCTGAAAAAAAATGAACTGTTCAAAAGACTCATTATGCCTCATAGATTATATGGTGGGGTGTTAGCTTTCCAAAATGGGGTCATTTTGTGGGCATTTCCATTGTCCTGGTGCTCCAGGGCCTTCAAAAATGTAATAGGTGGTTGAGAAATTAGATTTGTAATTTATGCTCGTAGAACCCCTAAAGGTGCTACTTCAATGTTTAGCCTCGGTATGTGGCCAGGCTGTGTAAACGTCTCGCACATTTGGTATCACTATACTCAGGAGGAGTAGCAGAATGTAATTTGGGGTGTCATTTTTGAAAAAAAAAAATCTTAACTTTGCAAAGAATTATGAGAAAAAATGACAAGTTCAAAAAAACTCACCATGCCTCTTACTAAATACCTTGAAATGTCTATTTTCCAAAAAGGGGTCATTTGGGGGGTATTTGTACTTTTCTGGCCTGTTGGGGTCCCAAGAAATGAGGCTGTCGGTACATCGGGTGTGATCAATTTTCAATGATTAGCACCATAGCTTGTAGACTCTATAACTTTCACAAAGACCAAATAATATCCACTAATTTGGGTTATTTTTACCAAAGATATGCAACAGTTTAAATTGTGGCCAAAATTTATTAAGAAAAATTACTAATTTGCAAAATTTTATAACAAAAACGAAGAAAAATTTGTTTTTTTTTCAAAATTTTCAGTCTTTTTTCATTTATAGCGCAAACATAAAAAATCCCAGCAGTGATTAAATACCACCAAAAGAAAGCTCTATTTGTGTGAAAAAAAATGCAAATTTCATATGGGTACAGTGTTGCATGACCCAGTAATTGTCATTCAAAGTGTGAGAGCACTGAAAGCTGAAAACTGGTCAGGCAGGAGGGGGGGTTTAAGTGCCCAGTAAGCAAGTGGTTAAAGTGACAATCCACAATGGTGAGTGAGTGTACTTACCAGATGCTGGTAAAGTACCGGCATGTGTAATAAAATTCCATGCGGGTGAATTCCAGAGATCCAGAAGGATGGTGGATGGTTAAAGTGACCAGTGCTCAAGTGAAGTGATCATAAGTGACAATCCCCACTATTAGGGAGTGTGCTTACCAGAAGCTAAAGGAATGACAGCAGAAATGTTGTGATCCACTGGAGTATGTTCTGGTCATGGACAGCTCCTCTCCAAGGTTCTAGGTGGTCCTAGCACTCATAAAGAAGGATGTTGGGCATCTTGGCCGGACGGATGGTGCCACTCAGAAATGGATTTATGTTGAGGTAGAAAGAAAAATGTGCCCCAATAGCGTAATCCAGTATAACACATGAATTTATTAAAAGTGTGGATTAAAAACACTTACATTAATCAAGATAAAAGGAGCTCATCAAAAGAAGTCCAAAGGCAGTGAATCGGGGGGACAGGATCCAACGCGTTTCGTTTCATAAAATGTCTTCAGGGGTGAATTTTTTTTCAGCACCTGTTTGACAATTCACAATTTTTAACCACTTAATGCGAATCACCGTTTATAACCACTTCCCGACCGCCGTATGCAGAATGACGGCCGGGAAGTGGCTGAGTTATCCTGACTGGACGTCATATGACGTCCTCAGGATAACAAGCCGCTGCGCGCCCGGGGGGGCGCGCATCGCGGCGATCGGTGGTGTGGGGGGTCAGTCTGACCCCCCGCAATGCCGATCTCGGTAAAGTGCTTCGATCCGAAGCACTTTACCATGTGACCAGCCGTGACCAATCACGGCTGGTCACAGTGTAATACAGGAAAGCCGTTTATCGGCTTTCCTGTACTCAGGTCTGCAGACCTGATGAGGGGAGAGCCGATCGGCTGCATCCCTGACAGGGAGGGTTTGTGCTGATAATTTATCAGCACAGCCCTCCCTCGGATCACCACCCTAGACCACCAGGGAGCCTGCTGAGGGATG
>BLSH010313007.1:94020-109543 GCA_018402905.1 Glandirana rugosa
GCACACGGGTGTATGAGAACGTGGTACAACGACTTTACGACGGAGGACGATTCTGCAACAGATAGCCAACCACCACAACAAACAACACCGCCCGACGACTGTTTCG
The DNA here is from genome assembly GCA_018402905.1 of Glandirana rugosa. NCBI lineage: Eukaryota > Metazoa > Chordata > Amphibia > Anura > Ranidae > Glandirana > Glandirana rugosa. The sequence goes on from BLSH010313007.1 coordinate 94,127, forward strand.
AAACGGTGTAAAACCGGCACGATTGGGACGGAAGACTCCACGACCGCCACCGTGTCGACGCAATAACCGGAGAAGGAGGAGGAGGAGACGGAAGCGGAACACGAAGGCGACTCTGGGGCCACAGTAAACCCTTACGGGAGTCGTCGCGGAGATGGTCACACACGAACATCAGCGCGTAGAAGGAGAGTGCGAGGTCACTCCAGGACAACGTGCCGTCCTTAATTCCCTCACTGGAGCGTGAGAGGAAGATGCGCGACTACAAGCACACACTGGTAGAGGCGCTGCTGAGGGCATTCCCAAATGACACCGGGGTCTCAGCGGAAGCACAAGGCGAAGGCAGAGGAGGAGGAGGAAGAGGCCAATAACGCAGCTGTGCCACCGCCAGCACCTCAGAAGGCAGGGTTAGCACGGCCAAAATGTGGCAAAGCTTTGTCAGCAGCCCGCCACAACAAACAACACCACCAACCGATAGACAACGTCTTAGCAGGAGGCAGCATTTCAGCAACATGGTGCAAGAGTATGTGGGCACACGCCTACATGTACTGACTGATGGGTCTGCCCCATTCAAATTCTGGGTCTCCAAATTGGCCACATGGCCTGAGCTTGCCATTTATACCTTGGAGGTGCTGTCCTGCCCTGCAGCCAGTGTATTTTAGCACGACAGGGGGCCCTATCACAGACAAGCGGAGCCATTTGTCCACAGCCAACGTGGACAAGCTAACCTTTATTAAAATGAATCAGGCATGGATCCCACAAGACTTGTCTGTACCTTGTGCAGAATAAACATTTAGACCGGACTCACACAGCCATTCATATACTTGTTTTTTTGAATAGGCCTCAATATTTTGGGGGCTACCCCAATTATAAACAAACAAAAAAAAAATACCATGTTCGCTACCTCCTTCTCCTCCTCGACCCCCGCCACTTCCACCAACACTGCCATGGTCATGGCCTAGTCAACCTCTAGGCTCCTATTCCACATCCACCCTCTCTTCCCATTTTTTTTATTTGGTTTGAATTTATTTTCCCTATCCCGCTTTTTTTGTAGGGCACTTGCCCTACTCTTACCCCCATTTTACTTGCTTTTGCAGCCCTCTAGCACTTGCCAGGACATTGTTACAGCCATTTTTGTGCCTAAAAGTTCGGGTCCCCATTGACTTCAATGGGGTCTGGTGTCCGGGATAACGTTCGGGCAACGTTCGGTGCTGAACCTGGACTTTTTCCCAAAGTTCGTCCGGACCCTCCGAACCCGAACGTCCAGGTGTTCGCTCAACTCTAGTGACTGGTGGTGGTCACTGATGGGTGACTGGTGGAGGTCACTGATGGGTGACTGGCGGTGCACACTGATGGGTGTCGGGTGTCTGTTGGTGGTCACTGATGGGTGATGGGTGTCTAGTGGTGGTCATTGATGGTGATGGGTGACTGGTGGAGGTCACTGATGGGTGACGGGTGACTGGTGGTGGTCACTGATGGGTGACTGGTGGTGGTTACTGATGGGTAACTGGCGGTGGTCACTGATGGGTGCCACATGTTTGGCGGTGGTCACTGATGGGTGACGGGTGTCTGGAGGTGGTCACTAATGGGTGACAGGTGACTGGCGGTGGTCACAGATGCGTGACGGGTGACAGGTGACTAGCGGTAGTCACTGATGGGTGACGGGTGACTGGCGGTGGTCACTGATGGGTGACAGGTGACTGGCGGTGGTCACTGATGGGTGACGGGCGGTGTTTAGTGATGGGTGATGTGTGACTGGCGGTGGTCAGTGATGGGTGACGGGTGACTGGCGGTGGTCACTCATGGGTGACGGGTGACAGGTGCACTTTATGATGGCAGTCTGATGACAGGTGCACTTTATGATGACAGGTACCCTTTATGGGGGCATATGGGGTGACTGTTGGGTGAAAGGTGCATTGGTGGGCAGGGGGATGTGACAGATGTGCGTTTTTACTTAACAGATCAGTAACTCACAGATCCTAGCTCTTCTCTCCTCACACTGGAAACTGTGTGAGGAGAGAAGAGCTGGTAACAGTGAGTTACTGCTCTGTTTGCATTGGATGTGATCGGCTGTGAAGTAGATCACAGCCGATCACAAGGTAACAGCTGCCGGCCGGCGGCTGATACCAGTGTCGGTGACAGGCAGTGTTCCCTGGGAACACGCCACCACCAACGCGCACGCGCAGCTCGCTCCTGATCGCGTGCATGCGCTGTATGAACGGCAGACGTGCCATTTGTGATCAGCCGTGACTTCATTGTGGCTGATCACAAGGTGAAGAGCCATGACCAATGGCTGTTCACCCCTGTCGGTGATGCGGTGTGTCCTGGAGACTCGCCGACAACGACAGGGCCGGGATGCGTGCGCTCGATTGCGCGCAATTCCGGCTTAAAGGGGCGACGTCATATGACGTCGTCCCAGAACAATAGCCGTCAAGTGGTTAAAATAACGCAGTGCTGTGTCGCAAAAAATAGCCTGGTCATGAAGGGGGTAAAACCATCTGGGCTGAAGTGGTTAATATCCACTCAAAAAGGAGTTATCTTTTGCATCATATGCATAAGCATAAGGTGCAGATTCTGTTTTTACAGGAGACCCACTTCCAAGGTAAAAAGGTTCCCAATTTTTCTTTGAGATATATATATAATAGATGGTACAAAAGCGATAACCCTCAGAAAAAATCTAGGAGTTGCAATTGTTTTTCATATAAACCTTTCAATAAAAATGAATCAAGAACTTAGAGATCCAGAATAAGGAAAATTGTTTTCATACTTACTGTAATTTTCCTTTCCTGGATCCTCCTCATGTCAGCCTACTATGGGTCAGCTCCGCCCCTCTGACCCCTTCAGGACAACCTCTTTCCAAGCCTATAAGAGGCGGCTGTCTGCCCATATGCAGTGTTCAGTTTACCCACCTCGCAACGGATTTTGGGTGGGTATTCCTCAGTTGACATGAGGAGGATCCAGGAAAGGAAAATTATGATAAGTATGAAAACTATTTCCCTTATTCCTGGACCTCCTCATGTCAGCCTACTATGGGATGTAACAATCAATTACCCACATAACGAGAGGGAAGACACCAAAAACCAGAATCATAAACCGATATCAATTATTTTAATGGCCGACAGCCGCAGACAGAACAGTAGACCCAAAAGCTTCTGATGCCGTCAGAGATACCTTCACTCTGTAGCGCAGAATGGAAGTACTCGGTGCACTCAAGCTAGCTGCCCTGCACCCTACTTCTGTTGACACCTTAGCATATGACGCACAGGAATCTGCCATGCTTCTCATAAAATATGCTTTGACCTCCAATGGCGGAGGATATCCCGTCTCTCTGTATGCCATCTGGATAGGTTTTACGATCTATGAAGACACTATTCTAGGAGGCATAGCCATGCCTTTCCTGGAGGGCCCAGGAAAGATGAAGAGCTGATCTTGTTTCCAGACATCCTTAGTTCGCTCTAGGTATATTGATAAGGCCTGCACTAGATCCAGCCTAGTGCATTCGTCTTCCGAGTTACTACCCGGAAAATCCGATAAGACTGCTTCCCAGTTCATCTGCAAGGCTGATGCTACCATTAGAAGAAGTTTAGGACCGGTCTGAGTATTAATTCCTCTAGGAGAATTCGGCAATATGGCTCCCTGGTTGAGAAAGCACACAGTTCAGCCACCAATCTGGCTGATGCAATTGCCATCAAAAAACTGCACTGAGACAAAGAGCATGATGGCACCAGACCAAATGGAGGTGCTAATAAGGCTTTCAGAACTAAAGGCAGGTCCCATTTTGGAAAAGGCTTCATTGAAGACCTGATCTTTATTGCTGCCTTTCAGAAATGCATCACTAGAGGATCCAAGACCCATCTTCATTCACCGTAGCTGACAGGGCGGACTCAAACCTTTCAGGAGCTAAACGATAAAACCCTTGCCCCGACCTTCCTGCAGAAATTCCAATATGCTAGAGACTAAGGGTGACCTCAGATCCCAGCTCTTTCCTGCTGAGAAGTGACAAAAAGGGCCTTATATATCCTATAATAAAGTATTATCGGTAGTTCTCTTTTGACTAAAAGCTCTATCGATCTCCTCCCAACCTGCACGCCATGAACCTCAGTTTTCCCGGCTTCGGGTTATACTGCTTGTTCTGCAGCAGAAAATGTTTGTGAGAAGGCAGAGGAATTGGCTGACACATAGCCATTTTCTATTCTAGTGAACATCATGGTCTTCTGGGCCAGAAGGGCCACACCGCTATTTCTGTTATCTCCCCCTGTTCTTCATTAAAACTCTGAGGATTAGCGAGAGAGGAGGTAACACAGACTAGGGGAAAGTCCCATGGAATAGATAGAGCATCCTAGCCTAGAGCTTGGAAGTGCCAGCTTTGGGAGAAGTAACACGTAATCTGAGAGTTCTCCTCCAACGTCACCCAATCTATGACTGAGGTCCCCCAGACCTTGAAGGTTTTGAACAGGTATCTGGGATTCAAGCCCCGTTCGTTCAAATCCAAGGATCTCCGACTCAGTTGATTCACCAGCTTGTTTTGTGGACCCAGTAGGTATGCTGCTGCTTAGGGAACAATCTGGAATGTCACTCTGAGTAGTGGGAGGCTCCTGGTGCCCCCTTTCTGGGCCACATAGGCTACCATGGTTTGTTGTCGGAAAGGACTTTGACTGCCCCCTTTGCAACATCGATTGGAAGGCTACTAGAGCATGCCAAAAGGCCTTTAATTCTAACAGGTTTGAATGCTGAGATAGAGATGCTTCTCATTTGCCCTGTACTTGTTGGCCTAAGGAATGAGCTCCCCGGTCTACTAGGCTGGCATCTGTAGTCAGCACTACTGGATTTAGAGGTTCGAGAGGCACCGCGCGGTATAGATTCTGAGATATCTTCCACCATATCAGAGACCGTTTTATTGGTACTGAATGGTAGATCTTCCAGGCTAATGAGTGGTGATCCCCTTGATGGAGAAATTTGCATTGAAATCCCCTTCCGTAATCTGACCCAGGGTACTACCTGGATTGGGGATGACAACAGGCCCAGGTACTGCATACACTTCTTGGCCATCAGAAATTGCCTGGTCATTACTATTCCTGACTTGGTCTGAACTACCACAAACTTCCTAAGAGGCAACAATATACGAACTTGGGTAGTGTCAAATTGCATTCCTAGATACTCTAGGCCTTGAGCCGGTTGCAACAGACTCTTGCGATGGTTGATTAACCAACCGAACTGTCTGATCGTGCTGCAGGTTATCAGCCCGTATTGTTGAAGGAGGGCCTTTGACGCGGCCCGAGGGAGAATGTCGTCCAGATAATGAAAAATTTGAATGCCTCTGATCCTTAAGATAGCGATGACCACTGCCAAAACTTCTGAAAATGTTCTTGGAACTGTGCCTAGTCCAACAGGCAGACAACGAAACTGGCAATGGAAGCGATGGTGTGATGCACTTATGGGCACATGTAGGTAATCATCCGCTAGGCCTATTGATGCTAGCAAATCTCCCTTCTTCATAATGGACAATGATGGTTGCAAGGACTCCATTCTGAATGGAGGGACTTTTATGAAGGTATCAGGGGCTTTTACGTCCAGGACCAGCCTGAATCCTCCTGAGGATTTTGTTACAAGAACAGAAGAGAATAGAAACCTTCTCCCTTCTCATGCATCAGAACTGGCAAAATTGCTTGAGATGCCAATAAATTCTTTACATACATTAATAAACAACGCCCTTTTCTCTGGATAAGTAGGAATTTGGGTCTCCACAGAATGAGACTAGGGAGGTCTTTCCTTGAATGATGTCCAAGACCCAGGTATCTTAAACTTCTTCCGCCCAGACCTCTCCAAAGTAAGACAGTCTGCTCCCACTTGGGAAGTCTGGACGGGGATCCCTTCAGAAGAGCTTGTCTGAAGCTTTCGCTGGCTGGTTTGCCTTGGCTTTGGTTGCTTTGGGAAAGGCTGGACTCTGCCCCTTCCACTGTCTAAAGAACGGTCGCCCCGGTTGGTAAGGAAGCTTCCCCAAAAACTTTTTTAGATTTCTCCGAAGGGACGAACGGCTGAGAGAATCTTTTCCTTTCCTGCGGAATAAGCCCTGAGTTCCCTCCAGATACTTGTTGCACCTCTGACTCCAGGGTCTTGCCAAAAAAATTTCCATCAAAAGGAACTGAGCATAGGCTGTGCTTGGAAGCACTATCTGCTGACCAATGCTAAAGCCATAGGGCTCTGCGTGCCGTCTCAGACTGAGCCATCAATTTCAGTGTTATCCTGACCTGGTCCACGGGCACTTGTGCTAGAAAATACACCCTGATCCTAATGGACTGTAAAGGAGGGCAGAGGCGGCCCTTTAATTAGGCAAATTAGGTGGTCGCCTTAGGCCTCGCACTCACAGGGGCCTCGCGGCCGCCTAATTTACCTCATTAAAGATCCGCCAAGTCTGTATTCATTGATACCAGGGGCAGGGAAAACAGTCTGCGAGTGGGAATAGCGTACTATGTACAGTGTGATCAGAGCGCTCTGGTTCCAAGCAAGAAGAAGACGCTCAGCTCATCAGGGCCACTGCTGACCCCTCCCCCTGCTGCCTGCACAGCCACACATGAAAGCTCTCCTCCTGTGTCTGCCCCGCCCACACTTCCCTAGGTGGAGCATCTTTCTATTGCTGCTGCTTGTGTGGGCAGGATGTGTACTGTGCCAATCCCTGCTGACCTTCCTTTCCTATTGATCCCATGTGATTGGCACAGTATCCCACCCACAAAAGCAGCAGCAGTAATAAGAAGCTCCACCTCAGGGTCCTTCCATAACCCCTGCAAAGTTCCGGAAGAGAGCAAAAAAACTCTGGAGGGGAAGGTAGAGGGGGGGGGGGGTTCCAGTATAGATTTAGCTCAGTGACAGCAATGCCGGAATAGGTGTGATCTGTTAGGGCAGCTTCCCTGCACAGCTCTGCTTGAGGAAACCATATCTATATTATTCAATATTGCCACTTTACTGTACCCTCCTGCCCCCTGTACGGTGTCCACTTACCCACCCCCTGTACTGTGCCCTTTTGTGCCCCCCCTGTACTGTATTCTCCTGCCCCTTGTACTGTGCCCACTTACCCTCTCCTCGTGCTGTGCCCTCCTGCTCCCCCTGTACTGTACCCTCCTGCCCCCTGTACTGTCCACTTTACCCTCCCGCTGTTCTGTGCTCTCCTGCCCCCTGTACTGTCCACTTACCCTCCCCCTATACTGTACCCTCCTAATACAGTTCATTTTTATCACTTTAATTATTTTTCCCATTATGGGCATGAGTGGGGCCTCATATCTAAGTTTTGCCTAAGGCCTCACAAATCCTAGAGCCGCCTCTGAAGAAGGGAACCTTCTTCCCCTATCATTTAACCCAAAGAACCAGCCTCCAACTCCATAATGCACACATTTAAGGCTGCCACCACTTAAGTAAGTGCTATAGCCGGCCTGCAGGCTGCTCCTGCTACTGTGTACATTCTTTTGAGATCCGTGTCTATCCTACGATCCATTGGATCTTGAAGGATCCTGAGTCATCTAGAGGCAAGGTAATGTGCCCAGCTTGTCTCTGTAATGAGGCATCTGCCTTAGGCGTGGCATCCCAAAGCTTAGCATCCCTAGAGCAAAATGGGTACAAGTTTGAGACCCTGTTGTCAACGTTTAATCTTTTATCGGGCTTTGCCCGTTCATCTTCCATTATTTCCTGTATTTCAAAACAAAAATAATGGGAAGGGAAGGAGTGACCTTTTCAAGTCCGGATACTATTCTCGCTGCGTAAAATACTATGCACTTTTGAAGAGCCTTTTAGGTGCTTTCCATTGATTTCAATGGAGAGGGCTGTATTTTCATCATCCAGCCAGCGCACTGCCCCAGTGTGAGAGCATTCATTGATTTTAAAGAAATAGGATTTTGTGAGTTTGTCAGGTGCCTGTTTAGCATGAAAGCGCCTTTAAAGCGCCTCAGCGTGAAAGGGGTCTTAGGCTTGACTCACACCCATGCATCTCCAGCATCCCCCGCATCCCGCAGGCCCACACCACAGACATGTTCCATAGGAAACAACGCCAAATAGACTGTATTGCAGATCCGCAAAAATGCACCAAAAACACACGGGTCTGAATCATGCCCAAAGAAGGAATAATCTGAATGTTCTTCTGCACTGTAGCGATACGTTGCCTCTAGCTCTGATTCTGAAGCGGAAGAGTGCAGCCTAGGCTGAGATCTTTTAGACACAGCCTTCAAGCCGTCTTTGACTTCGCCTTAATAGTGCTTCACCTGGTGTACATCTGCTGCATTATCACATGAAGCCTCCTTCAAACAAGAGAAGTATACACGCCTCCCTGGCAGGGAGTTTGCCCGCGCGCCCAGCAGGCCTTCTCATCCCGGGCTGAAGCCCTTTCAGAAGATGAAGAGGATCTGCGTCTTTGCTTATGCACCTGCTAGCGCTTAGTGGTTGCTTCCTGGTGTTGCAACAGCCATTGGCTTGTGCTCACGGCAATGCAAATAGGCACCAGAGAGGGTGACCTGGAGTGGCGTTCCACATGGATTTTATCCCGCCTCCAACCACTCCTCTGACCCAACTTATCACGCACTGAGCGATTCATTCTTTGCGGGTGATGGGGCTCCTTGGTACTTCCCTGCGTGCGTTTATCCCGCATCAGGGTCTTCTCTCTGTGTAAACAAAAAAAAAAAACTTAAAAATAGCAAAAACGTTTTCATGCGTTCTTCAGTGCTATAGAGGCAGGCAGGAGGACCCAGGACACCTGGAAACACATAGACAGCCAGGGATCTATCCAGCAACTCAAATCAGCAGCCCTGTTGAGATCCCACATCACTCAGCACAGAGGCAGTGATTATGAGACAAGCTGGGGCTACAGGTGTTGTAATCACAGCAGGGAAGCAGGGACCAGAGCATGGGAGAGGGCGTTCCTATCATACCAGGAAGTGGCCACTCTCGGCAACCTCCTCAGAGTTCCTGAGGGACTACAAGCCTCAGCCTGCCTGCTGTTACATCCATTTGCCACACAGCCGCCTTTATACTGCTGAAGTGAGAGACTGTCCTTGCTGTCTCACCAATTTGCCACACAGCTCAACTAGCAGTATTTAACTGCTTTCTAGAGGCTGGTGTACACATGCAGTCCTTTATACTGCTGAAGTGAGACTCTGTCCTTGATGTCTCAGCAATTACCACACAGCTCAACTAGCAGTATTTAACGGCTTCCTGGAGGCCGGTGTATACATGCAGTTCTTTATACTGCTGAAGTGATGCCTGCCTGCCGTCTCAATAATTTGCCGCACAGCCCACCCAGCAGTGTTTAACTGCTCTCTAAAAGGCTGGTGTACACATGCAGTCCTTTATACTGCTTCACCGAGACCCAGCACCAAGGGTACCCCACAAGGGAAGATTTACAGCCCAGACAGGGGGTCTTCTGAACTCAGGAGAGTACATGAACCTGAGCAGGATCGCATGGACATTACAAGATTTTGCAGTAAATCTCCTACCTTGCTTCTTCTTGTGTGTGTGTATGAATATATATTTGTCTTAAGAGGCGTCCGGAGTGAGGACGAAAAAAGAACACTGCATATGGGCAGACAGCCGCCTCTTATAGGCTTGGAAAGAGGTTGTCCTGAAGGGGTCAGAGGGGGCAGAGCTGACCCATAGTAGGCTGACATGAGGAGGTCCAGGAAAGGAGATATTTCATGCTCTCCTGTAGCCTGCACAATACAGTTTTTTACATTGGTCAATGTATACCTTTCTAACAAGGGCCAGAAGTTGGCGTTTCAAAGAATTCTGACTAAATGAGTGCAATTGAGAAAAGGAAGTGTCATGGTGGGGGGATTTTAATTTTATGATGGATCCAAGGATATGCTCTTTGTCAGGAAAGGCCCATTAAACATTATCTTTAACATACAGTATCTCACAAAAGTGAGTACACCCCTCTCTTTTTTGTAAATGTTTTATTCTATCTTTTCATGTGACAACACTGAAGAAATGACACTTTGCTACAATGTAGTGGTGTACAGCTTGTATAACAGTGTAAATTTGCGTATACCATTCAGCTGCTCCAGGAGAGTCCCGCACTCACAGTGGTGAATTGCTAATTCCTGGGTGCTTCGCCCTGTTGCTGCAACAGATGTAGATAAACTCCTTGAAATGAGGCTGGCGGCACTCCAGGTTTAATGCAATATAAAAATTTATTGAGATCCCAGAACGATCATCCAAAAAATGAACATAGGAACTGGATACAAAAGATAGGTGACGCGTTTCACACGTCTAGCGTGCTTCTTCACAACCATAATGAGAATCACATTCAAGCAAATTTATACGTACAAGACATATTTAAATCATTCTAATATCAATCACATGTGTCTTCTCTCTTTAATTGAAAGTGACTCCCTCATTAAAGACTTCATTCAGCTGTGCAAAAGAAAGATTCCCGTTGATTTCCACCTATATATCAAGGGCCAAACGATAGTATCAAGCCTCAGATTCATGTTTAACCCTTTAAGGGAAAATCAACAGATAAATCACATTTCTTGTTATTAATTCACATGTATTCTTTAGTTATACCTTATATTATGCACTGCTAAAATTAAAAGACTTATTCAATTTTTAAAAGACCAAAATGGCAACAGATACAGGCAAAGAAAAGAAAGAGACACATTGTTATCAAATCTCCCTGGGCTACATAAAACACATTGTTATGTCTCCACCATATGCCCTGTGGGATTGTGTATATACTCCTATGAATAAAAATGTGTCAGATCCCATTCAAAATATGTGTAAATTTGCTGTTCCCTCAAAATAACTCAACACACAGACATTAATGTCCAAACCGCTGGCGACAAAAGTTAATACACCCCTAAGTGAAAATGCCCAAATTGGGCCCAAAGTGTCAATATTTTGTATGGCCACCATTATTTTCTAGCACTGCCTTAAACCTCTTGGGCAAGGGGTTTACCAGAGCTTCACAGTTTGCCACTGGAGTCCTCTTCAACTCCTCCATGACGACATCATGGAGCTGGTGGATGTTAGTGACCTTGCGCTCCTCAACCTTACATTTCAGGATGCCCCACAGATGCTCAATAGGGTTTAGGTCTGGAGACATTCTTGGCCAGTCCATCACCTTTACCCTGAGCTTCTTTAGCAAGGCAGTGGTTGTCTTGGAGTTGTGTTTGGGGTCGTTATCATGTTGGAATACTGCCCTGTGGCCCAGTCTCTGAAGGGAGGGGATCATGCTCTGCTTTAGTATGTTATAATACATGTTGACATGCAGCCCCAGACCATGACACTCCCACCACCATGCTTGACTGTAAGCAAGACACACTTGTCTTTGTGCTCCTCACCTGGTTGCTGTCACACATGCTTGACACCATCTGAACCAAATAAGTTTATCTTGGTCTCATCAGACCACAGGATGTGGTTCCAGTAATCCATGTCCTTATTCTGCTTGTGTTCAGCAAACTGTTTGTGGGCTTTCTTGTGCATCATCTTTAGAAGAGACTTCCTTCTGGGACGACAGCCATGCAGACCAATTTGATGCAGTGTGCGGCATATGGCCTGAGCACTGACAGGCTGGCCCTCCACCCCTTCAACCTCCGAAGCAATGCTGGCAGCACTCCTGTCCTGTTAAACCACTGTATGGTCTTGGCCACCGTGCTGCAGCTCAGTTTCAGGGTCTTGGCAAACTTCTTATAGCCTAGGCCATCTTCATGTAGAGCTACAATTCTTTTTTTCACATCCTCAGAGAGTTCTTTGCCATGAGGTGCCATGTTTAACTTCCAGTGATCAGTGTGAGAGAGTGAGAGTGATAACACCAAATTTAACACACCTGCTCCCCATTCACACCTGAGACACTAATGAGTCACATGACACCGGGGAGGGAAAATGGCTAATTTGGCCCAATTTGGACATTTTTACTTAGGGGTGTACTCACTTTTGTTGCCAGCGATTTAGACATTAATGGCTGTGTTGAGTTACTTTGAGGGCACATGAAAAGAGATAATGAAATATTTACAAAAATGTGAGGGGTGTACTCACTTTTGTATTAAAACATGAACAGTGTTAGTAGGGCAGTGGATGGTGTCAGTAGAGCAGTGGACTTGTCAGTAGGGCAGAGGTTGTTGTCAGTAGGGCAGTGGATGGTGCCAGTAGTTTTGTATTTTTATTATTTTATTTTACATTTTTTTGTAGGAGTCCGTTGGGGGGGGGGGGCTTAGGTGAAATATCATCAGGGGAAATCTGTGCAACACAGGGTGATTAGGGACATAAAACAGTGTATTTGCAGCGCAATCCTGAGGTCGTGGGTGGGCTCAGCCTAAGTGAATGAGACCGGAGAGTGCAGAGTCCACCCAGAGGGTGATAGAAGTCATTGGTAGCAATAAGAACCGTTGCTTGTAACACAGTCTCTGTGGCGCTGTTTTGGCTGCACCTTTGAGAAGTAACCGAGCTTCTATGGTAAACAGGAAGAGAAGAAAAGAAGAAAAAAAAGAAAAAGTGCACACTTTTTCTTCTCTTCCAGGGTGATTAGGGGGTGCCCAGATACACCCGGCACACCCACTGCACACGCTTATGATCAAACATTGCCATTCTTTGCACCTGGCTGATGTGTGGTGTGGTTTACATCCAGCTGAAATAGATTTTACGTTCTACACTGCTCCCTATGTATCTTGCAGTATAATTGACTATTTCTTTATTTCACATCCTTTATTGAGCTGACAACCTACACCCAACATTGGGAAGCAGTTTACATTGGATCACCATGCTATTTTTTGCAAAAACCCAATACCAGGAAACCGATTGTGGAGTTTGAATGAAACTTTATTTAGAAATTAAACGGTTCTCAAATCTATCTGTGAGTATTTTGAAAGTATCGTAAATACTCGAGTATAAGCCAAGCCTTTCAGCACATTTTTGTGCTGAAAAATGCCCCCCTCGGCTTATACTCGAGTCAGTGTCTGGTCTGAAAACTCTATGTATGTGCGATGAACAGCGCACATACATAGGCTTGTCGGTTGCAGTGCACAGTGACTGCCAGTGATTGGCTTGTCACTGTGCTGTGGGCGGGGGGGCGGGTCCGGAGCCGGAGCACAGCTCGGATCGGCTGAACATGCAGTCTGAAGAGAAGAGAGACGGTAATGTTCCCTGTAATGTACCAGTAATGGTGATTGTAATGTAATATAATGGCCCCTGTAATGTAATGGTGATTGTCAGTGTAATGTAATGGCCCCTGTAATGTAATGGTGATTGTCAGTTGTCAGTATAATGTAATGGCCCCTGTAATGTAATGGTGATTGTCAGTGTAATGTAATGTAATGTCCCCTGTAATGTAATGGTAATTGTCAGTGTAATCTAATGGCCCCTGTAATGTAATGGCGGTTGTCAGTGTAATGGCCATGTGTTCTGGCTACAATACCTGTTTTCTGGCTATAATACCTGTGTTCTGGCTCCCTGTTCCTGTGTTCTGGCTGCTGCATTTCCCACCCTAGGCTTATACCAAGGTCAATAACTTTTCCCATTTTTTTGTGGTAAAATTTGGTGCCTCGGCTTATATTCGGGTTGGCTTATACTCAAGTATATACGGTATTCACATGTTTGATCTTACTCTTTGGCCAATTTAATGAAAATCATTGAAATGTGTTGCGTGTGGTAAATTAATTCAATTGACTACAAGGTTGAAAAAAGAGAGATCTGTAAAAAATATCTACATTACTAAATGTGGTTTTTGAAGCAGAGCAACGTCACAAGGCCTATTCAGACACTGCAACATGTAAACTGCGTTTCGTTTTAGATATGTCTTACATATATCATCGGAAATTAACAAAGTGTTACATGCATCAGGGGCGGAGCTTGGCCGCGGAACGGTATGGCCGCATAAACTAGGAGCTCCGGCGAGGATCAGCGACTACACAGCGGCACCTCTCAACAGCATCACCCGGACCAGCTCTCAAAGAGCAAGGGGAACACTGGGATGTCAGTGAGCTCGGCCACCCACCAATCCAAAGGGTACACACAACCACGGAGGCTCACTGATTATTTCCACGAGCACAGTAGTATGGTGGCTCCAGCAGAGAGAGAGCCGCCATGGAGACCGCCCCCTCCCCACAGCCGCAGCCTCGAGGCACACAGGACACACAGAGCTCCCCCATCCCTGCACAAGCTCCACTTGCAGAGGACAAGAGCTCGCAGAAAAAAACGGCAAACACCCCTGCTGCCTCTCCGTCATCTAAAGGTCCGGTGAGTAAAAAGCAACAGGCTGGTAATGAGGACACAGACACACACCTGTCCCAATCAGCTCAAAACTCCCTTGCACTATTCCCTGCCACTGATCAGCCTGCTTCTGAATCCATAATTAAGGAGATGCTACTATCTCTTAAAAGTGACCTTAAAGCAGAGCTGGGTAAAAATATTGCTAACCTGCAATCCCACATTGATCATGTGGAGGAAAGAGTTGATGTAGTGGAGAGGAAATTAGGAGAGCATGCTGAGGCCTACAACAGTCTGGCAGACGGGTTCCAAGAACACAACGCTGACATCTTGTGGCTAAAATCCAAGGTCGCAGACCTTGAAGACAGGTCCCGATGGAACAATATGAAGTTCCGGGGCATCCCGGAATCCGTCTCAAATGCTGAACTGACCCTATACCTACAACAGCTCCTCAAAGCCCTCCTACCTATGGAGAACCCAAAATATTTTATTATCGATAGAGCCCATAAACCAAAACCATCTACACTCCCCGACTCTATCCCCAGAGATGTGATCGCAAGGATACACTTTTTTCATATCAAAGACAGAGCTCTAACCGCTGCTAGAAATATGGGAAAATTGCCAGACCCTTTCTCAAAATTTCAGATCTTTTCCGACCTCTCAGCATTTACTATGCAAAATCGTAGGCAGTTCTCTAACATTACTACTCAGCTACGAGAACACAAGATCACCTATCAGTGGGGTTTCCCTACCAAATTGACCATAACACACCAAGGTCACACATATGTCTTGCCTTCTCCGGGAGAAGCCACAAAGTTACCACCCCAATGGGAAGTCTCACTTGGCGACACTGGCAAACCTCCCCGCACTAAACCGCCCCAGCGCATATCAGGTGGTTGGTCTGTGGCAGGAGCTACATGAAGATGAAGAAACACAGTTTCCAGATGTTTGCAGAACAGTGATATGTGTTTGTCCCGGTTTTAGTTAAAGTGTTACACACAGTTTCCAGATGTTTGCAGAACAGTGATATGGGTTCGCCCGGTTTTAGTTAAAGTGTTACACACAGTTTCCAGATGTTTGCAGAACAGTAGTATGGTTTGTCCCGGTTTTAGTTAAAGTGGTACACACAGTTTCCAGATGTTTGCAGAACAGTAGTATGGTTTGTCCCGGTTTTAGTTAAAGCGTTACACACAGTTTCCAGATGTTTGCAGAACAGTAGTATGGTTTGTCCCGGTTTTAGTTAAA
>BLSH010313007.1:109553-120042 GCA_018402905.1 Glandirana rugosa
TTTGAAAATCCGTGTTTTTACCGACATTTTTTCAGGACCTTTCAGGATCTCCAGCAGAACAGTGATATGGGTTCTCCCGGCTTATTTATACTTTTTTGACACAGTTTGAAGATGATTTTAGAACAGTGATATGGCTTTTACCGTTAATTAATACTTTTCAGACATAGTTTGAAGATGATCCACATCCACCTCCATTTTTGATTTTTTTATGAAATAATTTTTTTAAAAATGCTTTTAGTTATTTCCCTGTCCCCATTTCTTTGTAGGGCACTTGTCCCACCCTTACCCCCATTTCCTTCCTTTTGCAGACCTCTAGGACTTTCCAGGACTTTTTTACAGCCATTTTTGTGCCTAAAAGTTTGGGTCCCCATTGATTTCAATGGGGTTCGGGGTCCGGGACAATGTTCGGGTTCTGTCCGGACCCGAACTCGGACTTTGTCCCGAAGTTCTGCCGAACCAGCAGAACCCGGACTTCCAGAAGTTCGCTCAACTCTACTTGTATATTATATTCATTCATTACACACAGACTGATATATTTCAAATGTTTATTTCTTTTAATTTTGATGATTATAACTGACAACTAAGGAAAATCACAAATTCAGTATCTCAGAAAATTAGAATATTACTTAAGACCAATACAAAGAAAGGATTTTTAGAAATCTTGGCCAACTGAAAAGTATGAACATGAAAAGTATGAGCATGTACAGCACTCAATACTTAGTTGGGGCTCCTTTTGCCTGAATTACTGCAGAAATGCGGCGTGGCATGGAGTCGATCAGTCTGTGGCAGTGCTCAGGTGTTATGAGAGCCCAGTTTGCTCTGATAGTGGCCTTCAGCCCTTCTGCATTGTTGGGTCTGGCATATCGCATCTTCCTCTTCACAATACCCCATAGATTTTCTATGGGGTTCAGGTCAGGTGAGTTTGCTGGCCAATTAAGAATAGGGATACCATGGTCCTTAAACCAGGTACTGGTAGCTTTGGCACTGTGTGCAGCTGCCAAGTCGTGTTGGAAAATGAAATCTACGTCTCTATAAAGTTGGTCAGCAGCAGGAAGCATGAAGTGCTCTAAAACTTCCTGGTATACGGCTGCGCTGACCTTGGACCTCAGAAAACACAGTGGACCAACACCAGCAGATAACATGGCACCCCAAACCATCACTGACTGTGGAAACTTTACACTGGGCCTCAAGCAACGTGGATTGTGTGCCTCTCCTCTCTTCCTCCAGACTCTGGGACCCTGATTTCCAAAAGAAATGCAAGTCCAGTCCTTTTTGTCTTTAGCCCAGACGAGACGCTTCTGACACTGTTATTCAAGAGTGGCTTGGCACAAGAAATGTGACAGCTGAAACCCATGTCTTGCATACGCCTGTGCGGAGTGGTTCTTGAAGCACTGACTCCAGCTGCAGTCCACTCTTTGTGAATCTCCCCCACATTTTTGAATGGGATTTGTTTCACAATCCTCTCCAGGGTGCGGTTATCCCTATTGCTTGTACACTTTTTTCTACCACATCTTTTCCTTCCCTTCGCATCTCTATTAATGTGCTTTGACACAGAGCTTTGTGAACAGCCAGCCTCTTTTGCAATGACCTTTTGTGTCTTGCCGTCCTCGTGCAAGGTGTCAATGGTCGTCTTTTGGACAACTGTCAATTCAGCAGTCTTCCCCATGATTGTGTAGCCTAAAGAACTAGATTGAGAGACCATTTAAAGGCCTTTGCAGGTGTTTTGAGTTAATTAGGTGATCAGAGTGTGGCACCAGATGTCTTCAATATTGAACCTTTTTATAATATTCTAATTTTCTGAGATACTGAATTTGGGATTTTCCTTAGTTGTCAGTTATAATCATCAAAATTAAAAGAAATAAACATTTGAAATATATCAGTTTGTGTGTAATGAATGAATATAACATACAAGTTTCACTTTTTGAATGGAATTAGTGAAATAAATCAACTTTTTGATGATATTCTAATTATATGACCTGCACCTGTACATCTTGTTTTCTGCAATTTTGTAGAGTATATCTCCCTTAAACTTTGGTATAATCGAGAGCTTGTCAATCATTATGTTATATTTCTGTTTATTTCTTCTCTGGACTTGGGTGCCTGTTTAACATATGTTATTTGAAAAGCAATTTAGAACTTCCTGCCATCTTTGATACCATTCAACTATTCTTGCTGTACATCTCTACCAACACTTTACTAATGTCATCTAAGCAGCGTTGCTCCAAGCATCTTCCTCTTGCTCGTATATGTCAATTAAGATAACATCACCAAATGTTAATGGTCTTAATAGCCCTTTTAAGAGAGCAATGATGTGGAGGGAAGCATTGTCTCAGAAATGCGACATATTCTGTGCTCAAGAAACGCACCTACGGTCAAAATTTCCACCTAAAGTCTCTCACCCGAAATTCCCCCACTGTTTCTTTGCCAACGCAGACAAAAAGAAACGTGGAGTACTGATTGCTGTCAGTGAGTCCGTGACCTTTACTCAGAAATTCATAGAAATAGATCCGAATGGCCGTTTTATTAGTTTTATTATCCTAGGCGCATTCCTCAACCACCGCCCCTACACCATTGTCACGTTATATGCCCCCAATGTAAAACAAAAGCCCTTCCTGAACAAATTAATGAAAAGGATATTACCATTACGTATGGGTCACCTCATCTTATGCGGAGACTTCAATGAAGTGGCTGACCCAGCCCTTGATTCCACTAACTGCAACAGGCGTCCCTCCCACTCTCTGCCCACCCTAATGAAAAACGAAAATCTCTATGATGCTTGGAGGAGCACTCATGGGTCTGAAAGGGATTAGATGTTCTACTCAGTAGCCTTGCGGGTCTATTCTCACATTGATCTGTTCCTGGTAGACAGAGACACTCTGCTCCAAACCAAATCTACACAGATCGGCGTGATCACTTGGTCGGATCACGCCCCTATTTCTATCCCTTCATACCCAAACCTCTCCTATTACAATTGGGACTTGGAGACTGAACACAGCAACTCTGCACAGTCCGCGCTATCAGGATCAGATCAAGGAGGAATCGAACAACTTCTTTTCCTCAAACACTGGCTCAGTGAATAATGTGCAATCTTTATGGTCCGCTCACAAAGCCTACATTAGAGGGATCTTCATTAAGCTGGGAGCTCGGGAGAAACGTATGAGGACACAGAAATTTACTGAATTAACGGAGTCTATCCACACGTTAGAATCATTAAATAAAGCTCAATTTTTCTTAGATAGGGCTAAACAGCTCCTAGACCTACGCCATCAACTTTCCCAACTTCTCATCTCCCAACACGATCTCCTTCTAAAACGTCAAATTAAACTACTACATAGCAAGTAATAAAATAGGATCACATCTTGCGAGACAAATTAAAAAGAAAGCCACAAAAAATCGTATTGTATACGTCCTAGAGACAAATAATGATAGAATCACGAACCCTGCCCACATCGCCAACAAATTTGCCGAATTTTATTCCACCCTTTATAATATACGATCTGAAAACCCATCAAACACCCCCTCAGATGAGCAAATCCAACAATTTCTTGAGTCCTTAAACCTCCCTAAAATAACTCAAACCCAGCTTAACAGCACCCCATTATCAGCCTCCGAAATCCGAACAGCCATTCACAAACTACCTAGCCATAAATCCCCGGGGCCAGATGGATTTGGGAATGAGTATTACAAATCCTTCAGTGATCTTTTGACCCCACACTTACAACAATTGTATGATCAAGCGGCAACCAATGCTACCTTCTCCAAAGAATATCTTGAAGCCCGAATAATAACCATACCCAAACCAGACAAATCACCCACCTCCCACTAATTACAGACCAATCTCACTACTAAACTCCGATATAAAAATTTATGCCAAATTAATTGCCTCTAGATTAGAAAGTATACTCCCACACCTGATCCACCCAGATCAGGTGGGTTTTGTGAAGGGCCGTCAGACTTCAGATGGCACAAGACGCATTCTAAACCTATTACAATGGGCTGAACAGACTAAAACGCCTTCTCTGCTCCTCTCTTTGGATGCAGAGAAGGCATTTGACCGCGTCCATTGGCGGTACCTACACACGGTGCTGAACAAATTTGGTCTGAATGGATACATAAATGGGGCCATTAAAGAGCTCTACTCCAACCCCTCGGCTAGAGTTTTCACCTCTGGTATTCTCTCCAACCCCTTTAATATTACTAACGGCACAAGGCAGGGCTGCCCCCTCTCCCTAATAATCTTTGCACTCATCATGGAACCCCTTGCCCAAACTATTCGCTCCCACCGTTACATATCAGGCTTTAAAATTGGAGAAGTGGAATATAAAATAGGCTTATATGCAGATGACGTAGTCCTTTCCCTTACCGACCCTTTATCCTCTCTAGAATCCCTAACCTCAGTATCAAGCAACTTTAGCCAGATCTCCTTATACAAAGTGAATATCTCAAAGTCCCATATGTTACCTATTGCTCTCAATGAGACAACCAAAAAAGCAATCACTGAGACCTCCAGTTTCTCCTGGGCCCCACACTCCGTAATCAAGTACTTAGGTATCTGCCTCACATCCCAAAGTACCTCCATACATCGTATTAACTATGATGTGGCAATCCTTACTCTGAAGCAACAAATTAATGACTACCGTACAGCACACCTATCGTGGGCTGGAAGAGCCGCAGTGGCCAAAATCCCCATCATATTATATCACTTTCGGAAACTACCAATCCCTCTTTCATCTTCATACCTGCAAAAACTTCAATCCACAATCAACCACTTCATTTGGGATGGCAGGAAACCCAGATTTATGTCCTCAATTCTGTACAGACCTAACTCATTAGGCAGAATGGGAGTTCCTTACCTCAAGGCCTATCACCAAGCAGTGATCCTGGACCAGCTAAAATACTGGTGGAACCTCTCCTCAGATCATATATGGTGTTCCCTCAAACAGTCCTTAGTTGGATCGCCTCTGCAAGGTGTACTGGGAGCTATATTATTAGGATTTCAACCCCAAGTTCAACCTTACCTAACCATCAGAGCAGCTCTAACCAGTTGGCAAAATCTGCGTACCACCTTAAATCATACTCAGACATTTCCACTCTCCCACTCACCTCCTTAGAACCAATGTCACCGGACTTGTCCCTTTCCCATTGGACCTCAGCAGGAATACTCACAATTGGCTGTTTACTTGAACGTAATTCACTGCGATCGTTCCAAGACTTACATAACTCTTATAGATTACCGAAAACTGACTTCTACAAATATCTTCTAATTCAATCCATCCTCGCAACCATTATGAAAGGGAAGTACCACATCCCAACAGATATTATATCCTTCTACACCACCGCCACGCCGAAACCTAAAGGGATATCATACTTATATCAGTCTATTAATCACGACCTCTACTCCAGCAAAACCTCCTTGATGGAAATCTGGGAAATAGAGCTGTCACAACAATTCACAGCTAAACAATGGCAAAGAGCCTCCCAACTACTCATCGCATCCTCAAAATGTATCTCACACTGGGAAACATCTCTTAAGATTCTCCACAGATGGTACTATGTCCCTACCAAGGTAGCCAAAATGTTCCCATCCTCCTCATCACTCTGCTGGAGAGTTTGAGGCAATCAGGGAACTCTCCTGCACATTTGGTGGGAATGCCCTGTGGCACTCTCTTTCTGGCAATTTGTCTTCAGCTTCCTATCCTCCATCTCCAGAACTCACATACAGTGTAGGCCTGAGACAGCGCTACTTCTTCTCCACCACAAACCCTGGGCGCAATCACAGTCCTCTTCCTTTTTAATACACGGGCTTATAGCAGCCAGAAGAACTATTACAGCTGCATGGAAACAATCAGCCCCTCCAGATCACTCTCTGTTTCTCCAATTACTAAACACACATACTCAATTTGAATTGATGTTTACCATCAAAAATGGTAAAAGGGCATCTTTCTGGAAACAATGGCAAACTTGGCTAAACCATCCAGACTGTACAGCAAGAATTTAAAACACCCGGAATGCCCCTTAGGGCAGACCAACTCTCCCTAGGTATCCCTTAGAGACTCTCTTTAACAACAAACCTTGCATAACACTCATTTGAGTAGTATGAATAACTAGATAACCATCACCCAAACCCTTTGGCTTATGGTTGCACCCTGTCTTACCTTTTAATACTTCCACTCCTGTTAAATAGATACTGTTTGATATTTCACTGTACATTGATGTAGGTGGCTTGCCGCCTCTGGCGCTATACATGTATATTCCTTACTTTTTTCAATAAAAAAATATTCAAAGATAAAAAAAAAAACATGCATCAGTTTTGAAATAAAGTGACTAAAACGTTAGCTTATTTTGTCAGTAAAAAACAGACATGTACTTATATACAAAAAATCATCTGTTCTAATCAGGGGAGTGCTTTTACTTCCAAACAAATAGCCAAGGCTTTTCATAATTATTATTTTCCACAATATGCTTAATTCCCAATTCTTCTCAATATGATTAACAAAGGCAAAAGGTTCTCTTTCACATCCATTAAAATTGGTGCTTGAGCATATTTGCTCCACTGCACTTTCCCCTCTACCAGGTGATACAGTAGAGTCACTTGTATCTCAGTTTTTGGGGGCAGAGGTTATGGAAGTACTTAATCGCTTGCCGACCGCTGATCGTCAATTGACGGCGACAGAGTGGCTCTATTGCGCAAATCGCCATCATACGACGACGGCTGCGGGATCGAGTCTAGTGAGCGCGCGCGCGCCGCCGGAGGCGCGCCCGTGCGCTCACTGTGTTTGGGGAGGGTCAGGGAGCAGGTGCGGCGGAGTCGATCCCCGCCGGCCACCCATGATGCCCCCCCAGAGTGAAAGAACGGAGGTCCGTGTAAGTAAACACGGACCTCCGTTCTGTGAGGGGGGAAGGGCTGTGATCACAGCCTTCCTGTACATGGAGGCTGTAACCACTTCCCTTCCCCAGCTAGGGCAGTCCCCATACAGTTAGAACACGCCCAGGGAACATAGTTAACCCTTAGAGCGCCCCCTGCAGATTAACCCCTTCACTGCCAATGGCATTTACACAGTAATCAGTGCATTTTTATTGCACTGATCGCTGTATAAATGCCAATGGTCCCAAAAAAGTGTCAAAATGTTCCGACATGTCCGCTGAAATATCGCAGTACCGCTAAAAATCGCAGATCCCCATCATTATTAGTAAAAAATTTAAAAAAAATAAAAACCCCAGAAATTAATTCTCATCATCCGTAAACGCGACCACTTTTGCGCAAACCAATCAATAAACGCTGATTGCGATTTTTTTCACAAATCACAAATATGAGGAAGAATATAAATCGGTCAAAAACGGTGAAAAAAAATGTTTTTTATATATTTTTTTTGGATTTGTATTTTAGCAAAAAGTAAGAAATTTGCGTTTTTTTGCAAAATTGTCGCTCTTCTTTTGTTTATAGCGGCTATCAGAAATGACGCAGCGGTGATAAAATACCACCAAAAGAAAGCTCTGTTTGTGGGAAAAAAAGGACGCAAATTTCGTTTGGGTAAAACGTCGCACGACCGCGCAATTTTCAGTTAAAGCGACGCAGTGCCAAATCGCAAAAAGGGCTCCAGTCCTAAAGCTGGAAATCCTTCCGGGGCTGAAGTGGTTAAGAAACTGCCACTAGGTAAGAGTCCTTACATGGAATTGCAGGTTTGTTTTACAAAACCTTTCAAAATGAAGTGTCCCCTATATTTTTAGGGACTTTCAATGGAGTTTCTGACCTTTTGCAAAACAAACTCAAGAGGCCTATATTACCATAATCCTCAAGGAGGGCAAAGGTCCCTCTCTTTGACCAAGTTACTGCCCAATATCACTTATTAACCACTTCAATACTGGGCACCCCCCCCCCCCCCTTCCTGCCCAGGACAATTTTCAGGGCAATTGCGCGGTCATGCAACACTGTACTAAATTTTTATCATTTTCTTCCCACAAATAGAGCTTTCTTTTGGTGGTATTTGATCACCACTGGGGTTTTTATTTTTTGCTAAACAAACTAAAAAAAATACCAACATTTTTGAAAAATAAAAATTGTATTTGTTTCTGTTACAAAATGTGGTTTTCTCCTTCACTGACAGGCACTAATGAGGCTGCACTGATGGGCACTGATGAAGTGCCACTGATGAGTTGGCACTGATAAGGTGGCACTGATGAGGAGGCACTTATATGTAGAATTGATGGGCACTGATAGGCGGCACTGATATGTAGCACTGATGGGCACCAATAGGCGGCACTGATATGCAGCACTGATGGGCACTGATAGGCGGAACTAATAGGTGGCACTGATGGGCACTGATAGGTGGGCACTGATGGGCACTGATAGGCGGCATGGATGGGAACTGATGGGCACTGACAGTCTGCACTGATAGACACTGATTGGCACTTTGATGGGCACTGACAGGCTGTGCTGATAGGCACTGATTGGCACTTTGATGAGTAGTGACAGGCACTTTGCTGGGCACTGACAGACACTTTGGTGAGCACTGACTGACAGCTGGTGGGCATTGATTGGCAGTGGTGGTGGGCACTTCTGTTTGGGGCTGTGGTGATAATCAATGCACTGATTATCAGTACAGACCCACCCCCACCCCCGACAGGAGAGCTGCCGATCAGCTCTCTCTGTCAGTGCGCACTGAGGAAAGCCATTTACCGGCACTTCCTGGTACATGCTGTGATCAGCTGTGATTGGTCACAGCTGATCACATGATAAAGAGCCTCCATCAGCCTCCACATCACACAGCCACGCTGTGTGCCCCGCGGGTCACGCAATCATGGGTTATCCTGCTGGGCCTCATATGACGTCCAGTCAGGATAACAAAACTACCGCCCGGCCGTCAATCTATAATTTTGCTAGTACTTTTTAGGCTAAAGCAATACTAAAGTTTTTTTTTTTAAATAACAAACATGTCATGCTTACCTCCTCTGTACAGCGGTTTTGCACAGAGTGGTACGATCCTCCTCTTCTGGGGTCCCCCAGCAGCGCTCCTGGCTCCTCCTCTTCTCGAGTGCCCCGTCAGGGAAGCGCTTTCTCTGGAGGCACTTGTGCGGGCGCACTCCTGTGCCCTGCTGCTGCTTCCATTCACACAGACAGCAGGGCTCCCACATTACTGGACTTGATTGACAGCCATGGAAGCCAATGGCTAAGGGTCTGGTATGGATTGAGGGAGGGAATCACATGCCAATTTTTTTTTAATTTTGGCATGGGATTCTGCTTAAAATCCATACCAGACCAAAAGGGCCTGGTATGGATTGGGGGGGGCCCACACTGTTTTTTACTTTTTACTATTGCTAGCAATGTTTTGCTTTTTTCATTCAGCTGTTAGCGGGAAACCCTGCTGACAGCTGATAACTTATCCATTGTTAAGGATATGGCAGCTGGCTTCCCGGCATGCTCCTTAACCACCTATTTACTGTGTGCTAGGCGGGCAAACATCCCGCCAAGCGCATTGCAAATTCAGATGTTCAGCACTGATGTTAGATGAGAGGGCCTGGCTCGAAGTCTCTGCTCTAATTCATCTCAAAGGTGTTCTATTGGGTTGAGGTCAGGACTCTGTGCAGGCCAGTCAAGTTCCTCCACCTCAAACTCGCTCATAAATGTGTTTATGGACCTTGCTTTGTTGGAACAGGAAGGCGCCATCCGCAAGCTGTTCCCACAGAGTTAGGAGCATGAAATTGTCCAAAATGTATTGGTATGCTGATGCCTTAAGACTTCTCTTCACTGGAACTTAGGGGCCAAGCCCAACCCATGAAAAACAACCACACGCCATAATCCCCCCTCCACCAAATTATTTTTTTTTCTTTTTTGCCCACCTCAGAAAACACAGTTGAGAGACTAATCAGCTTGAGGCTCAATCACTGTCTCCAACAGGGTCTTACATCATCATGGCATATATATATATATATATATATATATATATATATATATATATATATATATATATTCTTCAGTAGAATTGAGCGATCCCAAACTGTAAAGTTCGGGTCCGTACCGAACTTTTGGGTGTCCGTGTCCCGAACCCGAACCTTTGAGGAAAAAGTCCGGGTTTGGGTTCTGGGTTATGGTATTTTATCACGCATGTTTAATAGCTGCAGGGCAGCCAAGCAACAAACGTTTCACTGGTTTTCCCTAGAAGCCATCACAGCCATGCCTACTAATGGCATGGCTGTGATTGGCCAGGGCATCATGTGACCCAGCCTCTATATGAGGCTGGAGTCACTGTGCTGCATGTCACATGCTCTCAGGTTAGTGTAGGGAGAGGATACTGCTAATAACTAGGCAGAGATTACTACTACTGCTGTGAGGGACAGATTGCAGTGATAATAACTAGGTAGAGATTACTACTACTGCTTTGAGGGACAGATTGTAGATCTATAACATCTCATCCTGCATTACAGAACGATCTCTCATCCTGCATTACAGAAAGATCTGATTACAGAACGATCTCTCATCCTGCATTACAGA
>BLSH010313007.1:123999-136164 GCA_018402905.1 Glandirana rugosa
AAGATCTAACACTAAATTAAGCCCCCCCCCCCAATTATTAGATGATCCTCCTTATATTGCTCAATTAAAGAAAGTAGGGCTTCTAGGCACGCAACCTGTCCCTCATTGGGCAAGTACATACCCATTAAGGTGACCTTTTGTTCACAGAGGATCCCCTGCGCCATAAGGAGGTGACCATCCCCATCATCAATCACCCTCGTCTCCTTCCATGGTGTATTCCTAGAGATTAAAATTTAAACCCCTTTAGCTTTTGAGCTATTCGATGCACTACGATAAGCTGGCAGGAATCTGTTATCTCCCAGTTTGAAGGTTTTGGACGTTTTAAAGAGTTTCTTGTATGAAAGCAGCACCAAATGATTTGAAGGCGTGTCCCAATACTTTTGGCAATATAGTGTGGATGGGCAAGTCTGTGGTAGAATCAGTCTGAACGGTGGGTGGGAGTGTAAGCCATGGTTCCTCCTTCATTCTTGAGACTGACAAGTCTATAGGAAAGCGAAAGATTGGAACTGTCATGGGCATCGGGATCAGTATGTATTAGAGTAACTATTAAAAATGTGTCAGCAAAAAAAAGTTTCATTATTTATTGGACACAATATAGAAATTAATAAATAAATAAGGAATAAGAAAATGAAGGGGAAAAATAAAAAAAAACCTAAACTGAAAAACATTACTGATCTTGGGAATGAATTAAAAAAAAACTTTGGACAACAATAAAAAATATTTTATACAAAGAACATCCAGTTTTTATAAAAAAAGTTATTGTTTTTAAATTTTGTTGGTTATTCACTCACAAGTTCAATAATTTTTTCAGTGTTTTTTCCCCCCTTTTTTTCGTATTCCTTATCTATTCATTTATGTCTCCATTGTGTTCTATAAATAATAATTTATTTTTTTGCTGACACGTTTTTAATAGTTGCCGTAGTACATACTGATCATGATGCCCTGTAGCAGTTTGAATCTTTCTGATCAGTCTCTCACTCTCCTATGGACTTGTCAGTCTCAGCCCTGGTTCACATATGGGTGATGCGGGAACCGGCGCAATTACATCGTATCACTCCCGCCGGCAGTTCACGCTGCCTTCTGCGAACCGCTGGCGGCTGTCATTACAAAGTTAATGACACCCCCAGTCTTGTTCACAGATCACAGTGCAAACTTTTCACATAAAAACACCCATGCGATCCAATACTAGTGCAGGAAAAAAAAGGTACATGTACTTTTTTTTTTGCGAATCTAATGCGAGTTCAACCATACCAGTGTATGGCTGAACTAGCACTGCTCAGAGATTGCATGTGATCGTCACCCGCAGTGCAGGTTTTTTTACCCTTTATTTACTTTGAACATGCTACATGGCATGTTTCTATAGCACCATGGCAATAGCTTTGAGGCATTTCTCCAGCATGTTATTTAACCAGTTCAGATCCACGCTATAGCCGAAAGACGGCTACAGCGTGGCTCTGAAATGCCCGGCGGATGTCCATGGATGTCCTGCCCTTGTGTACGCTCCCCGCACGCACTAACAGCCTGCGGCAGTATGCTCTCCCAGCCGCCGCACACTGCGTGGGTGTGCCCGCAGGTCGGGCGTACTCAATGTCCACCCAAGACCCGCTGATCACCTGTAACAGCTGCAGAACGGGGAACCGCGGATGTAAACACGGCGGTTCTCCGTTCTGTTAAGGGGGGCATAACAGATGTACTGATCCCTGTCACTGGGCTCAGTGAGATCTGTTATGTCTGGACCAGCCCCGCCCCCCACACAGTTAGAACACATGCAGGAAAACAGTTAACCCCTTCACTGCCCCTTAGTGTTAACCCCTTCACTGCCAATGACATTTATACAGTAATCAGTGGTCATTTACATTTCTGATCACTGTATAAATGTCATTGGTCCCAAAAAAGTGTCAAAATTGTCCGACATGTCCGCTGCAATATTGCAGTCCCGATAAAAATTGCAGATCGCCGCCATTACTAGTAAAAAAAAAAAATAGTAAAAACGCCATAAATCAATTCCCACAGTTTGTAGACGCGATAACTTTTGCGCAAACCAATCGATATACACCAATTGCAATTTTTTTTACCAAAAATATGTAGAAGAATATGTATCGGCCAAAACTGATGAATAATTTTCTATTTTATATTTTTTTGGGATATTTACTATAGCAAAAAAGTAAAAAATATTGTTCTTTTTTCAAAATCATCGCTTTTTGTTTGTTTATTGCGCAAAAAATAAAAACTGCAGAAGTGATCAAATACCACCAAAAGAAAGCTCTATTTGTGGGAAAAAAATGATAAAAATGTTGTTTGGGTACAACATCGCACGACTGCGCAATTGCCATTCAAAATTCGACAGCACTGAAAGCCTAAAATTGGTCTGGGCAGGAGGGGGGTTTAAGTGCCCAGTAAGCAAGTGGTTAAAGAATTTGTGTATTTCTAATGTTGGCTTTTAAGCTGCATGAAACAATCTTTTCCGTGCTGAACTAGTATTTCTCTGAATTTGAATTTATACATATCCAGCTTCCCATATCCATGTCCTTATGTCAAATCATTTACTTTCGGTCACCTTCAGAAGGAGACTAAAACAGGAACAACTGGCTCTCTGACCGGTCTTCCTAGTATGATTTATAATTACACATTGTCATGTCTTAAGAGATATGCATCTTTTAACATTCACATCACTAGAATTCTTCATAAAGTCACCCTTCAAGTAAAACAAAAATAATAGCCTGGGGGAGATTTTTCACAGCATTTCATTGTTCTCAGTCTGGGAGTGTTCAGTGGGGAGGTGCTGCCAATGTGTTTTGTAGCAACTTGTAAAATAGGATTGTTTTTTGTAAAAAAATGAAATAAAAGTATGGTAATGTTAGATGGCCATGGCAAAACACAGTAGAGGTCTACCAGACGCATTAGGTGTGTGTTTGGGGGGGGGGGGCTAGAAGAAAACAAATGTCCCCCCATTTAAGTGAGCAACATGGCAGAGCTCTCTTAGAACAGAAGAGAATACAACTTTGGCAGTGATGTAATGTGTTGTATTGTATTGTATTGTAATGTGTTCTTTTATTTCTGAGCACGAGTCTTGGTCTTCCGATTATAGCGGATAACTATTGTACCGATTAAACAAACATCGTACGTTCTGGTATCGTACAACAAAAAAATTTGTGTTTGTCCCATCGAATAATTTTGCATGAACTGTCGTGATCAGCTCTCAAAAGCTGTATACTAAAGATATGATTATTGTATGATAGCTTTGAAAGCAGTATTTTTAATTTGATTTTCTGGTTGTGTGTACTGGGAATTACTTCTATCACACATCCAATAAAATTAGGGGCTTATCCTTAATTTTACAACAGTAGGTGAAGCAATGTATATCATTCCATTCTGCCACTTTAGCCAACTGCACATATATACAGTATCTCACAAAAGTGAGTACACCCCTCACATTTTTGTAAATATTTTATTCTATCTTTTCATGTGACAACACTTGAAGAAATGACACTTTGCTACAATGTAAAGTAGTGAGTGTGCAGCTTGTATAACAGTGTAAATTTGCTTTCCCCTAAAAATAACTGAAACTGAGCTGCAGCATGGTGGCCAAGACCATACAGCGGTTTAAAAGGACAGGTTCCACTCAGAACAGCGCCTCACCATGGTTGACCAAAGGAATAGAGTGCACAGGCTCAGCATCATATGCAGAGGTTGTCTTTGGGAAATGAACGTATGAGTGCTGCCAGCATTGCTGCAGAGGTTGAAAGGGTAGGGGGTTAGCCTGTCAGTGCTCAGACCATATGGCACACACTGCATCAAAATGGTCTGCAGGGCTGCTATCCCAGAAGGAAGCCTCTTCTAAAAATGATGCAAAAGAAAGCCCAAAAACAGTTTGTTGTAGACAAGCAGACTAAGGACATGGATTACTGGAACCATGTCCTGTGGTCTGATGGGACCAAGATAAACTTATTTGGTTCTTGATGGTGTCAAGCGTGTGTGGTAACAACCAGGTGAGGAGTACAAAGACAAGTGTGTCTTGCCTACAGTCAAGCATGGTGGTGGGAGTGTCATGGTCTGGGGCTGCATGAGTGCCTCTGGCACTGGGGAGCTACAGCTCATTGAGGGAATCATGAATGCCAACATGTACTGTGACATACTGAAGCAGAGCATGATCCCCTCCCCAAACACACCTCCAAGATGACCACTGCCTTGCTAAAGAAGCTGAGGGTAAAGGTGATGAACTGTCTCCAGAATTAAGCACTATTGAGCATCTGTGGGGCATCCTCAAACGGAAGGTTGAGGAGTGCAAGGTCCATAACATCCACCAGCTCCGTGATGTCATCATGGAGGAGTGGAAGAGGACTCCAGTGGCAACCTGTGAAGCTCTGGTGAACTCCATGCCCAAGAAGGTTAAGGCAGTGCTGGAAAATAATGGTGGCCACACAAAAAATTAACACTTTGGGCCCAATTTGGACATTTTGACTTAGGGTGGTACTCACTTTTTTTGCCAATGGTTTAGGTAATAGCTGTGCGTTGAGTTATTTTGAGGGGACAGCAAATTTACACTGTCATACAAGCTGTACACTACTTTTGTACTTTTGTACTACGGTTTGTACTTTTTGACACTTTTTTGGTGAATGGTTACTGGTATGATATACCTGATACCCATTCACATGGGGGGCAGGATCTGGGGGCCCCCCCACTCACAGACCCCGGCAACCACATCCCAGGGTTGTCGGGAAGAGGCCTTTGTTCCCATCAACATGGGGATAAGGTGCTTTGGGGTGGGGGGCGCAGAGCTGCCCCATAGCACCCACCCCCCATGTTGAGGGCATGTAGCCTGGTGTGATTCGGGGGGGCGCCTGCTCGCCCCCCCTTTTCCTGATCTGCCAGGCTGCATGCTCGGATAAGAGTCTGGTATGGACTATGGGGGGGGGGCATGCTGTTTTTTTTTTTTTTAATTGTGGCCTGGGATTCCCCTTAACCCCTT
The DNA here is from genome assembly GCA_018402905.1 of Glandirana rugosa. NCBI lineage: Eukaryota > Metazoa > Chordata > Amphibia > Anura > Ranidae > Glandirana > Glandirana rugosa. Next base: position 128,969 of record BLSH010313007.1, read on the forward strand.
AATGCAAATCGCTGTATATAAACAGCGGTCGGGAGAAGTGGAGTATCAGGGCATAGCCTGCAGCTACAGGCTATATCCTGATACCATTTTTTTAGAGCAGGTGGTCAGCTATCTGGCTCTGGAGCTACTTGCACATTATCCCAGGCAGCGGGAGGGGACATGGGTGTGCGTGCGCTGTCAGAGGCGTGCTCGCACGCTCACTGTGTAGAGGGGGAGCCAGGGAAAGGTGACCTCTGCGCTCCCCCACAGTGACAGAACAGGGATCCGTGTGTGTAAACAATGGATCTCCATTCTAACAGGGGAGAAGGAGAGTGATCGTATGCTCCTTGTATATGGGGGCGGCGATCACTCTCCTCCCCATTCAGCCCCGCCCCCACACAGGTAGAAACACTATCCAGGGAACACAGTTAACCCTTTGATCGCCCCCTAGTGTTAACCCCTTCCCTGCCAGTGACATTTACACAGTAATCAGTGCATTTTCATAGCACTGATCGATGTATAAATGTCAATGGTCCCAAAAAAATAGTCCGCCGCAATGTCGCAGTCCCGCTAAAAATCTCAGATCGCCGCCATTATTAGTAAACATTTTTAAAAAATAAAAATCCCATAAATTAATTCTCATCATTCGTAAAAGCGTCAACTTTTGCACAAACAAATCAATATATGCTGATTGCGATTTTTTTTTTCTTTAACCAAAAATATGAGGAAGAATATATATCGGCCAAAACTGATGAACACATTTTTTTTTTTTTTATTTGGATATGTATTTTAGCAAAAAGTAGGAGATATTGAGTTTTTTGCAAAATTGTCGCTTTTTGTTTGTTTATAGCGGTGATCAGCAGTGACGCAGAGGTGATCGAATACCACCAAAAGAAAGATATTTGTGAGAACAAAAGGACGTCAATTTTGCTTTGGGTACAATGTTGCACGACCACGCAATTGTCAGTTAAAGCAACTCAGTGCCAAATCGCAAAAAGTGCTCTGGACCTAAAGGGGGGAACCCTTCGGGGGTTGAAGTCAATGTAAGTCGCGCCCGCATATGAAAACGGTGTTCGAATTACACATGTGAGGTATCACCGCGATCGTTAGAGCAAGACCAATAACTTTAGCACTAGACCTCCTCTGTAACTCTAAACATGTAACCTTTAAAAATTTAAACACCGCTGATGGAGATTTTTAAGTGCCAAAATTTATCGCCATTCCACGAGTGGGTGCAATTTTGAAACATGACATGTTGGGTATCAATTTACTTTGCGTAACATTATCTTTCACAATATAGAAAAAAGTGGGCTTCCCGGCCCGCTGCTTAACAACCAGCTATTTCTTCACACAGAATTCGGATTGGTTAATTGTCTTTCAACCAATCCGAATTCTAATTCTGAAAAGTTAGAATTCGTTACAAAATTAATAAATGAAACAAAATTTAATGAAAAAGAAACAAAACTAAACTAATTCCGAAACCAAACTAAACTAATTCCATAATGAAACAAAATTAGTAACATAACAAATATATCCGAAACAAAACTAAATTTTTACGTTCAGCACATGTCTAAATTCCAGGCTATACCTAACTATGCTTAAACCTGTTTCCACCTCCCTTCTTAATCCTATCGTAACTAAGCTGTGAAAGGAATAAGCTTATACATTTCTCTTCTGAGGGGGCTTTGGTCCAGGCTCATGATCCCAGTGGCATCTTCATGGCAGAGGAGGGACAGTTCACAACAGATGCCTTATAGTAAGCCTATGGGTGAGGTCACCTAACAGACATTTCAGCCATTGCCAGCAATCTCTCCTCTCCCCTGAAGTTAACCGCTGTTGTGATCACATGACTGGAGGGGAGCACCCTCTGAAGAGGTAAATATAAGCATCTTTCTTTAACAGGGTAGTCACAATAGGATTTAGAAGAGGGGTGTCAGCAGGTTTAAACATAGCTAGTAAAATTAAACTTATAAGTTCACCTTTCATAATATGTTACGTGTTACACCCCTATCTAGGGAGTTACATGTAATATGTTATTAAATGAGCAGCCTCCTCTTCCCGAACCCTCGTTGAGACAGCAGGCCAGGGATCTTCTCGCTGCACCAGCTATCACAAATTAACCAGTTCACACCCATCCACAGTACTTTTACTGCGAGCAGGCGGCACATGCAGCCTGGATTATGTACATATAAACCATCCAGCCTGTTCTGCATTGTAACTGCCAATATCAGGATTAGGGATGGGCTGGCTGTTCAAGTCAAATGTAAGTTCGACTCAAACAACACCAGTTCGCCTGTTCGCCCCATAATGCATTCCAATGGTGGGGAAATGCCGCCCGCTGATTGGCCAAGGCATGCACATGACCTGCATGCTTTGGCCAATCACAGAGCACTCTGCTGTATGAGATATGATTGCCTAAAGGCAGGGTGCCTTTAGCCAATCACTGCTCAGCAGCCTCAATCCATGCCCCACACTATATAAAGCCGCTTGTACAGTGGCTCTATGTAGTGTGTGAAACGGTGGTGTTAGAGCGAGATAGAGAAAGACAGTGAGCTTAGCTAGTAGCGGCATGCAGGCAGTTCAGTGTTAGCTAGTGTAGTGACAGATTAGTGATCACTGATTACTGTAAAACAAACACATATTAGATAGGGTGATCTATATACAGTCAGTCAGTTAGTGTACAGTGAAATCTATTGTAGATAGATAGGGCGATCTGTATACAGTCAGTTAGTGCAGACAGTGCAAGTATGTGTATATATATATATATATATATATATATATATATATACCTCCCTAGTGTGTGTGTGTGTGTGTATATATATATATTTGGGCAAAAAAGAATTTAGTCAGCCACCAATTGTGCATGTTCTCCCACTTAAAAAGATGAGAGAGGCCTGTAATTTTCATCATAGGTACACTTCAATTATGAGAGACAGAATGAGAAAAAAATCCAGAAAATCACATTGTCTGATTTTTAAAGAATTTATTTGCAAATTATGGTGGAAAATAAGTATTTGGTCAATAACAAAAGTTCATCTCAATACTTTGTTAAATACCCTTTGTTGGCAATGACAGAGGTCAAACGTTTTCTGTAAGTCTCCACAAGGTTTTTACACACTGTTGCTGGTAGTTTGGCCCATTCCTCCATGCAGATCTCCTCTAGAGCAGTGATGTTTTGGGGCTGTTGCTTGGCAACACGGATTTTCAACTCCCTCCAAAGATTTTATATGGGGTTGAGACCTGGAGACTGGCTAGGCCACTCCAGGATCTTGAAATGCTTCTTACGAAGCCACTCCTTCGTTGCCTGGGCGGTGTGTTTGGGATCATTGTCATGCTGAAAGACCCAGCCACGTTTCATCTTCAATGCCCTTGCTGATTGAAGGAGGTTTTGACTAAAAATCTCATGATACATGGCCCCATTCATTCTTTCCTTTACACGGATCAGTCGTCCTGGTCCCTTTGCAGAAAAACAGCCCCAAAGCATGATGTTTCCACCCCATGCTTCACAGTAGGTATGGTGTTCTTTGGATGCAACTCAGCATTCTTTCTCCTCCAGTCTAGTGTATATATATATACACACAGTGTACACTATATATCAGTGCATTGGTGGGTGTACGGTATATAGTACACTACTTGACATGCTGTCTTAAAATATATACAGTCTAGTATATATATACACACAGCGTATTGAGTGTACACTATATATCAGTGCATTTGGGGGTGTGCGGTATATAGTACACTACTTGACGTGGTGTCTTAAAATATATACAATCTAGTATATATATATATATATATATATATATATATATACACACACAGCGTATTTAGTGTACACTATATATCTGTGCATTCGGGGGTGTACGCACGGTATATAGTGCACTTGACGTGGTGTATTAAAATATATACAGTCTAGTATATAAAGTATCTCACAAAAGTGAGTTCACCCCTCACATTTTTGTAAATATGTTATTCTATATTTTCATGTGACAACACTGAAGAAATTACACTTTTCTACAATGTAAAGTATTGAGTGTACAGCTTGTATAACAGTGTAAATTTGCTGTTCCCTCAAAATAACTCAACACACAGCAAATAATGTCGAAACTGCTGGCAACAAAAGTGAGTACACCCCTAAGTGAAAATATACAATTTGGGCCCAAAGTGTCAAAATTTTGTGTGGCTACCATTATTTTCCAGCACTGCCTTAACCCACTTGGCCATGGAGTTCACCAGAGCTTCACAGGTCGCCACTGGAGTCCTCTTCCACTCCTCCATGAGGACATCCCAGAGCTGGTGGGATCATGTTGGAATACTTCCCTGTGGCCCAGTCTCCGAAGGGAGGAGATCGTGCTCTGCTTCAGTATGTCACAGTACATGTTGGCATTCATGGTTCTCTCAATGAACTGTAACTCCCCAGTGCCGGCAGCACTCATGCAGCCCAAGACCATGATGCTCCCACCACCATGCTTGACTGTAGGCAAGACGCACTTGTCTTTGTACTCCTCACCTGGTTGACGTGACACACGGGTGACACCATCTGAATCAAATCAGACCACAGGATATGGTTTCAGTTATCAATGTCCTTAGTCTGCTTGTCTTCAGCAAACTGATTGTGGGCTTTCTTGTGCATCATCTTTAGAAGAGGCTTCCTTATGGAATGACAGCCATGCAGACCAATCTGATGCAGTGTGCGGCATATGGTCTGAGCACTGACAGGTTGACCCCCCACCCCTTCAATCTCTGCAGCAATGCTGGCAGCACTCATGTCTATTTCCCAAAGACAACCTCTGGATATTACGCTGAGCATGTGTACTCAACTTCTTTGGTCGACCATGGCAAGGCCTGTTCTGAGTGGAACTTGTCCTGTTAAACCGCTGTATGGTCTTGGCCACCATGCTGCAACTCAGTTTCAGGGTCTTGGCAATCTTCTTATAGCCTAGGCCATCTTTATGTAGAGCAACAATTCTTTTTTTCAGATCCTCAGAGAGTTCTTTGCCATGAGGGGCCATGCTGAACTTCCAGTGACCAGTATGAGAGAGTGAGAGTGAGAGTGATAACACCAAATTTAACACACCTGCCCCCCATTCACACCTGAGACCTTGTAACACTAATGAATCACATGACACCGGGGAGGGAAAATGGCTAATTGGGTCCAATTTGGACATTTTCACTTAGGGGCGTGCTCACTTTTGTTGCCAGCAGTTTAGACATTGATGGCTGTGTGTTGAGTTATTGTGGGGGACAGCAAATTTACACTATTATACAAGCTGTACGCTCACTACTTTACATTGTAGCAAAGTGTAATTTCTTCAGTGTTGTCACATGAAAAGATAGAATAAATTGTTTACAAAAATGTGAGGGGTGTACTCACTTTTGTGAGATACTGTATATACACACACATTGTACTGAGTGGACAATATATATCAGTGCATTCGGGGGTGTACGGTATATAATACAATGTAGTGCAGTGTTAAAAAACATCCCCATCATGTCAGGGAGGTCACAAATGAGAGGCAGACACTCCCAGGCCACTAAAAGAGGGCAAGCAGCCTCTGTGTCTTCAGTGAAAAGTGGTGGTGGCGGACATGGTGCATCTTCTGCAGGCGGGCCATGCTTGTCCTTTTTTTCTGTTGTTGGCTGTGTTATTCAGCCATAACATGCAGAAGAGTTGGTGGAGTGGATAACTAAGCTGTCCTCATCCTCCTCATCCTCTGTCACCCAGGCTCATACAAGTTTGCCTTCCAATGCAGCTGGCAAAGCGGACTATTCCACTGGATCCTTGTCCACAGTTATTCCTTCTGTAGCCCCAACGTAATGCATGGAGGAGTCACCAGAATTATTCAACCATAGTGTCGGTTACATGCTGATGGAGGATGCACATCAATTTGAAGGCTCTGATGTGGGTTCTCAGGTTGAGGAAGGGAGTAGCGTGAGCCTAGGAGGAGGTAGTTCCTGATAATGTCATACTCAGTGACTCAGAGGTCACTCGTGCCTCCTCAAACTTACGCTGCATGGGCTCTCTGATTCTTAAAAGCCTGTGAAAAGACCCTAGGTTTCGTGGTATCAAGGAGAGGGATCATTACTGGCTGGCAACCCTTCTTGATCCACATTACAAGGGTAAAGTTGCAGAGCTCATCCTGCCTGCGCAGAGGGAGCAGAGGATGAAACATCTTCAGGATACCTTGAAGAAAAGTTTGTGCAACACCTCTCCAGACCCTGGGAGGCTACCATGTCCTGGTGCTGGACAACATGTTTCTGAAGCTTCGGTCGTTCAGAGGCAGAGAGGTGGAGAAGTTGGCTGGCTGACCGATGCCTTTAAAAAAAATTTCAGTCCTCAGCACCCAGGCCAGATAGATTCAAGCAACCATTGTCAGCGTTTGCATTATATGGTGCAGGAATATATAGGGGCAAGAGCAGACTTGGACACCTTTCCAACTGAGCATCCACTGAGTTACTGGGTCTTAAGAATTGACCGCTGGCCAGAACTTGCTGAATTGCCGTGTGCTTGGATAAGGGCCTGGTATGGACTTTGGGGGGGGAACCCCACGTAATTTTTTTCCTAAATTTTGGCAAGGATTCCCCTTAAAATCCATACCAGACCTGAAGGGTCTGGTACGGACTTTGGGGGGGGAGGGGGGGCCCTACGCAATTTTTGGGGGATTTTTGGTGGGGTTCCCCTTAAAATACGTACCAGACCTGAAGGGTCTGTTACGGACTTTGTGGGGGATTCCTACGCAATTTTTTTTTTAAATTTCGGAGCGAGGTTCCCCTTTAACCACTTGACAACTGGGCACTTAAACCCCCTTCCTAACCAGACCAATTTTCAGCTTTCAGTGCTCTCACATTTTGAATGACAATTACTCAGTCATACTACACTGTACCCAAATGAAATTTTCGTCCTTTTTTTCCCACAAATAGAGCTTTCTTTTGGTGGTATTTAATCACCACTGGGGTGTTTATTTTTTGAGCAATAAATGGAAAAATACCGAAAATTTTGTAAAAAAATGCATTTTTCTTTATTTCTGTTATAACATTTTGCAAATTAGTAATTTTTCTTCGTAAATTTTGGCCAAAATTTATACTGCTATATATCTTTGGTAAAAATAACCCAAATTAGTGTATATTATTTGGTCTTTGTGAAAGTTATAGAGTCTACAATCTATGGTGCCAATCACTGAAAATTTATCACACCTGATGCACTGACGGCCTATCTCATT
>BLSH010313007.1:139218-157157 GCA_018402905.1 Glandirana rugosa
ACGGTATTTTTCACATACCCCTGTGCCCAGGACGGGATCCCCTGTACATAGTTACGTTTTTTTCAAAAATTTAGTTAACAAAAAAGTCCTCATCACTAAAATTATTATGGATTTCACTTTGTTATTTTTACTTTTTAAGGAAATTTTTTAGCACGGACCCCCCCCCAGGGGAATCAGACGGACATTTTCCTACGTGTAGACACTACAAATCTTGTATCGGTCTCGTTTTAATGTAAAGGTTTCCTTTTTTAATAATAACGCCGACGTTACATAATACATACCAGACCTGAAGGGCCTGGTATGGACTGGGGGGGGGGGGGGCAACGCAGTGCATTTTCTGTGATTAGATGTATATTGCCAGGAACCGGCAATACATTGCAGCCGCAATAATAATTTTTTCCTTTGGAAATGTAATTTTGCTCTGGCTATGTTCTAAACATCACAGATGTGCATCCTTTTACAGGCAGACTAAGGGGACCCCCCCCCAGGCACGATTTTTTAAAGGAATTTTTCATTTTTATTGTTTCACTTTAGGTATTATTAAAATCACTACTCCTGAAAAAACAATTGATTTAAAAACTTTTTTTGCATTGATACATGTCCCCTAGGGCAGGACCCGTGTCCCCATACACTTTTTATGGCAATAACTTGCATATAAGCCTTTAAAATGAGCACTTTTGATTTTTCATGTTCGAGTCCCGTTGATTTTAACAGTATTCACGTGTTCGCACACATTTTTGCCTATTCGCAAGTTCTGGTGCAAACCGAGCCGGGGGGTGTTTAGCCCATCCCTAATCAGGACTTTGTCAGCAGGTCCTGGCCAATGAATTATCGCTGAGACCTGCAGATTAGCTGTACCCAATCACAGCACACAGAGTCCTGTGTTTACAAATACCAAAGGCTCTGTACACAGATTAACAATCTGGCTTATTTTTTCTCCCTGCAAAGCAGGACCTTGATTGCCCCTTTATGTTAACCCCTTAACAGACAGTATCATTAATACAGTGTACAGCATTATATCTGATCACTGTATTTTGTCACTATTGATGTCATTGTCAGATAGTATACTGTATCTCCCAGCAATGGTCTGTTAACCACTTAAAGCGAATCGCCATTTATAAATGGCGGCTGTTTTAAGTGGAGGTATCGGGATATAGCCTGCAGCTGCAGACTATATCCTGGTACCATTTTTTTAGAGCGGGCGATCGGCTATCCGGTGATAACAGCTGATCCGGGAGCCGCTTGGTTGTTATCCCGTGCCGCAGGAGGGGACAACCCCCCTCCTGCTGCCTTCCGCCATTCTTCTCCAGCCTCCCATCCCACCGGGAGACCGGAGCTCTGATCCGGCGCATCTGCAGGCTGGGAGGAGACCTGAAGGAAGCCGGAATCAGCTCAGATCGGGTCTCCTTCGTCAAATTACGGAAGCGATGTCACAACGTCACTTCCAGTTTACTCGGTGGCTAACAGCGCCGGTTTTTAAACAAATTACAGTACTCAGAATCGTTGTTTTTGGTGATCTGAATACTATGAAGTGTAAAGGAGGGATGGGGGGTCTTTTAGACCCCCATCCCTCCATAAAGAGTACCTGTCACCATATATTACTATCACAACTCTTTCATAATGAAAGCTCTGTCCCTTTTTGTCACTTGATTTCCTTTTTCCATCACTAGGGGGCGCTTTCATCCTGGCCGGAAAGGGCTTCTCTTATGAGAAATGCCCTCTTTGTTTGGACTCTGGCTCTGAGGAGACTCGAGTGCATATCCTATGGATGGGCTTCGTTTTCTCCTCAGGGGCGAGAGTTCCTTTTCCATCTATCCCTCCAGGTTTTAGCTTCACATCTTGTGTCTGTTTCCCTTTCTGGGGACTTTCAAAGATGGTGGCGGTGGAATCGTCGTATTGCGCGTGATGTCACATGCTTTTGGACGTCCATGCATGCGCACTGGAACTTCTCCGTCCGCAATCAATGCCGGTGACGTGAGACGCCGGCTGATTGGAGTTGGGACTCCTCTCTTTAAAAGTGCGTGCGAGCTTTAAGCTCCTCGCACCTGCCGTCTCTACTACAAGGCTAATCTCATTCAAAGTTACAACCTCGTGACCAACCCAAAACCAGTTTATACCCAACAGACGTGGCCAAATCCTAGAATAAAGGCTCATGATGGGCAAAACTAGTGAACATCGGGAACAGAAAAGGATATTGTCACCTGGAAAACATCCAATGACGCATTTCCGGTGAGTTCCGGACCGGACATAGACCAAAAAAATCCTTTAATTACTAAAAACTTGGGCAAAGCTGTTGCTTGAACTATCCAGATACGGATAGGCCCGCAGTAGAATTGAAACTAGACACTAACACTGGTGGAAACAGTACTGTAAATCACGTAGGTATTACCCACATGACTTCCGCTCCCCATCTGTCGCAGCGCCAACAAAGGTGTAAGTACGCACCGAGACTGGAGGGGGTGGCGACTATTACCACCTCGACGTCCTGCCGGAAGACAAATAATCCTTGGTGTTACTAAAATTAAACCGAATTGAATAAATTAGAAAAATCGCCAGTGTTTGGTCTTTGTGCGTATCATGAGGGTGAATATTGCTTTACAATTCTGAAGCCATGAAGTAAATCAAAAATGTACATCTAGGCTATAACATGACCAATACATAGAGTTGGACTTAATGTATAGATTAGAACCATCATAGCCTATTGGTTCTATATATATCCACCTAAATCAAAATTCAAACCTAAGCAAAAAATTAAAAGCAAGGAAATATGGAAATGGAAGTTATAAAATATAAATATAAATTTAAAAACTCCTGTGCTAAATAATACTACAAAAGGGGACCTCAACCACGGATCACTCAACAGTGTTGGCAGAACATTAGTAGAAGAAACAAAATATGATCCCCTGTAAATTATGGTGCTGTCATCATCAATATGGTACTGTCATCATCAATACTCATAAAGGCACAGGTGGAAACAAACCAGGGATCACCGGAATTAATAGTCAGAACGACAAAAGGGGAAATGAATATGAATGCCCCTCTGTCAGATTTAAATGTTAGGATTTGTTGATAAACGTGTTAATGTCCCAATCAGCATTTAACCCGTAAGGGGCATAACTTTTAAGTTGATAGATCCAAAACACCTCTTGTTGTGATACACCTCTTTTTGGATCCCCACCTCTCCAGGGTGATACATATTTGTCTATCACGCTGAAAGTAGTGCCCACAGGATTTTTATCATGGACTCTTAAGTAATGTTTCGGAACGCTGTGATTTGTTTGGCCTTTTATGATATTAGTGATATATTCACTCACTCAAATCAAAAAGGTTTGAATAGTTCTTCCCACATACTGTTTGCCACAAGGGCAAGTCAGCAAGTAAACTATGTTCCTGGTCTCACACGTACAGAACTTATTAATGGGATAGGAAATATGTGTTACTGTAGATAAAAATTCAACAATTTTCCTGCTTTTGCAGTCATTCAACTTACAGACTCGGCATCTCCGGCATGGATGAAATCCCTTTAGATTGTGGAAAAAGGTCGGTTTCACAGGGAGTTCAAGGACATTGGGAGCAATCTTATGCCTGAATGAAGGAGCTCCTCTAAATATAACTTTAGCCTGGGTGGGCAGAAGGGGCCACAATATTCGATCACTGTTTTTTGTTTGTTTGTTTGTTTGTTTTTTTCTAATTGTGGTAGCCCCCAAAATATTGAGACATATTAAAAAAAAAAAAAACTCACTATCTGCAGACAAACCCAGAGATGTTCTAGCATGGGTTCACTTTTTCCATATAAAATGTACCATGGTTTATTTTTTATGTTTCTCCTGTTACAAATTCCAATAAAGACTTATGTTCTATAAAAAAAAAAGAAAAGAATAAGTTCACTTAAGTATACGAATGGCTGTGTAAGTACAGTATAAATGTCTATTCTGCACAAGGTACAGACAAGTCTTGTGGGACCCATGCCTGGTTAATTTTAATAAATGTTAGCTTGTCCACGTTGGCTGTGGACAGGCGGCTGTGCTTGTCTGTGATAATGCCCCCTGCCGTGCTAAACACACGTTCAGACAATACACTGGCTGCAGGGCAGGCCAGCATCTCCAAGGCAGAAAGGGCAAGCTCAGGCCATGTGGCCAATTTGGAGACCCTGAAATTGAATGGGGCAGACCCATCAGTCAGTACGTGTAGGCATGTGCACACATACTGTTCCACCATGTTGCTGAAATGCTGCCTCCTGCTAAGACGTTGCCTATCAGCTGGGGGAGCTGTTTGTTGTGGCGTGCTGCTGACAAAGCTTTTCCATATCTTGGTCATGCTAACCCTGCCTTCTGAGGTGCTGGCGGTGCCACAGCTGCATTGGCGACCTCTTCCTCCTCCTCTGCCTTCGCCTTGTGCTTCCACTGAGCCCCCGGTGTCATTTGGGAACGCCCTCAGTAGCGCGTCTACCAGTGTGTGCTTGTAGTCGCGCATCTTCCGATCACGCTCCAGTGAAGGAGTTAAGGACGGCACGTTGTCCTTGTAATGGGGATCCAGCAGGGTGGCCACCCATTAATCAGCAAGTTACAATGTGGGCAACTCGGCTGTCATTGAGCAGGCACTGCAGCATGTAGTCACTCATGTGTGCCAGGCTGCCCAGAGTCAAAGACAAGCTGTCCTCTGTGAAAGGTGTGTCATCTGTGTCCTCCGTATCCCCCCAGCCAAGCTCCAGTGATGCCCACAAGCTGCGTTTGGTGCCACCCTGCTGTGAACACGGTTCCTCCTCCTCCTCTTCCTCCTCATCATCCTCGTCCTCCTCATCCTCCAGAACTGTGCCCTGGCTTGAAAATTTTTTACCTGGCCTATGCTGGTGCAGGAACCCACCCTCCGAGCCCCTTGTGAATGACTGGCCTGATAACCATGGAAATTACCCCTCTTCCTCCTCCTCCTCCTCTTCCTCCTGTGTCACATCCTCTTCCATCATCGCCCAAAGTGTTTTTTCAAGGAGACATAGAAGTGGGATAGTAACGCTGAGAACAGCATCATCGGGACTGGCCATGTTGGTGGAGTACTCGAACCACCGCAATACGCTACACAGGTCTCACATGGAGGCCCACTCGTTGGTAGTGAAGTGGTGCTGTTCCGCAGAGCGACTGACCCGTGCATGCTGCAACTGAAACTCCACTATTATAAGTGAACAGAGAAAATCAGCGCAAAAAAGAAACACCTGCTAAACCAAGCTGCTACCACAAATCAGTGATTCACTTTCACCAAAAACTATTTCAAATATTCACAGTGTAGCGCTAGTGATAATATAAATGATCAAAAAAAAAAAAAACACAAATAATAAAGTAATCAAACACTCATTACAGTGCAAATAAAACAGTGTTCCAAAAATTCATATAATAATATTGTGCATCAATGTGTATAAACATAAATACTAAATGTCCATAAAAATCCATGCATTGACCATCAAAGATAGTAAATACAATGAATGTGTAAAAAGCAAAATCATGAATAGTTCAACAAATCCACATGAGCATAGGAGTGAAAAAGGTGGAGCACTGTTTTATTTGCACTGTATTGAGTGTTTGATTATTTTATTATTTGTGGGTTTTTTTTGATCATATTATCACTAGCACTACACTGTGAATATTTGAAACTCCACTATTGCCTGCTGCTGCTCGCACAGTCTCTCCAGCATGTGCAAGGTGGAGTTCCACCTTGTGGCACGTCGCATAGGAGGTGGTGAGCGGTAAGGCTGAAGTTCCACTGCAGCGCAGACAGGCGAGCAGCAGCAGGGTGAGAACGCCGAAAGAGCGCACAGACGGCCCGCACTTTCTGCAGCAGCTCTGACATATCCGGGTAGTTCTTTAGAAACTTCTGCACCACCAAATTCAGCACATGCGCCAGGCAAGGGATCTGCGTCAAACCGGCTAGGCCCAGAGCTGCTACGAGATTTCGCCCATTATCACACACCACCAGGCCAGGCTTGAGGCTCAGTGGCAACAACCACTCATCAGTCTGTTGTTCAATGCCCGTCCACAGTTCCTGCGCAGTGTGGGGTTTATCCCCCAAACATATCAGTTTTAAAACAGCCTGCTGTCGTTTCCCCCTGGATGTGCTGAAGTTGGTGGTGAAGGTGTTACGCTGACCGGATGAGGAGGTGGTAGAGGAGGAGGAAGTGGAGTAGGAGGAGGAAGCAACAGAAGGCAAAGAAAATTTGCCCTGCAATCCTTGGTGGCGGAAGGACATGCGCCAAACTGCTATCCGCCTCAGGCCCACCCGCCACTACATTTGCCCAGTGTGCAGTTTGCGAGATATAGCATCCCTGCCCATGCTTACTGGTCCACGTATCAGTGGTTATGTGGACCTTGCCACAGATGGCATTGAGCAGTGCACACTTGATCTTGTCCCCAAAATGTTTGAGCAGGGAAGGGATGGCTCGCCTTGAAAAGTAGTTGCGGCTGGGAACCACGTACTGTGGGACAGACACCGCCATCAGGTTTTTAAAACTGTCCGTGTCCACCAGACGGAATGACAGCATTTCAAAGGCCAGGAATTTTGAAATGCTGGCATTCAGGGCCAGGGATTGCGAGTGGGTAGGGGGGTACTTCCTCTTTCTCTCCAGTGTTTGGGAGATGGACAGCTGCAAGCTTCCATGGTACCATGCGGAAATGCTTGGGGACAGTGGCGTACATGGCGGCGTTGCTGTCACATCGTCTGTTTGTTGGCTGGCAGTTGACACTGGCACTGTAGAGGTGGAGGAAGAGGCCGAGTCAGCAGCAGAAGAGGAAGCAGGAGGAGGCCGAGACCTTTCTTGGATTTTGAGGTGCTTATTCCACTGCAGCTCGTGCTTTGCATGTAGATGCCTGGTCATGCAGGTTGTGCTCAGGTTTAGAACATTTATGCCTCGCTTCAGGCTCTGATTGCACAGCGCGCAAACCACTAGTTTCTTGTCGTCAGCACATTGTCTGAAGAACTGCCACGCCAGGGAACTACTTTGAGCTGCCTTTGGTGTGCTAGGTCCCTGGGTGCGGTGGGTAGTAGCAGGCGTACTGTCTAGGGGACGGTCACTCCGCTTTTGCAACCTGCTTCGTCTTTTGCTGTGCTGGTGCCTCTGTATGACCACCACCTCTTCCTCCAAACTGCACACGTCACTCACATGACCTTCATTCCATGTGGGGTCTAGGACCTCATCATCCTCCACATCATCTTCCACCCACTCTTCACCACTGCCCTCCTTGTCAGTCTGCACACTGTAGAAAGCTGCAGCAGTTGGCACCTGTGTTTCGTCATCATCAGAGACGTGCTGCGGTGGTGTTTCCATGTCCTCATCCTGAAACAGAAGTGGTTGGGCATCGGTGCACTCAATGTCTTCCACTTCTGGGGCAGAGCTATGTGGATGGCCCATGGAAAGCACACCAGCAGAGTCATCAAAAAGCATAAGAGACTGCTGCATGACTTGGGGCTCAGAAGGCTTGGCTGATTTACAAGGGGCTGAGGTGAAAGATAGATGGCCATGGTATTCAGGTGCCAACTCTGAGCTTTCAGCAAGGGGCCGGGTGTGAGACAATGTGAAGGAACTTGGGGCATTATCAGCCACCCAATCTACTATCACCTGTACTTGTTCTGGCCTCACCATTCGTTGAGCGGCATTCGGGCCTACCATATAACGTTGAAGGTTCTGTTCGCTACTCGCACCTGAGGAAGGTGTTTCACTTGTGCGTGTTGCTGGCACAGATCGACATCGTCCTATCCTTGCAACAGGAGCTTCACCAACACCACCAACACCAGCAGCACCACGACCACATCCCTTGTTTGGCACTCTCCTCATTCTGGACGCAAATGTACTATTTAGCACAAATTTATATTATTTTTTAAACCGTCAATGTAGACACACTTTTTAAACAATTCAGCCCCGGAAGGATTTCCCACTTTAGGACCAGAGTGATTCGGCACTGCGTCGCTTTAACTGACAATTGCGCGGTCATGCAACATTGTACCCAAACAAAATTTGTGTCCTTTTTTTTCCCACAAATAGAGCTTTCTTTTGGTGGTATTTGATCACCGCTGCGTCATTTCTGATCACCGCCATAAACAAAAGTAGAGCGACAATTTTGCAAAAAAAAAAAGCTAATTTCTTACTTTTTGCTAAAATACAAATTTAAAAAAAAATATATAAAAAAAATTTTTTTTCAACGGTTTTGTCCGATTTATATTCTTCCTCATATCTGTGATAAAAAAAAATCGCAATTGGCATTTTTTGATTGGTTTGCGCAAAAGTTGCCGCGTTTACGGATGATGAGTATTAATTTCTGGGGTTTTTATTTTTTTTTTATATTTTTACTAGTAATGGCGGCGATCTGCGATTTTTTTTTGCGGTACTGCGATATTGCGGCGGACATGTTGGACCATTTTGACACTTTTTTGGGACCATTGGCACTTATACAGCGATCAGTGCTATTAAAATGCACTGATTACTGTGTAAATGCCATTGGCAGTGAAGGGGTTAACCTGGGGGGGCTCTAAGGGTTAACTGTGTTCCCTGGGCGTGTTCTAACTGTATTGGTGTTTGACTGGCAGGGGAAGGGGAGTGATCACAGCTTCCATATAGAGGAAGGCTGTGATCACAGCCCTTCCCCATCTCACAGAACGGAGATCCGTGTTTACATGCACGGACCTCCGTTCTATCACTGCGGGGGGGGGCATCGCGGGTAGCCGGCGGAGATCGAGTCCACCCTACCCACTCCCTGCCCCCCCCCCAGACACAGTGAGCACTCACAGTGCACAATCTGGCAGCCGTCGTCATATGACGGCGATTTGCCTAGCAGAGCCATCTTGTCGCCGTCAACTGCGGTTGGCGGTCGGCAAGTGGTTCATTTTGTGCAAGAAACGCACAGCAAGGTGCAAATGTACTATGTAGCATTATTTTTTATTTTTTTTAAACCAGCAATGTCGAGTCACTTTTTGATTTTGTGCAAGAAATGCACAGCAAGGTGCAAATGTACTATGTAGCACTATTTTGTATTTAGTTTTTAAACCAGAAATGTCAACGCACTTTTTAATTTTGTGCAAGAAATGCACTGCTGGCTGCAAATGTAGTATTTAGAATATATATATATATATATATATATATATATATATATATATATATTTTAAACCAGCAATGTAGACAAACTTTTTATTCTTGTGCAAGAAATGCACTGCTGGCTGCAAATGTAGTATTTACAATATTTTTTTTTCAAAACCAGCAATGTAGACGCACTTTTTAATTTTGTGCAAGAAATGCCCCGCTGGCCACAAATGTAATATTTTGCACAAAAAAAAAAAAATTTTTATTTGTCTAACTGAACTAACAGAACACAATTAAAGTAGTGTCCCTGACACACAAGCAGTTGCAAGTGCACTGCACTTGCAAAAATGGCTGCAAACGCCCACCTAACAAACAGAAAAATTGTTTAGGTTTTATATAAGGCAGTTTGCTTAGCAAACAAAATGTACTCCAGCAAACAAAAATCTCCTCTAGCACCCACCCACCAATAAATTGTTGTTTTTAACAGATTTTCTAAAGCTAATCTGTCCCTCACAGCAGCAGCAGCATCCTCTCCCTACATGAGTATGAGATGATTCTCTAAAGCTAATCTGTCCCTCCCAGCAGCAGCAGGATCCTCTCCCTACACCAGTATGAGATGATGTGACAAACAGCACTACATGACTTCAGCTTATATAAAGGCTGGGTCACATGATGCACTGGCCAATCACAGCCATGCCATTAGTAGGCATGGCTGTGACGGCTTCTAAGGGCAAACAAGTGAAATGCTTGTTGATTGGCTGCCCTGCGGCTATTCAAAATGCGCAAAAAAAAACCAAACCCGGACTTTTTCTCAAATGTCCGGGTTCGGGACACGGACACCCTAAAGTCCGGTACAAACCCGAACTTTACAGTTCAGGTTCGCTCAACTCTAACTGGGAGGATACACCTCCAAATTTGTAAAGGTTGTTATTGGTTCTTGCATGTTTCTAGGTATTGTGTAATATTTGAATTCTCATTAATTGTATTTATATTTATCTAGAATCTTTGTACGCCTAAAAAATTTCCGATGAAGCTAAGATTTGTGAAACATGTTGAACATACAGGCAATCTGACAAAGTTCTGGTTTCTTAAAATAACTGTATTTTGTGGTAACTTCTTTGTATGTACCATCACTTATGGATGAACTGTTATTCTTTTGACAATTTTTTTAACCTAAATACTTTTGGTAAAAATTAAGATTTAAGGATCTTATTTAATCCAGTTTGTTCAATTTCTTGACAACATAAAAATCCCATTCCTTTACATTTTTGCATACACATTATCACAAAGGATGTTTACATTCCTTGTGATAGCAATAAAAGTGATCAGAAATCTTTTTGTTTTTCAAAGGAACAGTGCTAAAAAAAATAAATCAAAAAAAATATTTTTTTTAAAAATAAAGCGCCACCGTCCCCGAGAGCTTGCATAGAAAAGAAAATGCATATGAAAGTTGAGCCCGCACATGAAAATGGTGTTCAAACCACACATGTGAGGTATCGCCACAATCGCCAGAGCGTGAGCAATAATTCTAGCAAAAGACCTCCTCTGCACCTCTAACCGGTAAACATTTTTTAAAGCGTCGTCTATGGAGATTTTTTTATTTCAATGCACTTATATATTTCTAAGCGGTTGTGCTATAGCAGCACAAAAAAAAAAAAAAAGAAAATGTATGGTTATGGCTATCAGACCTATTTTCCATAGATCAGTGGTTCCTGCATGGAGACATGGGGAGTAGTTGATATGATATATGCAAGCTGTTGTTGTAGGTTATATCTCATTTGTAGTAGTTTTGACGTTGCCGGTGATTAAAGGTATTATGTTCGTAGAGTGCATAGAGAGCTTTTAATCCAGGGGACCCATTGGCGATTAAATTTGTGGGTCGTCAAGTGGTCCATAGCATAGGCATATTCGTTGGCTGCATTTTCATTAAGGATTGTTATAGTGTTGTTGTATTCTGGGGGGTTAGGCGATTTCCAACTCCTTGTAATAGTAAGACGAGCAGCTATGAAAATGTGTGAGAGTATGGGGGTAAAGGAGTTCGGCCAGTTGTCCATATCAAGGTTTAGTAGCGTTGCTTTCGGATTAGGCGGATGATTGTACCCAGTGAGTTGGCTGATGAGCTTGAAGATAAGTTGCCAAAAGGACTGTAGTTTGGGGCATTGCCACTATATATGTATGGATGTAGCGTTTGCTCCGCACAGTCTCCAGCATAGTGGTGATTGGTCGCGATAAATTTTAGCTAGCCTATAGGGCATATAGTACCAGTTGTGTAAGATTTTTTGGGAAGATTCCCAATGAGTGATGCAACATGAGTATTTTAGTGTGATGATTGCTGCTCGTTGCCAAAGTTCAATGAGGTAATTGAAGTTTAGGGTACGTTCCCATTGCTGGTTTGTAGTCAGTTTAGCAGCAGAGATGGGCCTCTCTAGAAGTTTGTAAAAAGGTGGGAGTCCAGTGTTTACGTTCTTGG
Organism: Glandirana rugosa; assembly: GCA_018402905.1. Classification (NCBI taxonomy): domain Eukaryota; kingdom Metazoa; phylum Chordata; class Amphibia; order Anura; family Ranidae; genus Glandirana; species Glandirana rugosa. Next base: position 150,744 of record BLSH010313007.1, read on the forward strand.
GGTGTCCAAAAGTTCCAAGAGTCGATCCAGATATGGAGAATTTCCAATATGTACTTGTTGCATTGCGTGTCGTATTTGGAGATATTGGAAGAAGGATGTCTTAGGTAATTTAAATGTTTGTTGTATCTCCTGGAAAGATTTAAAGATTGAGTTTGAGTATAAATGGGCAATGTGGGTAACACCTGCAATTATCCAGTTGGATAGGTTTAGGTCCGGTATGATGAGTTCCAATGATATTATAGGTATTTTCTGTAGGGATTCCATGGAAATTGCCTGCGTTGAATTTATTGTGGAAGTGAAGGTCTTTATGGTTGCTTTGGTAGTGTCCAGGAAAGGTGATACTGAGTGGGGTTTCAGAATAGTTGCGCCAATGGCGGATCTGATATCTGTTTTTGTATTTGTGACCAGGGGCAGGTTTGTGGCTGAGTCCATCCACTTTTTATTTGAGAGAGGATAGTTGCTTTATAATATGAAGATATGTTTGGGGTTCCTAGGCCCAGAAGGGTGGTGGGTCTGGTTAGGGTATTATCTTTTATTTGCAGTTTCCTACCACACCAGATAAACTTGTAAAGAATAGATTGGAGTTTCTCAAGGTGTGCTGTTGAAAATGGAACTGGTAAGGTTCTGAAAACATAAAGTATCTGTGGGAGCAAAAACATTTTTACCAAAGCTATTTGTCCAGCCCAGGAGGGTGTAAGGTTTTGCATATTTGTGGCAGACTGTGTAAGTTTAGTTATGAGGGAAGAAAGATTATTGTGCACGATTTTAGAGCTAGGGGAGGTCAGTGGTATACCTAATTACTGGATGGAGGGGAGTGGGGCCCATGAGAAAGGAAATATTCTTGAGATGAGAGATTTGAGGTGGGTATTGAGGTTTATGTCTAGCATTTGACATTTGGAGTTTTTGAGTTTTTTAACGATATCCGCCCAAAGAGATCGAACAGTTGGTTAAGGTGGGGTAGGGATTTGGTTATGGAGAGGATTACATCATCGGCATAAAGGCTAATCTTATGTTGCTTATTGTCAACAGTAATTTCCTTAATCTGGGGGTGGGATCTGATGTGTTCTGCAAGGGGTTCTATCACCAGGGAGAATATTATTGGGGACAGCGGGCAGCCTTGTCTCGTGCCATTGTGGATTTCGCATGATTCTGAAAGGAAGTCTGAGGTCCAGACCTTGGCATAGGGGCAAGAGTATAGAGTGTTTATAGCTGTTAGTATTCGCCCAGAGAACCCACATTTTTGGAGAACCTCCGTCATGTAGGACCACCTTACCCTATCAAAGGCCTTTTCAGCATCTAAGGATATCAACAAGGATGGAGTGCGGTGATGCTCTGCCCATTGTATCAAGTTGATGATTTTTATGGGTCCCATCTGACGTTTGGCATCCTGATTAGAGTTGAGCGAACCCGAACTGTAAAGTTTGAGTTCGTACCGAACTTTCGGGTGTCCGTGTCCCGAATCCGAACATTTGAGAAAAACGTTCGGGTTCTGGTATTTTATCACGCATGTTGAATAGCTGCAGGGCAGCCAATCAACAAGCGTTTTACTGGTTTTCCCTAGAAGCCATCACAGCCATGCCTACTAATGGCATGGCTGTGATTGGCCAGTGCATCATGTGACTGAGCCTCTATATGAGGCTGGAGTCACAGTGCTGCATGTCACATGCTCTCAGGTTAGGTGTAGGGAGAGGATGCTGCCGGCGCTGTGAGGGACAGATTGTGAGGGACAGATTGCAGTGATAATAACTAGGTAGAGATTACTACTACTGCTTTGAGGGACAGATTGTAGATCTATAACATCTCTTCCTGCATTCCAGAAAGATCTGATAACAGAACGATCTCTCATCCTGCATTACAGAACGATCTGATTACAGAACGATCTCTCATTCTGCATTACAAAACGATCTGATTACAGAATGATCTGATACTGGACTAGGTAGAGATTACTACTGCTTTGAGAGACAGATTGCAGATCTAATAACATCTCCCATTTTTCTTCCTTCTGCAGCCCTCTAGCACTTTCCAGGACTTTTTTACAGTCATTTTTGTGCCAAAAAGTTCGGGTCCCCATTGACTTCAACGGGGTTCGGGGTCCGGGGTAAAGTTCGGATAACGTTCGGTACCGAACCCAAACGTTTCCGGAAAGTTTGGCCGAACCCAAACGTCCAGGTGTTCGCTCAACTCTACTCCTGATACAAACCCAACTTGATCGGGGTGAACTAAGAGGAGGACTACTTTAGCAATTCTGTTGGGTAGAATTTTTGCATATATCTTGGTATCTGCGTTCAAGAGGGAAATGGGGCGGAAGTTTGCAGGTGTGTCTGAGCGTTTTCCAGGCTTGGGTATGGTGACAATGTGTGATTCAATAAAATCTTTCGGGCATGAGGTCGTATCAATAATGTTATTCAGGGCTTTGGTCAGGTGGGGGTGAGAAGATCCATGTATTGTTTGTAGTATTCATTAATATATCCGTCGGGCCAGGTGATTTGTGTAGAGGGAGATTGCGTATAGTTGATTCAATTTCATTTTTAGTTATGGGAGTGGAGAGTGCATTAAGCTGGTCTGCTGAAAGAGACGGAAGGGTAATAGAGTCTAGGAAGTTTTTAGTTAGGTCTGCACTGGGAGGTGGGGGAGAGTGTGGTTGTTGCAGGTTATAGAGGGAGGAGTAGAATTGGCGGAATTGCTCTGCTATTTTCTCTGGGTTTTGGATTTTTTTGTCCCGCATTGTCTTTAAGATAAGGGATTCTCCTGTTGTTAATTTTCTTTTTGTATTGTTTGGCTAAGACTGCTCCTGGTCTGTTTCCTGAGGAATAAAAGGACAGGCAAAGTCTTTTCATACAGTAGTCAAAGGAGTGTCGTAGTGTATCACTAAGTCGGGTTCTTAAAGATTTTAATTCTGCTAGCATGTCCCGATCTATTTTACGCTTATTGAGTTGTTCTAGGTTTTGAATCTGGGCTAAAAGTGTATTAATGGTCTTAGTTCATTCTCTTTTCTCATGGGCTGCTAATTTTATTAGTTTGCCTCTGATGTATGCCTTATGGGCGTTCCATAGAATCGTGGGGTCAGAAGTTTGGAAGAAATTGGTGCATCTCCAGGAGTCATATAGGTTTTCTTGCTTTAGAAATGAGGAGAGTGAGGATGAGGGTCTACGAGAGCTGCCGGTAGAGTCCAGTAAGGGATCGACGACTTCATTGAAGTCTCCACAGAGGATAATTGGGTTTGTCGCGAACGGTTGCATTTTAGCCGCTATAGTCTTAAAAAATTTCTTCCTAGAAGAGTTTGGAGCATATATATTAATCAATGTTATTTTTTGGTTGTTAAAGGTTGCCATGAGAATTATGTACCTTCCGTCTGGGTCTATAACCTGAGAGTGTAGCTGAAATGCAACCGTGTCGCGTATAGCTATTAGTACACCTTTGCGTTTAGAGTTAGAGTGTGCAAGAAAGGAGTAAGGGAATTTTGGGTTGGAGCATTTAGGATTCTTTTCATGTTTAAAATGGGTTTCCTGTATACAGATGATATCACTTTTAGAGGTTAGGGCTTCTTTCCATAATAGTGAGCGCTTAAATGGGCTGTTAAGCCCTTTAGCGTTTAAAGAGAGTATTTTAAGGGACATGACTTCCTGTGGGGAGGTTGCCTCATTGGGGATGCATCAGATGGTGCGAGAAGTTCACACCTAGCTTGGGTTAATAAAATATTCATCCTTGCAGATTTACCATTGGAAATTTGGGGGTTCTTTTGTGATCGGTAATTGTCCCCATCCAACAAAGACATTGTTTGGTATGGTGAGGAGGGAGAAGTGGGGTAGAGGTAGGAAGAGAAAAGAGGAGCAGGAGTGAAAAGGAAAGAGTAATAAAGTAAGCGCACATGTTTTGCCAAATACATTTGTTGCTCCTGTAGGGAGCGAAGATGAATACATTCATCAATTTAACCCTGAGTAGAAAAAAATTTAACCAACAAGTGAAAGAACAAAAAGAGAACTGCAAGTTGGGTTGCAGCACGTACATGAACATGTGCTGAAGCGACACCTGTTGTTAGGCTGTTAGGTGCCAGTTATAGTCAGGTGTTGATTGATCGTTATTTGGTCAGGTGGTGTCAAATGTATGCCATGGTTCAGGGAGTCGGTGTGCAGGTGCCTCATTTGAAGTCGGGTGTTTTGGTGAGGGGTAGATACCCCAGTTCTGGAGCTGTTTCAATCCTTCTTTTAGGTCCAAGATGGTGACTGCTTTGCCTAGGCGTGTAGCTGTGACTTTTGCAGGGAAGCCCCATCGGTATGGGATGTTGTGATCCCTTAGGACTGTAGTGAAGGGGGAGAACTCTTTCCTTTTTTGCGCCGTGGCTGCGGATATGTCCGCATATATTTTTAGTTTGTTGAATGGTTCCGGGAGAACAGGGTTCCACCTGGCTGCTTGAAGTATGCGTTCTTTTGCCTGATAGAAGGTGAGGCATGTCAGTATGTCTCTTGGTTTGTCCTCTGGGACATGTGAAGGCTTGGGAATCCTGTGTGCTCTGTCTATGGCCATGTCTAGTTTTGTTAGTGCTGAGTCTAGGGACGAGAAGAGTTGGTGAAGAAATGCTGGGAGGTCTGCTGGGGTTACATTTTCTGGAATGCCCCTGATTTTGAGATTGTTCCTTCTGGAACGGTCCTCGAGGTCTATTATTTTAGCAAACATGCGTTGTATTTGTTCTTTTTGAGCTTGGTGTGTTTCTACTAGATTGTTATATGCTGTGGCATATGTATGGAGCTGGTTCTCCATAGTATTGGTACAGTCTCCCAGTTCATCGATCTGATTCTGGATATGTGATAGTGATTTGTTTAGATCTTTCCTGAGATCACTTTGTAGTGATAGCAGCATTTGCTTCAATGTGCTTTCTGAGACCGGGTTATCAGTAGTAGGTAATGCAGCTAGAGAGGGGTTCTGTTCCTCCTCATATACTGATTCTGTGTCCGTAGCATTGTGTCGTTTGTAAGTAAGATGTTTTTTACTCACCAGCGCTAGTTGTGAAGGTGATGAGAAGGGGGATGATGATGCGGCCCTCTTCTGGGGGTCTGAGGGCCTCTTCTCTGGAGGTGTGGTGCAATCCATCAGGGGGATGTGGAGCAGGTTGGGGATGATGGGGCAGCCTTGTCGTGGTCTGTGGGACCCATTCTGTGGTTGACATGGGCGTTCTCCTGCAGGTCTTGGGCTGAAGCTCCGGGGAAGAATTCGGTCAGTTTGCAAGGCTCTGGTGGGTGTATTTTTTTCCTCATCATCTCTGGAGTACCCTGTGCAGTAGATTTGTGATAGTGATGAGACGATAGGTGCTTGGCAGGCTTTATGTGCTGTACGTGTCGTTCCCGCAAGGCTGCATCAAGAAAGGGGTTAATCAGTCATCTTGGTACACCCTAAATTCTGTCCTTGGTGCTGTTGTGCTATTAGGCTTTGGTGTATGCTGCACTAGAGGTAAACCTCTCAGAAGGATGTGAGAGTATTGCCAGATTTATGTCTGAAGTGGAGGATTTGAATCTAAAGTGGAAACTGTGGAGACGAGGGGTGCACAAAGATGGCCGCCATATTAGGCCTCAAGAGAACTTCACTGTGGAGTGTACTTGTAGTTGTGGCTATTGCCACTCCAAGATGCTTGGGGATGGTATCGGGGCCACTCTAGAGTGTCTTCCTAGGTCCCTAGGGAGTTACGCCTGTTGTGGGTGAAAATCGAGACCGCGGCTTCTCGGCCAGCACTATGCCTTGGTGCAGCGCGGAGCCGTTCGGACGGGTCGTTGGCTCGAGGCGGTCGCCAGGTGGCTGATCTGGATGGGGGAGCCGTGTAGATGGCTGCTGGGTGCTGTGCTGAGACGGTGTTGGGCTGTGCGGACCTCAGACGGTCCGGGGGCTTAGGCCGCAAGATGGCGGTGGCCATCTGAGGAGAGGCTCTGAGGAGAGTCCTATTGTCGGTGATCCGTCTTTCCCCCAGCCCCAATGTATGTCGGTAATGGTGCTGTGAGTAGTGTTGAGCGAACCCGGACTGTAACGTTCGGGTCCGTACCGAACTTTCGGGTGTCCGTGGCACGGACCCGGACATTTCAAAAATCGTTCGGGTTCGGTCCGGGGTTCTGCTATTTTACTCCACGTGTTGAGAAGCTGCAGGGCAGCCAATCAACAAGCGTTTCACTGGTTTGCCCTTAGAAGCCATCACAGCCATGCCTACTAATGGCATGGCTGTGATTGGCCGGTGCATCATGTGACCCAGCCTCTTTATAAGCTGGAGTCACAGTGCTGCAGTCACATGCTCCTTGGGTTAGTGTAGGGAAAGGTAGCTGACGGCGTGAGGGACAGATTTGAGACATTTTAAGACCTGATCCTGCATCCTGAGATAGATTACTTTACTACTGCTGTCTGTGCTGTTGCTCTGAGGACAGATAGCAGAAATTA